>JARYHS010013631.1:118212901-118552209 GCA_031002005.1 Vandiemenella viatica | reverse complement strand
TGCTGGCTCAGGCGCACCGTTTTTTGTGTTCGTGACAAACTCTTTTTGTCTTTTCTGTTGTTAGATGACTAGGCTAACCGTATAAGACAGTGTACCCATCGCTCGCTGCCGAGAATGGAAACGCTATTGTATACGGTAGCTACATTACCAGCAGTATTTCAGTATTAATGTCGCATATATAAGAGAAACGTACCACAAGAGGCAATGTATGGACAATAGGGAGACGTGAAAAAGCATTGCATGCAGTAGTGATTCAGATGACTGTAACCTTGTGAATTGTATGGATGTTAATGATAACTGATTTTACGGGGTAAGCCGCGTTGTTTATTTTACAATCCGAGCTTTCGGATGCCATAGATTGTATGCTACGATTTGCTGACGACATTGTGTTATTAGCAGAGAGGGCTGAGGATATTGAGAAGTTATTGAATGGCATGAACAAAATACTG
This sequence comes from Vandiemenella viatica, assembly GCA_031002005.1. Taxonomy (NCBI): domain Eukaryota; kingdom Metazoa; phylum Arthropoda; class Insecta; order Orthoptera; family Morabidae; genus Vandiemenella; species Vandiemenella viatica. The sequence continues at coordinate 118,551,760 of JARYHS010013631.1, read as the reverse complement.
AAGGAAGATTTTAGACTGAATATAAATCAAAGTAAAACAAAGTGATGAAATGTAGCAGAAATGACCCCAATACTAGCAGATTAAATATAAAAATAAGATCTGATGCAATAGGAGAAGTGAGTGAGTTCTGTTACTTGGGAAGCAAAATTACAACCGATGGCCGAAGCAGGAATGATGTTAAAAGTAGAATAGCACTAGCAAAAAGAGCCTTCATGAAAAAGAGAAACCTTTTAGTTTCAAATATTGATCTAGGAATTAGAAAGAACTTCTTAAAACTCTATGTGTGGAGCACAGCACTTTACGGTAGCGAAACATGGACTTTAGGAATACCGGAAAGAAAGAAACTTGAAGCATTTGAAATGTGGTGCTACAGAAGAATGCTGAAAATTAGGTGGACAGACAAAGTAAGAAATGAACGAGTTTTAGAAATGATGGGTGAGAAAAGAAGTTTATGGAAGAAGCTTACAGGAAGAAGAGACAGGCTGGTAGGTCATATTTTGAGACATGCTGGATTGGTTAATTTGTTAGTGGAGGGAACAGTCGAAGGTAAGAACTGTAGAGGAAGACAGAGATTAGAATATATGAAGCAGATAATTGAGGACGTGGATTGTAAGGGGTATGTAGAAATGAAGAGGTTAGCACAGGATAGGAAGGGATGGAGGATTGCATCAAACCAGTCTAAAGACTGACGACAGCAAAAAAAAAAAAAAAGATTGTATTTCTGACGAAAACTGTAGTATGGCAGCCGAAAGCTGAGATTGTCAAATAAACAACGCGGCTTAACCCGTAAAACCAGTTGTCATTAACAAGTACGGCCGCGAAAGCCTGAAAATCAATGTATGGAAGTTTTCACGAAAGAGATTATTAGTAATTCATCTGTCGTTAAGGCAAAATTACATGTACAATGATCAGCCAAAACATTATGTAAAGCAGGATAGGGGATGATCAGTGGCAGAATCACGATTCTTGTGCTCTGAAACACTTCTGGAAGCACCAGAATTATACTCTTCCGTCAGATCTGCCACAGATCACCCCCTATCCTGCTTTACAGAGCAGGAAAGCCTCCGAACTCCACGTTCTATGATGTGGCGTGGATGTCCACCACATTGTCGCCTTCTCGTGGTTTCCCCGTCCTTCAAACACTTTTCACAGAGGCTCCGTACAGTGGCACGCGAACAGCTGACCAGCCTCTCCGTTTCCGAGATGCTCGTTTCCAGGTGCCGCGCCCATAAACCGCTGGTCCGTAATTTAAGGAATTTCGTGAACGATGCGTAGAAATCTGGTGTCAGATACCTCTGGAAGCCTACCAAGGACCTGTAGAATCCATGCTACGCCGAACTGCTGCTGTATTGCATTCGAAAGGTGGACCAATATGCTAGTAAGTAGGTGGTCAAAATGTTTGGCTGATCAGTGTATAAGCCTAGGCCAGCGACTGAAGTTAAGTGCGAATTTGAGTAAATAAGGACGGAACACCTATGCAAGACCAATAAAGAGGTGTCCTGGCACTCTGTGACTGGACATAAACTTCGCTCATATCAGCCCAAACGACGCAGCTGAGCCTACTAAGTGAAGAGAAATTGGTAGCAAAGCTGTCCATGCTCCCTCGGGAGAAATGTTGCGACGAAGATATAATGATGGATATGTTAACTATTCGGTCGTAGCCGAAATTTGTCAGCACTGTGGATTGTCTCTCTTGAATCTTTCCGATATTGGACTGGATTTAATTTATGCCTAGATCAATGTCAGCTTTATTAGTGTCGAGCCATCTCGTTCCTTGGAAGCCTAGCTTTCTTGTTCCACCAATAGTTCCAACATCTTTGCTTTGACCACATCACCAGGACAAAGTGAGACCCTCATAGTCTGATGGTCCATCTATCAAGTGACTTGTATCTATATTCGATGCAACACAAGTATAAGTCTTTGTCTCACTATTTAAACAGTGCGTTATATCACCTATATTTCCCAGTCTGTAGAGAGTTTGTTTGTTAAATATGTAAAGCGTGGGGAACAGGTAACGGATCCATTACGCTTAATCAATTGTTGAGCAAACGCCACTTCAAATGTTGAGAAAAAATTGATCCATAAAGTGGAGGCGATCAATTATGTTGGAATCACATGTTGTGTCACACATGTTTTGGCCTTTCTGAAGTAAGCCTTGCGACGAACGATGAACCGTTCTGGTTCATGGATCCCTATGCAATTCTGAATTGGTTTGACGTACCCCAAATCCTCTTAAAGTTTTGTTCCTTTATTTATGGGACACTCTCCATAAGAAAAACAATTCTTCTTCTTCTAGTAAACACTTTGCCTGTATCGGGGCGTAGGCGGTTACAATGAGGGATGTTTATTCCTCCTTGGCAACGTTGAGGAAGATGCCTTTCGCAGACTGATAATGCTCGTAAGTAGGTGTTGATAGCATAGTGTGCGATCAGTGTAGAGTGTTGTAAATGAGAGATGAAATAACAGACAGCGTGAAACCTGGTATCATCCTTACTTTTCTGCCAAGTTTAATGTTCCTATTCGACAGACGAATCAGCATCGGTGGTGGCGTATCCACTCACGTCATATGCACTAGAGCTGTAGAAGTAACGAGTAATTCAGTACCTGTATGTATTCGTTACTAAACAAATCAGTAATCGTTACTTTCGTATCGATACTTTTGATACAATCGAACACTAGCATGAAGCATCGCATCGAGTCGCGTCGCGTACAGGAGGACTTAGTTCGTACTTACTACTTGGTAAAGTTTAAGTAAATTGTTTATTTAGTAAAATAAGTTTGGATAAAACTTAAAGTAATTAGCACATGGATCTTACGGTAAACCTCTGAATGTACACTTGATTTACTGTAATGAATATTATGTACAAAAGAATAATCTAATTTCAAAACAAACAACTCTTTGCATACAAAAAAAGACTTGACCTTTCACCTGACTGTAATATATCTAGTGACAATAACTAATGACGGTTATTTTTTTTAAAGTAGCCTAATCAAAACCCTGCATTGTGATAGTGAATTAGTACTTTGTAAAGTTCAAGTAAATTGTTCATTGAGTAAAGTAAATTTAGGTAAATTGTTCGTACATTTGATTTACTGCACTGAATATTACATACTTTACAGTAATACCTAATATCACAATCGCAGCACACTTAAATCAACTAATTTCGAAACAAACATCTGCTCATTCAATCGCTGGGTGAACCGTTCCAGCTCCCGCATGGCGCATGATAAGTCGTGTTCGTTCGTTTATAGAATCAAAGACATCTATATGACAAATGCGAGTAACGAAATGAATTTGTGAGTAACGATTCGGTACTTCGAGTCAAGCGTCAATCGCGTTGCTCAGTAATGAATATCAAATCAAATTAAATTGCAATGGAGCGCATGGTTCGGTGGCAATTTACCTAAACACCAATTTTTACCCTTTTCTGCATCCACCCACATGTACTCTTTACAAATTTTAATTTTAAATTATTTCAATGTTTTTGGCAAATTATTCACCATTTCTCTTGGTAAATTATTCTAATCCCCGACACCCTTACATAAAATAGAGAATCTTCCTACACCCTTGTGCCTGAAATCGAGTGCCAGCTTGTGGTCATGGTCATCTTTTCCCTTCCATGCATTACTTTCAATTCTTCACCAATATCTTTCCATGCCTCATCACTAATATACGCCTTGTACACTCCCATGACCCTCTTCACCCTCCTTCTGTCTTCCAGTGGGTCCCATTCCAGCTCTTTTATCATATCTGTTACTCATTGCGTTCTGTGATAATTTCCAGAAACAAATGTAGCAGCTCTTCTTTGCACCTTCTCCAACTCCTGGATTTGATACTCAAAATATGGGTCCCATGCTACACTACCATATTCAAGCAATGGCCTAACCCAATTTTTCTAACCCAATTCCTTTACTTCTCTCTTACATCCCCTCATCACCCTCTTTAACAAATGCAGAATTTTTGAAACCTTTTCTTACCTGTCCAGTGTGATATGCCGAGTTAAGCTTGTTATCGAATGTAATGCCAGGATATTTACATTTCAAGTCTTCAATAAGCAATTCTTTCCCCACCTTATAATCATAATAAACTTTAGTTTTTTATTTGTGTATCTAATAAGCTGACTCTTCTTTGCATTTATCTTCATCCCATGTTTACCAAGCCAACTAGATATCCTGTCCAGATCACCCTGTAACTGTTTACAATCCTCAACCGTTTTGATCCTTTTATATAGCATTATGTGATCTGCAAACAATCTAATTTCTGTTAGTAAACAATCAACATAATTATTCATTAGAATAATAAATAGCAATGGTCCCAATACGCTACCCTGTGGCACTCCCATTTTTACTTCCACTTCTTTTGATACCGCATTTCCTACCCTAACTTTCTGTTTTCACCTTTAAAAAATTCTTCTATCCAGCAAATGACTTTCTGATCCACTCCAATAGATTTTACCTTATTTACTACCATTTTATGGCTCACTCTGTCAAAAGCCTCTGAAAAATATAGTGTTACACTATCAATTTGACCTCCCTTGTCCATTTCATCCGAAATATTTGCATATATCCCACAAAATGAGATTCACATGAATACTTGAAAACCACTTACGCTCCTCACATATATTTCGCTTTGTTACAGCTCTAAAATGCACTGCGCAAAGGTTTGGGATTTAACACAGGACTTTGGTGCACAATCTGGTGATTATGAATTGTGCACCACTATTTCACTTATCCTGCCGGCCGAGTCCTGATGATCAAAGTTTCTTCCACCACTAAGACTTGAACAAATCCCATGACAGCGCCGGAAACCACCATGATGCCGCAACCAACTGAGCCAATTGGGTGGACAAGAAAAATATTATTGCTGTGTCCGCGCGGCGGCCGAAATCTCAACACGGCGGACGGGCGGTCGCCCGGAGACGATCAAGCGAGAACAGAAGCAAAATTCAAGATAAGCTGTGCAGAGTTCAAGGAAGAAACCGAACGTACACCGAGACGCGCACTGATCCGAGTCCAATATGCGATGCACAGGGTCCGAAGGGGTAACCGGACGTAAACCGAGATGCGCGCTGGTCAGAATCGAATATGCGATGTACAGAGTCCAAAGGAGTAACCGAACTTAAGCTGAAACGCGCGATGATCGAATTCCGAGATGAGATGCACTGAGAGGCGGTAACGATACTGGATAGCAGTAAAAGTGGACCACACGGCTGTATTTGTACTAGGCCAGTCGCTTCTGATTGGCCGTAGCGGAAACACTGCTATGCGGTTGCGCTAGTTGGCCTGTTGCTAGCGCCGTCTATCGGCTGTCCACCTCCATCTCTTCTTCCGGGCATGTGACGATGTCGGGCCGGGAAAACCAGAATTATATTCTATAAAAATAGTAAAACTGCAAATTATATAAGAGTGGAGGCTTTCTCTGCGTTGTATATAGATGAAATTTTCTCGGGAAACTAGCGAGTGAGAACATTTAAATAGCACTACGTTTGGTGACAATGCGGCAGAGATATGACAGCCAAAAGTCGTGCTTTACAAATGTTCTCACTCTGCTAGTTTCCCGAGAACATTTCATCTACTGCAAAATTCGTTCGACAACGTGTCGAGAACTAGCAGCATTTTCACAGTAGGAAATCGGTGACATAGTAAAATTACGTTTTTAAAGAGTTGCGTAACATGTCCGAAAAAAAGATGAAAGTACATTCAACAAGAATGGAGCTCTTTTAAAAATAACAAACTGTAAATTACGTGTGTAAGTTTTAGAATAAAATGTAGCGTAGATATGAATACCCACCGTAATTACTATTACTCCGCGATTCACTAAAAGTGTGTGGCGGAGAGTGCATTGCACCTATCCGGGAAGGTAATGGTTTGGAAGGGATATACGGGATATGGCAGGAGGCGCCCATGGGCTATTGTTAGGAACCATCCCAGCATTCGCATGGAGCGATCTGGGGAAACCATGGAAAACCCAGATCAAGATGGCCGTAATTGGAATAATCCACAGGGCTGCTTTAATGGTATACCACTATTGGTTAGACGCACACGCACGTTGTGAGCGTAACACTTGTGGAGTCTGTCTCCAGTGTTGAAGACCTCTACGGTAGGCTGCGTTGGCCACAGAGTGAGTAAGCGAGGTGGGCCGTGTGTACAGAGACCCTCCAAAGGCCTGCGGCTCGTCAATTCGTAATGCACCCTTCCTCGGCTGCATTATTTATGGTCGTGACACCGCCTCGAGGCGGCGAAAGCTACGAGTCAACCAGGGATGCGCCAAGACATGCGACGTACATGTTGTCGTATATTACTTATCGGCAAACAGATGGCCCAAATAATAATTTCTTCCAACATTATGCCGCTTTGGTATCCTTCCAGTAGGATAGATAAGACGTTTCTGGGTAACGTTCTGCCATGTATCTCCATCTTGATAATTCTCTTTTTCTATCAGGTTTGCTGATGACTTGTTTTTGCTTGTGAAAAGTGTCAAGATACTCAAACGAATGGTAGAGAATTTCGAGAAAGGGTGTAAGAATTTCGGAATGAAAATCAACAGGAAGAGTTCTTTTAATTTTTTTTTTACTTATGGCTTAACGCCTCGTTGACTTCAAGGTCATTAGAGGCAGGATGGGACTAGGGACAAGGAACGGGAAGGAATTCTGCAATGGCCTTTGAAGGAAGCATCCCAGAATTCCCCTGTAGTGATTTGGGGAAACCATGGAAAACACAAATCTGGATGCCCGGACGGGGATACGAACCGGCTTCCTCCCGAATGCGAGGCCTTAATATGAAGAAAACTAAATGTATGATGGTAGAAAGGAGTAAAAAAGAAATGATCACAAAGCTACGATGAGAAATAATTGAACAAGTTCAAATTTCTCTGGAGTAATGTGTGTGGTGATACGAGTTGCAAGAAGGAGGTGAAAACCAGAATCTCAAGGGCAAAAGAAGCTTTTAATAGAAAAAACTTATAATGAAAGGCTGGATAAAAAGCTGAGGAAAAAACTTGCTAAATATTTGGTTTGGAGTGTAGGACTATATGAAGCGGAAACATGGATGCTACACAAATAAGATGTAAAGAGGTTGGAAGCTTTCGAAATGTGGATGTGGAGGAGGATAGAGAGAATAAGTTGGAAAAATAAAGTAAGGAATGATGGGATGCTGGAACGATTAGGACTGCAAAGGTCCCTTATATAAACTATACGAAACAGAAAAAGGAACTGGATCGGTCATGTGTCGAGGAATGAGTGCCTGCTTAAAACCGCCCTGTAGGCCATCATGAATGGAGGGAAAAGAAGAAGTCGACGAGAAAATGCATGATGACATTCAAAATACATAGAGACAAAGACACTGGCGGAGCAAAGGGAGGCATGGAAGGCCCTCGCTGTGAAGTGGACCTGTTGAATAGCAGAAAACCCATGATGATGATGATATCTTTCGTTTACTATAGTACTTAATCTGGTTATGTCATGTTAGGACCACTAGCTGATTTTGTTACCTGTATATTTCTTTCCAGATACTGCCTTCCTATTCGAGGTAAGTTCATCCGTTTCACTTTGCACTTCCATAGGTGAGTCTTTCTTCCAATACCAGGCATATCTACATGTCTCTTATTATGTGTTCATTTCTCTTTGTACCTTCCATTACATTTGCACGAGTTATCTCTAAAACATCATTTTTCAGGCTCATAATTCATTTCTCTTTGTCTGCAGCATAGATCTATTGTATGTCATACTGACAGGAGGTAAGTGTTTACTCTGCTCTAATGTTCAACCTGTTGTGCCAACAGTCTCTTCTCCAACTCTTGCTCTGTTATTCCCCAAATAGTTCATTGTCTGCAGAAACAAAAGTATTAAAATTTACATTCTCTATTACTTTATTGAAGTTACGTACTTTCTGAACGAAAGGAAAAGGAACGCTCATGGACTCACTCAGTTAACTGTCTGCTACCCGTCTGTCACTGCCCTTTAACTTAAAAATTTGTGATTGATCACTATTTTAATGCTGATTAATACAAATTTTATTAGACAAAGTTTGAAAAAACTGATAACCTTGAGGACGAAGTGTTATAGGGATTTTTTTTTGAGCGGGGGAGTGGCAGAGATCGTTCATTTTTTTTATTCCACAATTTGTACGCATTTTTGGTGAAAAACCATAAAAGTATAATTGCTGAAATAACTGATGAAAAATTATTTCATAATACGCAGTGGTACATAACATCTAAAGACTACTGGATAGTTATAGAGTCCTTCATGGAGTTTTTGGCTTTTCTTAGAACATTTTTTCAGTATTTTTCTTTATTAAAATCACATATATCATTTGATAGAGATCTTCAGGCTTACATGAAAGCATAACATGAAAGTACTTTTTTTTGAAAATTTTTCTTTTACTTCTCGTTGACTACCAGGTGGAAAAAGACTGAGGTCAATTGATGTCAAGGATTTCAAGCATGGCCTTTTGAAGCATTTGAATGGATTCACTATGAAAAAATCAAGAGCTGGATAGCTGGACGAAGATTTCAACTCGCATTCTCCCGATGTCAAGGTGGGTTTTCTGCTCACCAATCTTGCTGGGTCGACGTTTGTGTTTTTCTTGTGGGAACATAAGAGGTGTTGACTTCACGCTTTGTTGCAGATATATCCGAAAATTTTATAACTCTTAGAATTGTTGTAGTACGGAAGGAGATACATTAAGGTAATTCATATGTGCAATGGTAAGAGAACTGAAATTGGCCTGGGATTTAGAATGAAAGACAATGACCTAGGCGTTACAGTGAATCATTTTGATAATTCAGGAGATCACAAATGTTTAAACAACTTGTCATTGGGGTATCTTTGTGCACTATCAGATTTATGTGACACCGGAGACCAAGTTGGAAAAAAGTTTCTAAATGTTAATTCAGGGGACGACAGCTTTGTCAGGTTACGCATCAGTTGATGAACCAAAACGTGTGTCCAACTAAGCTACCTTCTCAGTGGAAACTCTAAGTTTTATTAATGTGTAGTATTGACATCTATCCCTGAGTAGTGTAAACTATATTCTGCACTCTAAGTTTTAATTATGTTGCTACGTTGTGTAGTTTTTGAGGCGGAAACCTACGACTTTCCCATCTGATTACTGAAAACATCCGAAAAACGTAATTCGTCAAATCGGTACTGCAGGTCGATGAATTTTGTACCTTCCCGAGTCCACTTTAGCGGCACTGTAACAAGCATTCCAAAACTGTAGCCTGCATCAACTTAAAAATTGAAACCGTAAACAAAAACTTTCCCTGTATAATTTTTTCCGCATATGCGTTTCGCCCTTATGGAATGAGCCATCATCAGTGGAGTGTTAGCAGGTGTTATTACATCTTCTATTAACATAAGAACTAATCGTGAGCTCCAGTACACACATATTTGATTCAATATTGACTAACCTGTCTTGTACCAGGTTATATTACATACCGTCTGCCACAACAGGCACTAAGCATGTGCCTATGATGACTTAGATATTATCATCATTGACAATTTCCACACAGTCAACATTAGCGTTTCCTGTCTTTCCAACATCTGCTGTTCAGTTTGCTCCTCTATCAATAATTCTCTTTTCTATTTCCTTTAAACGTCTATCACGTGGTTTTCCCAAGACTTCTTACTTTCCAGGTTCAAATTATACATCTTCTTTGGCACATTTAGGTGATTTATCATCTTCATGTGTCGATACCACTGCAGTATCAATCCTCTAAAAGTTCCTGTTCAACTGATTTCCTCATACGCAATCCAAAATGATAATAAATAGACTACAAGAGCGAAACGCATATGTAAATGACTTCAGTTAAATGTATTATGGAAGGAAGGTTGTAATTAATTTGAAACGCAAAAAGTTTTTGTTTTTTAACTAAAGATTTAAGATTCGTCGACATCTGGGTCATTAGAGTCGGCGGAGTATTGAAGACTAGGAACAGAAATTAGTTCGACCATGGCCTTTCGAATGAACTATCACAAAAAATCGTTAGGAGGTATTTCGGAAACCATGGAAAACCGAATTCTGGATGGTCTTAATAGGGTATCGAACTTGCGCTCTCCCGAAAAGCATAGCAGAAAGTTAGCCCACCAGGCTGGGTAACAATAAGCAGATGATACCCAGCGTCGTAGATGATTGAGAACGTTTTGTTCCAGCGTTGTCTTCTACTTGTTCACCAGACACACAGATTTTAGTTTCACATGGATTAGCATTGTCACTGCTCAGTTCCTCGCTTATTGTCAAAATATCTATCGCCATATAATAATATTCGATGAGCCTCGAGATCACACACAGAGAGTATTATTACAGAAACAATCTAGGAAGATGGAGATGCCTTTTGTGGCATTAACATGGGATAATTTGCTTGCTTTTTTTTTAATTATTAAAATTCTTATTCGGTACCTGCAAGATTATCTGCGGTTCATTTTAATGTGTAAGGAATATGTTGCTTTGCACTTATACTAAACTCAGAATGAAGGAATACGGAAACGTCAAATCGTTAATGCTTTCCATAATCTTATCTGTTTTATCTTTATGACCAAAATAGTAGGAAGAAAAATATTTTATTATTTTTAGCAATAATTGTGGGCAGCTTGACCTTAAATCTTTGAAATCGCATGATACTATTACCAAATATTTTACTTTAATCTTCTTTTTCGTCATCTTTTCGCCAACATTTTTAGGGGCGGTTGCCTTCAATGAATTTTACTCACAGTGAAATTCGGAGCTTTAGTTTCACGACTGCATGGCCTTACTGGCGCCAACCATTTTATTAGAGATGAAACGGATAGATGTTTGGCCGGATCCTATAAAGGCGCATTCCCACGATCCCTTGTAACGAAGGCGAGACGAGACGGGACCTCATTAGCCGAAGTGTAGGGACGACCGCGGGCCGCAGGTTAGTCCTAGCTTACCTTGCCGCCACCTCCGCATCACGTTGCCTAGTGTCGTTTGGCACAGAGCATTTTACAGCAACAGAAGGGGTGCGCACAGCTGCTGCAAACCGATGGCAACAGCGCACCACTACACACGCCTGTGATGTTTACCGACTCAGAGTGGGTATCTGCGTCTCGTCTCCGCTAGCAGAGGCGGCCCTGTTCCCATGGCGTGTGGTCGAGTATTCGTCCTGTCCCGTCCCATCTCGCCTTCGTTACAAGGGACCGTGGGAACGGGCCTTAAGACGGATACTCGGCAGCCGAACATCCGGCTGATCGTTGTTATTTGAGGTTAGTGAAAGTAAAAATGTTGTAAGCAAAGAAACGATCACCTATTTGGGATTATTTTGATATAAATAATGGCAGTAAGTTTTCGATTTTTAATTACTTTTCGCGAGGCACCTTTTGACGCAAAATTTGAATCATTTCCTTTTTCTCTTTGTGGACTTAAAGAATACACAATGACGTATTTTTTTCTGTCTTCGACGATATACATCTGCCTTGAAACCATTAGAACATAAAACATCCAGTAAACTTTCATGAAATCAGGAAAGCTACAGCTGCTATCGTGCCTGTATTGCCATTAGCCATCCCCGGGACAAGTTCATCTTCGACATTAAAAGAAAAGCAATTGACTATATCAGAATCGTTTGAAAGGAAATTACTTTGGGATGTAAACGACTCAAAAAAAGTTATTGCAAGACTCGTTGCATTAGACAACGAGCCGGTATCTATCGTAGAAAGAAACGGATTTTCAAGTCCCTAGAAGACGCTTTATCTCGCTATAAACACCGAGCCTAAATACATTTACCGAGAGTGGTGGTGTAACGGTTAGCGTTCTCTCCTCGCATTGGGGAGACTGTGGTTCGAATCCCCGTCCGGGCATCCATATTTGGGTTTTCCATGGTTTCACAAATCACTCCAGGCGAATGCCGGGATGATTCCTTCAAAAAGCCAGGGGCGAATTCCTTCCAATTCATTGCCCCCCATCCTTAACCGTCTCTAAAGACCTCGCTGTTAAGAGACGTTAAGCAGTTAAAAAAATCATATATATTATTTCTATAAGGTATTTTTTTGTCACAAGCCTGTATCTTCCTTCATATTTTACCGAAATCAATGAATGAGGTGTCATTTTAAAGCTTATGGTCTTCCCTTTGGTCAAATCATATTTTAAGAAATGAAGTTTTCGGAATTCGGCCCTTAAAGGGAGAAAATGTCAATATTTCTAAAATGCTGTTTTCTGTGTTATGAGTCAAATATCTCCTGAGATCGTTTAATGAAGTATCATTTTAAAGATTAAGATATCCGATTTAGTGACGTCATATATTAAGACAGAAATTTTTCGGAATTCAACCCTTAAAGGGCAAAAATGTCAATTTTTCTAAAATGGTTTTTTTGTATCTTGAGCCATTTATCTCCCAGGATATCTAACCAAAAAGAATAAATGAGGTAGGATTATGAGGAGTATTGTCTCAGCTCTGTGACATCATATTTTAAGAAAGAATGTTTTTGGAATTCTACCCTTAATGGGAAAAAGTATAAATTTTTCTATAACGCATTTTTGTGTCTCGAGAGATATATCTCCCTTGATATCTAACCGATATAGATAAATGAGGTATCATATTAAAGAATAAGGTCTCCGCCGTGGTAACATTATATTTTAAGAAAGGATTTTTTCGTAATTCGACCCATAAAAGGCATAAAAGTCAATTTTTTTAAAATGCGTTTTTTGTGTCTCGAGCCACTTATCTCCCTTGATATCTATCCAAAATTGATAAATCAAGTACGATTGTGAGTAATAATGTCTCAGCATTGCTGAAATCATATTTTAAGAAAGAAGTGTTTGGAATTCAACTATTAAAGGGAAAAAGTATAAATTGTTCTACAACGTATTTTTGTGTCACGAGCCTTATATATCCCTTGATATCTAATCGAAATAGATAAATGACATATCGTATTAAAGACTAAGGTTTCCGCCGTGGTAACATTATATTCTAAGAAAGGAATTTTTCGTAATTCGACCCATAAAGCGCAAAAATGTCAATATTTCTAAAATACGTTTTTTGTGTTTCGAGCCATTTATCTCCCTGGATTTCTAACCAAAATCGATAAATGAAGTAGGAGTATGAAGAGTAATGACTGAACTTGGTGACATTATATTCAACCTCACTATTCATCGCATTTTATTCGCGAAATTTTCGCACGGGTCGTCTAGTAAATTAAAAAAATACATTTTAAAAAACAATGTTTTTTTTATTTTTAATTGCTTTACGTCTCTCAACAGCGAGGTCTTTAGAGACGGGAAAGGATGGGGGCAAGGAATGCGGAGGAATTCGGCCATGGCCTTTTTAAGGAAGCATCCCGGCATTTGCCTGGAGTGATTTGGGAAACCATGGAAAACCCAAATCTGGATGCCTGGACGGGGATTCGAACCGCCGTCCTCCCGAATGCGAGGCCAGAACGCTAACCGTTACACCACCACGCCCGCCTTCTATCACAGAATTTATTAGAAAATAAAACAAACATTTCTGGTGCTCTGTTTCTGTGACTTCTAGATCTGTTTACAGAATACTGAATTTGACAGGTTATGGGTACCTTCTGAAGTCAAACTAGAACATCGAGTTTTTGCTAGGAAGCATTTCCTTTGTTCTCAACCTGGAGAAAATATAGCAAGGGAACTTAATATTATCGCTGTTGACCAAAACAAAATACATTTATTCATTCATGGTGAAGGGTGTACGCGTGTTGAGTATGCTTCTGCAAGATGTTTCATCAAGTTGTTTCAGAGAATTTTAACTGAGCCATTGATGATCCAGCGTGAAGTGGCTTAGCTCAAGAAAAATTGCTGGCGATTCAAAAAGAAAAAATTACCAGACCGTCAGCTGGTGCCAGATATCTGCACGAGATTAAATCCTTGATTACAAGGACAATCAAAATTGATTATTACCTCTGTAACAGAATGACCAAATATGGGTCATTCCGTACATTTTTATATATAATATTTTGTATATTTTTATATATAAAAAGAATAAGAAAGGAAGTTTAGGGAGAGGATTGTCAGTGTTTGTGGGACCAGCTAGACGCGCGAGAGTGTCGCGACAGGCCGGCGGCTGCCAGGGACAATGGACACCAGTTACCCTTTCTCACGCATTTGGTCAAGCGTATAATCCCTTGGCTCCGCGGAAACTGTACACTGGGGTGAATGATCGTATCCAAACACCAGGCCTTCGAACGGGCAGTTTGGAGGTCACAGGTGACGAATAAGTCCGAGGCTATACCGAGTTCGCACGAATCGAGAAAGACAATGTTCGCCTATCGTCACAGCCGGTAGGAGGAGCTTGAGAACGGCAGAACCAATCGAGAGAGACTTTCCTTGGCATTTTGTAATGCTGGTGTATTTTTGCTCTATGTAAACCACGAGCGACGGGAGGAGGCTTTTCCGGCTGACGCTGGAGAGGACTTGACTCCGAGTCTTCAGACTGGAAGGAGCGGATCTTCCGAAGCTGGTGATCGCTCCGTCTTGGCATCGAACCTGAGGGTCGATAAGCGTGTCCTGTACAGTGAGGTCGCTGTGCACGCACCCAGTACGCTTGCTGACGGAAATGGTGCATTGTCCGCTATAGCCAAGGGGCGGGAAATACATCGCCGTCACGGTAATAATTCTACAGTGCAGTGTGGTACTTTTATTCGGTCATTGAGTACAGCCCTGTAACGACCACTGAATGATTAGGAGTTCTGGCACCCCCAAATATTGAGCTAGCTGGGGCAGACTTTCTTAAAGCCACACTTGGTGGATAATTTAAATTACCCTGGCGCCCGGCATTTGAGATCGGATACAGTTAATGTCAATACTGTATTTGATTTATGGTTCCCGATCATTGTGAAGGGAACTTTCATTTAAACAAATCAAGTGTGAAGCTTTCTTGCTTGCCAATTAACATTGGGAGTTTGTTTCAAGAATAATTTTAAAAGTGGTTGTGTTTTAATGCTTTGTTTATTTGTTAATAAGTTGGCAATTGTAAGAAGAGGCTTTGCATAGTTCTTTTTATCATATTTCAATGTGTCAATGTTAACGATAAATAAGCCCCGCCTGTACGCCATTATGAGTACTCAATAAATTAGCAGCCTAGGGTTTCTTTGAATTACAAAAAGAAGTAAAAGGTTTTCACCCTTACCTCCCCACCGGCACATACCGCTACACCTCTTATTACAGAGAAATTGGTGTTCATTCAGTATGTTAAAAAATGATAAACAGTATTTTTATTTGAAGACATAGTGTTTTTATTTGTGTTTAGACTTATTATATACTTGGCTTTTGTGAATTTAAAGAAAAATTTATTAATTTTTCGCAATTTTTTGAGAATCCGATACCCGCCGGATATTGACCCATTATCCGGCCGGATAGTGAAGACTGGCCGCATACCGTATAGTTGCTGGATATCCGTTTCATCTCTACATTTTATAACTACTACCAGTTCGTACTAAGTACTAATGGCCGAAGTGAATCTGTCTGTGTAGCTATGTTCAGCGTGTGATAGTGTATCTATTTTTTGCTTTTGAAATGTTTAGGGTATAATAATAATTCCGTGTGGTCGTAATAAACTGGTTACAGGATTTATATTGACTGTTCATTCCGCCCATGTTGTCGCCACCTTAACCTAACCTGGCAGTCCTACCGGGTACAGAGGACCCACAGTTTAACGTGTAATCCAAACCACGGAAGCGTTCGGGTGTACTTCACATTACACGGCAGGCTGTATCAGAAGTGAACTTCTGGTTAAGAGCCAATGAAAAATCCCCGCTGCGACAGGGCTTTGAACCGAGGACCTTCCGATCCCCACTCAGACACCTTAATCACTTAGCCACCAGATCCCGGTGGTGGAAAAAATTTTCATCAACCGGCTTTGGCGGGCTGAGTAAGTAGGACACCTACTGATACACATTTCTGATCACCATATTATACGCCAGAATCCTGGGTTAAATCCCAGAACTCTCCGTAGTGAATGTGGGGTGAGGGTATTTCGTCGTCAATTTGGGACGTTAAGCCTAGCGGAAAAGTAGGCCTGAATGGGCCGGCATCTGATTTTACTCTCTCATTTCATACAATACTCGACTCTGAAAATAATGGCTACACGGTCATCACCACTTACGAACACTGTAACGATGGGGAAGGCAACGGGAAACCAATCCAGTTCATCTTCCAAGAGAGCTCCCATGCAAGTCGCTTACGCCTGGAATCGAAAGAAGAATTGGATAAAAACTTGTTCATCCACGGAAAATAACTTCAAAATATTTTTTTTTCTTGAACGCTACTATTAATGTGTGCTTAGTATTAACCTTTAACCTTCTTAAATATATTAAATCATCGATATTATGAACAAATCTCCTAAACAACATCTCAATGAATTGGAGTGTATCTAAAATTTAATTTAGGTACTTTAAATTTTTGTTTTTGTTTACTATTTCATTCCTTCCAGCTGAATTTATAATTTAGAAAGAATAACTCAACTGCAAGAATGTTGCTCATAGTTATATGATTTTCTCTTCTAACTTAAGATTGACAATAATCCCTCCAGAATTTTAATCAGGTTAAGTACAAGCTGCAAACAAACAGTAAGAAACAGTCTGCATTATTTCATTAGCATATCTGCCATGAAACCTGTCATAGTGAGGATTAACTTTCCGAAGGTAATTTAATAAACGCATGTAACTTCCCGTACACTTATTAGCGACTTCTGGTGGTCTAGTATGAGGTACCAAAGCGGAAATAAATCAGAAAACCTCGATTAATTTATATTATTTGATCAATAACTTTCGATATGTCACGATGTGAGATTCTTCCCATATTTTTGGCTTTTCTCATATCGCACATAATAAATGTCGCCAACAATACGCTATTTCTTTGGAAATTTAGCAATTTTAACGCCCTAGTTCACTAATTTACCCTTATCAGAAGCCTTAAAGAAATCATTGTAAAGGTTACCTTTAATTTGATTTCTTAAAATTTTTATATAATTGTGATGGAGCGCACGGTCCGGTGACAGTCTCCCTATACACCCATCTTTCTACTTTCCTCTTCCAACCTACTTTTGCCTTCGACTAATTTACAATTTAAACTATTTCAATGTTTTCGGTGAATTATTTACCATTTCTTTTGGTAATTTAATGCAACCCTGACACCCTTCCCAATGAAAGAAAATTTTTCCCACACCGTTATGCCTGAAATCAAGTGCAAGCTTGTGGTCATGGTCATCTTTACCCTTCCACACATCTCTCTTAATTCTACCACCAATATCTTTCCATGCCTCATTACCAACATACGCCTTGTATACTGCCGTGACTCTCCTCACCCTCCTTCTGTCTTCCAACTATTCCCACTCCTGCTCCATTATCATATTAGCTACCGATTTAGTTCTGCAGTTATTTCCAAACACAAATCTAGCAGCCCATCTCTACACCCCCTCCAAGTCCTGAATTCGATACCCAAAATGTGGGTCCCATATTACACCAACATTTTGAAGCAAACGTCCGGCCAAAGTTTTGTAACCCAATTTTCTTAATTCTCTAGTACATCCTCTCTCCGACATGTGAAAGATTTTGTACCCTTTTCCTACTACCTGTCCAATGTGTCCTGTCCAGTAAAGTTTGTTATCAAATATTTTGCCAAGCTATTTACATTTAGAGCCTTCAATAAGCAATTCCTTCCCCACTTTATAATCATAACCAACCTTTAGTTTTTTTATCTGTGTTCCTAATAAGTTGGCTCTTCTTTGCATTTATATTCACCCATGTTGACTCATCAAGCTAGATATACTATCTACATCACCCTGCAGTTGTTTACAGTCTTCTGACGTTTTGATCCTATTATCCAACATTATGTCATCTGCAAACAATCTAATTTCTGATAGTAAACCATTAACACAATCATTCATTAGTCTAACGAATAGCATTGGACGCTGTACACAACCCCGTGGAACCTCCTTGTTCACTCCTACTTCTATTGACACTTGATTTCCTACCCTAACTTTTTGCTATTAAGAATTCTTCTATTCAGAAAAACACCTGTTCATCAAGCTTACTAGTTTTTTTCCTTTTTTAGCACCGCTTTATGGCACGCTCTGTCAAAAGTCACTGAATGATCTAGTGCTACACTATCAATTTTACCTCCCTGTCCATGTCATCAGAAATATCTTCCTTACTTCCTATCATTTACATTGCAAGTCCAGGGGCAGCGAATGTCAGCGGCTAATGTCAGCGGCAGGTGTCACTAAATCCCTGAGCCCCTGGTCTTCCTCAATAAACGCCTCCAACCCCGGAGCAACCAATCCTTGGCTGCATCTATTCTTTAAGCCACCAGCTGGCAAGTGTGCTCGTAGCAACCTGATCACAGATAGTTTACAGCTCGTGTCTACATACAGCATGCTCTGAATCCCCAGCCCTTGAAGATGTGGCAGTGTGCATACCGGCGGTAGAAGGCACCACATCCACTGTCTTCATCGCGCCCGTTTTTTTAAAGTTGTTTTAAAGTGTTTGTGGTGACATACAAATCTACAGGCACTGTGCACACATATGCTTTAAATTAAGTTAAAAATAATGTTTACATATGTTTCACAAAACTAAAATGTTTTTGTGTGAAACTTTTTTTCATTTCCTTTCATTCAACAGTAACGCAAAGCAGGGTATTAAATTGAATGATACATTTCCCCGGTGAATGTATGTTTGTTCGCTAGAATACGTTTATTTATTTCCCTATTCATTTCATATCAGACTGAGCCAACGTGAATTGTGGCCGGGTTTAGCTAGTAGATTATATCGGCATGACGGGAAACAGCGAAGTAGCAGAATCTGCCATCCAACAAAAATAACTGCCATTCAGTGGCTGCGCCTAGAGGAGGTACTATAGCGTGTTCAATTAAAAGAGGCGGCTCAAGGTCACTCTGCTCTATCCCCACTCCTCTTACCCCTACATGCGACGGGGAGAGAGCTACCGCGCATGCGCCAATGTCCTCACAACGTATGTAATGCAATATTTTTAATCTAATCTGATGATTTTTTTTTAGTAAAATCGAGCATTTTAACTATCTGAAATGAGCGAAATGAGTGACTCATGTATAGTAGAAATTGCATATTACCACCTACAATTTAATATCTTAATCAACATAAAAATTGTTTACATGACATAAATGAATAAAATTTACTGCTTCCAATCATTATTGTTAGTTTTAAAAGTTGTGTGAGACATTTCGAAAGTTAAATATGATTTTTAGTAGCTTTTCGGGGTGTAATTTAATTATTGACATCGGAAGTGTTAGTTTTAATTTACAGAAATCGTTGGTTAAGAACAATCGCAGGCTTTCAGACAGTGGCTTAGTTACATACACGCTGCACTGTTCCTAACTACTCGCAACAGGCCTCTGCTCTCAGTTTTTGCGGTTCCCTAAAAACTGAGTAAATTTTATCTTCACAGTTTTTTTTTCTTCTCTTAAAGAAACAATACACATCAAAAATAATTGTTTTTAACTATCGCCTAAATAACAATTATCTGATGCCATTTCGCTTCCAGCGTTTTATAGCTGTGTAAAAACACGTCAATACTGCAAGAATGCATCTTGCCTGCCTGTACGCAGCTGTCTGCTCAGGGGGGGGGGGGAGGCAAGAGGAGGGGAAGCTGAGGATAGGAGCGGAGCGAGGGGAAGATGACCTTGAGTTGCCTGTTAGGAGTGAGCAAGGTAGAGCAAAGTCAGGTTGGGCTTCCTCTCCCGTAAGGTCAGATCAGTCGACGGCCCATAAAATCGCCTGCCGACTCCGGGATTCGATCCGGGAATCTTTTGATAGCCAGTTAGCTGTCATAGCCACCGAGTCACTGCTTCATGAGTCAAAGGAGGTGCTGAAAAGCTTATCTGAAATAGTGAAAGAATTTAAAATAAAAGTTCTTCATACGCCTAAAGTATGTATGTGAACTTGACGCAGGGTTATAATCAACATCTCAAATGATTTAGTAATATGTAGAAGAGAAAAGAGGACAATTGTCATAAATTAGTAATTGATTTCAGGAATAAAGTAGAGGGAAGATTTTCACGTGTAAGTAAGGGAGTCAGGTATTGGAATATGTTACTAAGTGAGATGTTGAACAGTATAACTCAAACAATAAATCAATTAAAGTAAAAACGTTATAATTTATAAGGAGGCGCGTGTGGAAGCTTTTTTATTTCCATGGAATAACAATAAATAAGGAGGAACCGTTTTATGTCCTTTATACATACACAAATTGTCGTACTGTTACTGGAAACAATTTTTGACGCTTTGCAGCTCAAACAACAGCCGAAATTGTTTGATGCTGAACAATAGATAGCGATGGAACAGAGTCTGGAACTAACCATACTTACATTCCTTTCGAAAATACAGTCAACCCGGGAACGACACACCCGAAGATGCCAAACACAGTCAGGACAACCAAACATTGATCTGGAAGGAGATACGACCAACGTTGTAAGAACTTCCCCTTACTCTGGGCGAGATGTTTGCCCAGAATAGGGATGGGCAAAATATATCGATGTATCGATATTTTTTCTAAAAAATATCGATATTTATCGCCGATATTTTTATTTTCGATATATCGATACATCGATATTGTATTTTAGTGTATCGATTTTAAGCACCAATTCGATACTTTTTCTACGAACGCAGTTCAGTATCCAATTTAATCGTTACATGTATATAGGATAAATATACGTACATATCCAATCTTTTGAAAGTGTCTTAAAACGTGAATTCGTCGAAATATAACAGCTTCATCAGCGGTTGAGAGGTTAAAAAAAAGCTGTTAAATTTTAACAACTTCACGTTAACGACATTTTTATATTAGCGTGTAAGCGGTTATTTTATCTTTGTAGTTGAAACATTATCTTTTCAACTGTTTTTTTTTTCATTTACGAATAACAATTAATAGGTTGATGAACCACAAGTTATTAGGAATGACTGTTAATTCATTTAAATGTCTACAATCTAGTCTACAGTCAAAGCTCCTTAATCTCAAGGAATACGTTCCGTAAATTAACCGCAAATACGAAAATCTTGAATACGGAAATCTTGAATACGGTAACCTTGAATACAGAATGTTAGTTTATATAGGACTAACTCGTACTCGCGACTTCGTACGCGTGGATTAAGAATTTTTTTTTGCCAGAATTGAATATAGGAAGTTATTGGTAACGAAGGATTGGTCCCAAACAATATCGAGGCGATATAATATGACAGGAAAGACATCAGTATTTCATTCTACCGTCGAACCTGTCTCTTGAAGAGAATCAATTTCCGACATATTTCTGTCATCATTCGATAAGATCTCAAAATTTCGTGACTACAAACTGTTAATTATACTCCAAAAAATGTCCTGTGCCCTTTGTACAGATTTTCTTATCAAATTCCATCAATATCGATATAGCCATTTAGTCGTCAAAACGTAAAAAAAAAAGACAGAGACTTACATCCGTATTTATAACATTATTACTGTAGTTCACACTCACACGCCGACTGCGAACAACACCTGAGGGATCATTATAACGTAAAAAAGTGTACACCTACAGCATTACAAGACTACCTACGATTTGCCTCGCATTGCACCCCTAACTTTGTGATATCTACAGTTTAACATTCAATTCGAATAACCTACGGGCCAGGCGTGACTCTTACGATCAAAAACAATTTTTAAAAATATTAGTCCCCACGGAGATTTGAACCGGAGACCAAGAGCCAAACATTTGTAAGCAAGCGCTTTAACCACTGAGCTGCCTGTCCGCTACACGGAAAAACGGTAAAGAGACGTCCATATCCAATGCGTCTGTCTATCACCGTTCAGTAGTATTTCGAAATTATGAGACACCATGTGATATTTATACAGATAATTTTTCAACCAAATGTAGACAGTATTTTTCTCCTTGCTTCAAAGGATAAGTGTGCAAAGATTCATCGAAATCGGATGAAAACTGTGGATTTGTGTGAAGAACAAACAAACCAACAAACAAAACAAACATACATACATTCATCTTTATGTATATAGATAGATTATAGGGAATACGTTCCAAGTATACAGAAAAATTTTGATGCAGTGGAATGATTATCGCACTTAATAAAACCAATTCTGGATTGCTTTAAATCCTCTATCCTAAAGTTCATTGGAATGCTCTTTCAAATATGGATTAAGTTATATAAGTTTCTCGTGAATTACAGCCCCACTAAAGAATACTTTCTTGTGATTGCTGTCTTCGATTGATGTAGTGAGAATGGTTTTTAGTTTTTTAATCACTGAGACACCAATAGTTTTTACTGATAGTAAGATCCTCTTCGAACGCCTCTCCCGTGTCAGGTTGTAGGTGATTACCATGGGTAATGTATATCCCTCCAAGGAAAGTCCTAGGAATATGAACTGTGGTGGTTTCCCGTTTCACCGAAGGTGGTGGTGTAATGGTTAGCTTTCTAGCCTCGCATTCGGGAGGAGGGCGGGTCGAATCCCGTCCGGTCATTCAGATGTGGGTTTTACATGGTTTCCAAAATCACTACAGACAAATACCAGGATGCTTCCTTTAAAAGGCCATGGCCGAATTCGTCCCCATTCCTTGCCTCCCATCCTTTCCCGTCTCTAAATACCTCACTGTTAAGAGACGTTAAGCAGTTAAAAAAAATCCCCGTTTCCTTCCTCAGTGTGACAGTGCTCCTAAGTGCGTTTGACAGTGACACCGTGTGGTTCAGTATAGAGTGTTATGGATGAGAGATGAAAGAAGGGAGAGGGTAGAAGCCGGTGTCGGCATGTTCAGGCCTACTTTTGCAAAACATTCTAAAGGGGGCCCCAACCTTAACATTCCCATCCGACGGATGAATCACAATCAACAACAGCGTATGCCCTCGCAATATACGCACTGCAGAGAAATTGCAACTTACTGGTCAAGCCCTGATGATGAAAATCGTTGATGGAGTGTTAAGTGAAAATAATTCATTTGCAGCACTCTGCGATCACGTAAAAACTATTGTGACTTATTTTAAGCAGTCTGTCAATGCTATGGATCGATTAAGATCTGAACAAGAAGCATCTGGGGAAAAGGAAGAGAGGTGTTGACTTTGACACAAGCTGTTAGTACCAGATGGAACTCCTACTTTAATATGTTAGAACGATTTGTCAGACTCTCTGCAATTGTAGCTAAAATCTTAGCTACAAAAAGTCAGTCAAATATAAACACACTTAATATGGTTGCAATTTAACAGCTTAATGTAAAACGTGACCTCATTGTCCTGCTTGGTCCTTTCAAAGAAGCCACTGAAGAGGTTAGTGGTACAAATTATGTGACTGCTAGCTTAGCCATTCCTGTTACAAATCTGATTCGACAAGTAACGGAACAAGCTACTCCCTTCGACCACTTTAGGATTCATGGTAAAAGAGGCTTTACTCCAAAGAATTCAAGAGAAATTAAGTCCTTTAGAAATAAATACATTTCTTGCAGATGCTACCATTTTGGACCCTCGTTTCAAACGTATACACTTCACTTCTCCAATCGGTGTGTCAAATGCGATATCTACAATAAGTAATGATATTCGCTTGGAACTTAGACGACGAGGACAACGTTCTCCAGAAGTAAGGTCTACAGCAGCAAACACAATATATCGCAGATAACGCATCAATTTGGTTTGCACATGAAAAGCTATTATCCCTTAGCACTACTGTTATGCAAGAGGCTCTGGCTCAGTTCCTAATGAGCTTAAGCAGTATCTGGAGCAACCATTAATAGACAGAAAATCAGACCCAGTAAAATTTTGGGTGAATTGCCAGTGCTCCAGCGCGCTGAAATACCTTATATGTCAAGCTTCTTCTGTGTCGTCCAAGAGAGTGGTTCCTGCAGTCAACTTAGCTGTACTGAACAACAGGAGTAAATTGACGGGGGAGCACGTAAAACAGAATATCGATATTTTCCTCGATATATATCGATAGTGTCTGTAAATATCGTTTCAATTTTTATCGATATATTTTTTTAAATGCCCATCCCTACCCCAGAAGATTTAGTGCCTGTCTAGACGATATTTTTCTTTAACGACATGTGATGAAACTCGTCTAACACCGACTGCAACTGTTTAGGTATACTAAGAAAGATTTGATATTAGCATAGTATAGTTACTAAATGATTAAATATATTTTTTTTATTTATTTATTTATTTGTTATTTCATTTCCCCACACATGGGGATGGGCTGGCAGCGGGTGACGCCCGCTCTTCAGCCTACATTTTTTATTACAAGTCTGGTCTATTTGTTACAATTTATCATTCTTACAATGGTTTACAGTATACTTTGTATATGTTACAATACATATTTTAATATATAGCTTTTATAATGTTGTACAATTTTATTTTACTTTTAAAACTTTTTGCACACAATTTTAAGATTGCCGGATTGTTCCATAATAGATTTTATTAATTCTGGTATTTCATTTTCTTCTGTGACTGACTGTTATGATTGAAATGAAGGGTATATTTCTGGGCGGATGTGTTGATTGGGTATAGGGAGGCTATTGAAGTTTCTATTGTTTAATGTGTGTAGTGTGTAGAGGTGGAGAGCTGGTGGTATATATTTGTGATATGGTTTTAGTGCGTCTGGAGTTTTTATATATGGAGTGGAGAGTGGGTTGTGTGTGTTGTTTCTGCGTACTGTGAAGGATATTCTGAGGCGTTCGAGAAAGAGAAGGAGGTGCGGAAAGGATATTTTATCGTACAGGGTGTGGTTTGGGAAGGGTAGACGGATTCTGTAAGCTAGGCGGAGTGCATGGCGTTCTATTATTTGCAGTGCCTTGTAATAGGCTGGGCAATGCGGATATCCAAGCGGTGTTGGCATATGTAAAATAGGTCTTACTAATGTTTTATACGTATGGAGTACAGTCCCGTGTTTAGACCCCACCTATGTCCTGTCAGTCTTTTTATCAGTTAAGTCGTGTTTTAGCTTTGTCTTTGATCGTATTTAGGTGGGCAGTCCAAGTAAGTTGGCGGTTCTAGCGTCAGTCCCAGATATTTGATTGTTTTTGTGAGATTAATATGTTTGCCGTAGATTGTAATGTTAAAGTCATGTTGTCTAAATCGTCTTGTAGTTCGTCCAAAAATTATTGCTTGCGGTCTTTGTGGATTGATTGTCAATCTCCATTTATTACACCATTCTATAAAGCTGTCTAAGTGTTTTTGTAATGCTTTGGCGGATTGTTGAAGGTTATTGCAGCAAGCGAGGTAGGCGGTGTCGTCGGCGAATTGTAAGAGGTAGATGGGAGAGAGTGGTTGGGGAATATCAGCTGTGTACAATAGGAAAAGGAGTGGGGAGAGGACGGAACCTTGAGGCACACCAGCATTTGGAGTAAAGTACCTGGAACGTGAGTTATTAATGATGACGTAGGCTTGTCGGTTGGTAAGGAAGGCTGCAATAAGGCGGACGTAGTTTATTGGTAGTGCGTATAACTGTAGTTTAAATAATAGTCCTGCGTGCCAAACTTTTGTCAAAGGCTTTCTCCACGTCTAAAGAGATGAGGATGGCCGATTTCTTTTTGTTTAGTTGATTTGTCACAAGTTGCGTTCAGGTGGAGAAGCTGGTCGTCTACAGAGTAGTTTGGTCGGAAACCGGCTTGGGTGGGTGGGAGTGGAAGGAATTGTTGCAGATGTTGGTGGATGCGGCGAGTTAGAATTGTTTCAAAGACTTTGCTGAATACAGATGTGAGGCTAATAGGGCGGTACGAGGAGGGTTCAGATTTGGGTTTGTTAGCTTTAGGAAATAACAATATTTTTGATATTTTCCATTTTTCCGGATATATGCCTGTATATAAGATTGCGATATAGAGGAGAGATAGGATTTGTAGAAAGGAGAGGGGGCATTCTTTTAGGTGGCGGTAGGTGATAGCGTCGTGACCGGGAGCAGTACTTTCGTTTCTTTTTTTAGTGCCTGTCGGATATCTTCGGTTGTTATTGGTGAATTTAGATCATGTCGTGGCGTGGTCTCATAATACTGAATGTCGGGCGCTAGAGGTGGTATGTTGGTGTCGGTTCGTTCATGTATGTCGGCAGTCATCTCGTAGTTGAAGTTGTGATTTCAGAGGGCAGGAAAAGGTTAGCTCAAGGTGGGTTGCGAACAGGTTGGCTTTTGATTCATCGTCGGGAATGGAGCGGTTGTTGTGGATGATAGGGTAGGAAACTGCAGTTTTTGTTCCAGTCAGTCTGTTTGAAAGCATTCCAGTACTGTCCCGAGTTGGTGGTCATGGTTGAGTTGAGTCTGTCGCAAGTCATTCGCCAGGTGAGTCTTTTTTTGGCAGTGAGATAGTTGCGTACTTGTCTCTGTAGCTGCCTGTGTCGGGTGAGTGCATCCCGGTCACGCGTGGCTAGAAACGTTCGGTAGAGGCGGCGGGATTCTTTGAGGAGCAGGACTGCATGGGGAGGGAGAGCCGGCTTATGAGGATTTGCGAATTTTCTGGGGATTTGCGTTTCAATTGCGGAAGTTAGCGTGTCATGGAGGAAGTCTGCTGTACTGTTTACATCATCGGCATGTCGGAAGTAGGGTTGGAAATTATTCATAGCATCGTCTATATGTCGTCTGTATTCAGTCCAGTTTGTTCTGTTATAATCTTGAATTTTGCGGATTTGTGATGGGTCGATATGATTTCTGAGTTGTCGGGTATGGTATGCTACTTTGATGAGCACTGGTAGATGATCGCTTCCGATAGGATCGAGCACTATGAGACTGGTGCGCCTAAGGAGAGAAGGGGATGCTATGATTATGTCGGGCGTCGTATTAGTAGCTGGTCGTGTCGGATCTGGTATGTCAATATCTTGTCCGCGTAAGGCGTCGAGGTTGTCACGTAGAGTTCTTTTTTCATAGTCTGATCGGGAGTGGATATTGAGGTCGGCCATTATTATGTAATTACTAAATGTGTTATCTATATACTGTAGGAAGTTAAAGGGGAGGGGTTCATTTGGACGAATGTAGATAGTAACAAGGGTGACTGTCAGATATGGGAGGAAGACTGTGACCAATAGATGCTCATTTCTGATGTTTAGAGGTGGATGTATTTTTGCCGGGATATTGCGGTGATAGCCGATGGCTACACCGCCTCGAGCAATTGGTAGAGGGTTATCTGATCGGGCTATTTCAAAAGGGGTAAGCCGAATATGGTGAGTCGGTTGGAGGAAAGTTTCATTTAAAGCAAAAGCGGAGACATTGTGTGTCTGTAGGAGGTTCTGGAAGAGTATTTTGTTAGTTTTTAGTGAGCGGATGTTGTTGAATACAATATTGTATGTGTTAGTGTCCATTTTGTGTGTGTGTGTGTGTTGGGTGTGTGTAGTTTATACGAGTGTTTCGATAGGTTGGAAGTAGAAATGGGCACTGTTTTGGGAATACGTAGCTGTTACATTTATGTGGAAAATGTTACGGGCAGCAAGTATTATTTGTTGTAGGGTATGCTGACGGTTGAAAGGATGGATGTTTTGCAGAACTACAGTAGTAAAGCGGATGATATCTTCAACTGAAGGTGGGGGGCGGATAGAGTTTGATGGTGGAGTAGGTGGGTCTATAGGTCGGATTGGAACAGTTAACTCTGGTTTCTCCGCAGGTGGTTTCGCTTTACATTTAAGCGAATATGCAGGATGGTTCTGATTGCAGGTATTGCAGATTGGAGGAGTTTGTAGATTGGGGCAATCTTTATGGGGGTGGTTGGCCTTGCAGTGTGGGCATATAGGATCATTCCGGCAATCTTGTGTATTGTGGTCATTATATTTTAAGCATTTTTGGCAACGTATTGGCTGAGGTGGTGCGGTCTTGGATGGTTCCACACGGTGACGTTGATAATAGATGGTAGCCCCATTGGATAAAAGAAAGTCAACTGTGTTGGAACATTCTGTAAAAACTCTTACCATGTAGGTAGGTCCATTATTGTTCCTGATTCTTAATGCTTTCCTAATTGATAGCTCACTATTTAATTTTAGTTCTTCCTCTATTTCAGAATCGGATATTGTGGGATCAACTCCCCTGATTACTACCGTCAAGGTTGTAGGCCGTCGTGGTGGTTGAGGTTGTTTGTTAGGTTTTTGGTTAAGCGATATGATGGTGGCGTTATCGCCAAAAATTGTTGGGCCTACTTTAGTTATTAAGGTCGTCCGTAGGTTTGGATCAGGGGTTTTGATGATCATACCTTCTCTGGTCGGAATGATTTGGGAGATATTTGAATTTGGTAGGTATTTCCTAATTTGGCATGCTAAGGTTTTGGATGTGTGAAATCTGGTTTCATAGTTTTTCAGGAGGAAGCTATGGATTGCTGGAGATTGATTAGATAGGATGGTGGAGTTGTCGGTAGTGGTGTCCATTTGCTGGGGGCCGAAGATAGTCATTTGAGCATGGAGTTCGTCAGCGGTTGTGGATCTCTGAGGGTTTTGGGGTTTGATGGTAGGATATGGTTTGCTTCTATAGTCAGGGATTGTCAGTATTTTGCTATATGAAGGTTTAGTAATAGTAGGTGGGAGTTTATGCATACCAATTGTAACTGCTGTTGCTGATGGTGACGAAGAGGGCAGCTGGAGGTCGGCTGCAGAGTTGCGGTTGTCCTGGGAAGTCGAGTTGTCCGTCTCGGTGTCCATCATGACGTCCAGCAGATGCAGAGTGGGCCGAGCAGCCCTGTACGGCGGAGACGCCGCAACAGGAAAACAGACTCAGGCGATGAGGAAGAGTAGCAGTCACGTGGCGAGGCGAACACCAGGAGAGCAGCAAAGTCGAGAGGCGCCGAGTGAAGACAGTGGCAGTCTGACACGCCAGATGTCAGAATCGTGTGCAAGTTGAATTCCAGGCACTTTCCTATTGAATGTCTGATACGCGAGATTCACTACAATTATCTCACACAATCAACAATACGAACACACACATATCGATATTTCACGTAACAATAATCGTCTGTCGTTTATTTCTCAGGATGTGTAAATGATTAAACTTACAGTTTGATTATATATTAGAAAACAGGATAAACTCAACTGCGAGAGTAAAATTATAAGTTTTTTGTTGTTTTCTTTAAGGCCAGACAGACAGACACATGGTTGCGCATGCGCCAGCGATCAATCACTCCTGATTTAAGGAGACCACGTACTATATGTGGTCAGCAATAAGGTGCAACGCTTTATTACTAGATCAAAAGTACTGGTGGACTCTTGATTTTGCTTTTGCTCTGTGAAATAGTAAATATTATTGCCTGCTGTGAGTATTATCGGCAAGACCAACCATTGGTATCAATAGTAGCGAGAAGAAACTATTAACAGTACTCTCACCTGCATTTATTTTCCATAGGAATTTAATGAAATTTTAAAATAAAAATATTCGAGTTCAATGACACCAACATAGCAAGGAGGTGCTGACGACGAAACAATGTCATAAATCTCCTTACGTTTATGTTATAAGAACAAACATTTTCAGGTGAGATAAATATATTTCCACGCATCATCTTTATCTGAGAGCTTCCTGTATCTCTTAGCTGTCTTAAGACTAGGAAAACAGAATGATTGTGAAACGCGCTAACCTCAAGGTATAATTGGTTACAATCTATATACGAAGCACTCACATTGAAGAAAAACTTTACTGTGTTACGAAATAAGTAGTTTTGTGAGGTGGAGGTTGGGGGCTGTTCGAGAATTCATATTCTAGATAATTGTGGGAAACCACCTAAAATTACGGTGTAACATATTTATTAACTGATTTGTCAAGGAAAGTGGGTTGAGAGTTACTGCAATATAAAAAACAGGAAAACAATATTTTGGGAATGCGTAAATCATCCGTTGATGGTGAGACATGGGTGAAAGAGAGCAAGGAATTAGGAGGAGCGACGCCTGGAAGGGTAGGGAGAACAATGACGATACACTGGCACTTGATATCAGGCATAGGGTTAAGGGCGTCAGGGAATCGATTCATTTTATTTCTGAGATTTGTCTGTTTCGACGTACATGGAAGGAGAGTTGACATGGTGAGATATTTTTATACTAGTGATCAGTTTCTCTGAACACTGTAAATTGTATGCTAGCAGTGAAATTAACACAAAAATTCTCTAAAAGCTATGCTTATGTAGGGTACCAACCAAAATAGACTTCAGATAATCTGGATTTTAATTATAGAATTTCATATTACGGTGCAAATATTCGGGACTCTGCTGAGAATTACCGTCCTTATGCTAGTTAGCTGAAATGCTAGAGGTGAATTTCAATATAAATGGAAAAAAACGTTTTTTGCTACTTATTGCTTTTTAATGACGTTTCAAGAATAGTTTTATGACCTTCGTGAAGTTTTTATACACTACTGTTTGTGAAAATTGCAACATCAAGGGAGACAGGTGTGATCACTACGAAATTTATTCCACTTATTTTGCAAATGGTAATACACATATAATTAGAATTGCAGAACTGAACATACACTTTGATCGTTATAATCCAGTACGGTATGAAGCCGCCACGTGTTGCAACCAGAACCTCTAGACGGGGTGCATGGAACGAAAGAGAGCCTGAATATACTGCTGGGAAACACGCTGCCATGCGGTTTGTAGGTGCGTGCAAAAAGCATTGAAAGTGGTTGCAGGACAAGAAAACAATGATTTTTATTTTAAAAAATATTGGCATTTAACCTTTCGATCATACAGCCTTAGAAAATAACGTATATTCCTTGATGAGTGTTCTGATGGAGCTTGCAGTGTTCATGTGTTAGTCTAATTTCTCTTCGTCTTCTAAACAGCTGAATTGCATTCCTATTAACTCCTGGGTTGTCATTTTTCACAAACGCTAGGATTACCGATCGACTATATCCCAGATATGTTCGTTGGGCGACATGTCAGACGAACGTTAATGCCAGGAAAGAAGTGGTGCACGTCGTTCTTCAAAGTGTGGCCTGGTGTTGCCCTGCTGGAAAATGGCATGTTCAGCTGCTTGCAGGAAGGGCAGTGTCTCGGGCTCTAAAACCTCCACCGTGTAACGGATGCTGTTCAGGTATCCCTCATTACGTGACGCCACAAACCACCTCTCAACAGTGCAGCCTACCCGATTGCGTTCTTCACGGTAGTGTCTAACACGTTCGTGGCCATCACTACAGGGCAAGTTAAAGCGGCACTCGTCCGAAGAAACTACATTTTGCCATTTAGAACGACATTTTAGGGGTTTGGTGGTTTCTGGTCAATGGAATCCGACGCAATCTCATTCTTATCACCTCTAAGACTCTCAGCAGCCACATCTAACCGTCGACGCAGACATGTCCACACCCGTTGCAGTGTTTCGACATCAAGCCTACACTGTGGACGAAGCTGTTCTATCGGTTACGGCCATGCGGACAAGACGACGGTGATCCCGCGCTGTGGTCACTTTGTGTGGTCCAGTACCCGCTCGTCGCTGTATACAACCATCTTCTATCCACTCGTCCACATACGCGTCACTGTCGTAGCACCGTGCCCTGTACTAGCCGCACTGTCACGGCACGACAAATCCATTTATTTAGATAAATCATTCTGCCACTTTAGAACTCATGTATTGATACTGTGCCATATAACGTCGACGAGGCATACCGTCACTTCTTTGCACGTTTGCACTTCGTTTGACGACTATGCGCGTGGCGTAACACTGACCTCTCTTGTCACACAAAAGGGGGCGCTGCTGGGAGTACGTGCAGCTTTAATCACGTATTATGATTTCCATTCCACACATCCTCAGATTTTGCAGTGATTCAGACTATCCCTTCCAGATGTTACAATACCCACAATCCGTAGCGTAATTCTAATTAATGGCATAGAGCGGGAATAATATATATGTTTTGTTAACAACTTTGTCCTTAATAAATAATTTATGAAGAATGTTTTAACTCTGTAATCGAGATTAATGAATATAAGTCTAACATGCTTCATTGATGATAGTTACATTGACTGTTCAGAAATCAGATGTCGGAGAACCGACATGTCTGTAATACCGGGGACGATACATAGTCGTACATTAGTTTGACCTTGTGACTATAAATGAAAACGTGTGTGTTCGCTACGGTGTGGAGAAAGTCGTTTTGAAAACGATTCTGCATGCAATTTACAGGTATCATATTATTGAATTAAAGGCGAAGTTTGTAGTATGGGATGATTTGGAAGAAGTTTCTGGTTTGGATTTAATACTAGATGTTAGCTGCGTTATCGTGAACCGCTACTGTTATATTCTATACAAAGAATCGCACAGTTTAAAGTTTAGTGTTTGGTTGTGAAACAATTGTGGAGTACACTGTACTGTTAGTATAAGCTCAGAAGAAACCATTACATGCAGTGACTTGATACAAACACTTTCCGTCTTATAATAAATATTTACAACTTGTGTTACGTCCTTACACTTTTCTCCAATCAATAATTACACTGACATACTAAAAGTTACAAAATTAGAAGATACGTATTCATCACGTCAATAGAGTTTAGATAGTGCTGGATCTAGGGAGTGTTAAAACAGGGGCACTAGCTTCGGGTGACAACTTCAGGAAGACGGCAAAATTGTGTTTGAAGGGCGGAAATTTTTATCGCGACGACATTTACTGCCCAAGGTGGCGACAATATGGTGACAACAATGGGTGACAATCGGGGCGGCGAAACTCGGGGTGGTGAAACTCAGGGTGGGGACCATGGAGGCGGCAAAATAATGTCCGTAGAGGCGGAAAAATAACTTTCGAAGGGGTGGCAATCTCGCAGTTTTTGCCCCACCTCGGAAAATCCACCACTGGTTATCAACACTGTAATTTGAAGTCGTGAGTTTCCTGTGAACGTTTAATACGGATATGATGACTATCCGACGAGAGTTATAAGGCGGAACGACAATATGAGCTCGAAGCACGGTACATAATATTTCGGAAGGGACTTTGAAATTTAGGGTTCTACCCTTCAGTGTCAAGGCTGTATTGACGATATTACATCGCATATGGGATAGCGGAGTAGCTGGCGACTTCTACTGAATGGTCGACACCTCCCTATCAACACACGAACTACTGTGCATGAAGTGACTCACTACTGATAGGTATGTGCTGCCCACTCGGCTTATGTTTGGTGTTGACGGCATGTGGCAACAGAAGACCGGATCGGATGTCTTTACTCACAGCACGGCATCGGCAGCTCACCTTGGATCGCGATCACACGCACTGGATCCTTGATGATTGTAATGGAGTATCTTTGTTCTGCGAGTCACATTTCCAGTTGACACATGCCAGTAGTTGGATTCGGGTGTTGTGCAGAATCTAATGTGCCGTGGGTCCATCTTATCAGTAATGCACAGTGTGCTGGTTCAGTAAAGGTGTGGGGCGTATTATCTGGAATGAGTTGGTCCTCTAATCAAACTGAACCAGTCCAAGACTGGATATCTCTATGCTCTGTTGCTCGATGACTATTTTCCGCACTCGTATTTCGATAACGGTGGAAGTTCGAGAATGACAATGCGCCGTGTCACCATCCACATACTGTGATTGGTCTGAGGAGCATTTTGGATAATTTCAGCGCATAGTTTGTCGACAACTCACATCGTCAGACATGAACGTTGTGGAGTTTGTTTGGGACAGAATCTAGATCTAGCATCTATCTCAATCACACAGTTACATGGAACTAGAGGCAACATGGTTGCAACTCTCTTCTGGGGAATTCAGAAGACTAGTTGGATCTATACCACGTCGTGTTGTCGCACTGAGCTAAAGGAGGCTATCCTACGACTTTTGACATTCATTGTATTAGTGTTATTCAATTTTAGTTGTTTGACATGTTTTGATTTTATTATAATGAAGAGGTTTCAAAATTTAAATTATAATTTTACAATGAAATAAGTTGACAAGACTTCATGAGCTACAATAACAAGTGCATTAACCTATTCCAATAGCCCATCGAGACAGCCATCAACCGCCTCGGTGGGCGAAGAAACCAAGACGAGTCCAAGCACCTGGTTAGTCCTCTGCAAAATGACGAAGAAGTGACAAAGGACCAAGCAGCTACTGGAACCGTGAAATCCAACTTTTCTCGGCAAGATGAGAAACTTGCGCCACAACCGGAAGCTAGACAGAACCTACTCCCAACCGAGCCAGCAGCGAAGCAACCAGCGGAAGCCAGACAACAAAGAAAAGATCGAACATCCAGGAATGTTCAGAAGAATTCAACCACGATCAGCCAATGCTGCCGTCGTCAAGGATTCTGGCATCAGGCGAGGGAGTGCAACAACCAAGTGCGGTGCGTCCGCTGCGGGGGAACCCACAGCGTTGTGGTCTGCACGCGTCCGCGTGAAGCTACGCCGACATGTGCAAACTGTGGGGGTGGTCATGCGGCGTGCTACGGTGGATACGCGCTCAGGAAGAAGCTGCAAGCCTCTGCCGACAGAAGGCGACACCAACCTAATCACACCCAGACTGCAGAAGAAGAAAATCTCCGAGTAAAGAACACCAGAAAGTCAACACTCGGTCATCCATGCTGCCGCAGACCACTACCACGGAGCCAAGCGGAGGTCCACCACAAGAATCAAAACTGCTGCGTCCATGACTGTCATCAGAAACCGCACAATCAGTTGGGGAAAAATCGTCCAGCTCCTAACGCAGCTAATTACGGCAATGATCACCAACTGACCACACGAACCCTTAGGGGGTTTTTAAGATAAGGGCGCCGACGGCGTCCATAGCCATTTTTCCCCCAACGTGAAATAAAATGTGTCCCCAAAAACCACCCAACCTGAAAAATAACAGTTAAGTTGCTAATGGTAATGGGACTGTACAGTAAAGCCGCTGAAGCAGCGAGAGAAAAAAAAAAAAAAAAAACCTCAGAAACGAGTAAGTTGTGTTATTTGTTTAAAAGCCATGAGTGGAAGAGCATCCTATCATGGAATTATGTCCTATAATTAAATTTATTCCAAAAGATAACCTATAAGGTTCAGAAATTGTTGAATGACTTAAAAGATAGATTCGTGAACAAACGTCCATTGTAATAAAATTTTCAAAGACATCTGGGAACTTGTCGAGAACGAAAAGTGCTCTTGATGCATAAAAATATCAGCAACAGAAAGAATTATTTTTTGTATAGCAATGCGTAAGCTTGTTTCGAAAGAAGCGACATATTATTTTTTACCTTTTCTTGCTTTACGCCCCGTCGACGTCGAGGCGGGAAAGGAATGGTTAAAGCGGCAGGAAAGAACGGGCGCAAGGATCGGGAAGTAATTCGGTCATGGCTTTTCGAAGGAACAATCCCGGCATTCGCCTAAATGATTTGAGGAAACCATAAAAAAACAAAATCAGGTTGGCCGGAGGGTGATTCGAAGCAGGGTTCTCCCGAATATGAGGCCAGAGCGTTACCGCTTACTCACCGCGCTCGGTAAGATACTATTAATAATAATAGGCAAATTGCTATTTTGTGCTACTGTTTATATAAATAAAAAATTATAATCTGAATATTCCTCGAAACTAACATGTTCATAATATAATGCTATAACTCTAGGCTGTAGCATATGTCTTGGAAATTAGATGGCGATCAATATTTGAAAGTATACTAACTAAACTCTTGATTTTTTTTTAAAAAAACTGAAGCCTATTGAAAGTGAAAAATAAACTTTTCTACTGAAATTACTGGGTTATTGATAACTACGTAATTAAACTCGTCATCTGGTAACAAATCTGTTATTTGTCTCATATCTGGAACATAAATATAAAAGATGAAAAATTCTTCGTATTTGAAACAAGACTCTGGAATCCTGTAATGAGAACCTTCAAAACCTCCGACAGCTTGACATCAACAGTCATATATAATATTTTATTTATTTAATTACTATAATATGGAAGTCATAATTTGTTTTCTTATTTTTTTAATGTCAGTTCTATGTTTGTTGATACTGGTATAAGGGTTCCAAGGCCATACGCTCCCCCCCCCCCTCCCTCCCCGCTACGTCTCATGTGTTGCCTCAACGACTGATGGATGTTTCTGGAGGCAAAAAGATTTTTTTTTTCTCCACTGATGTTAATAGCATCTATTTTTACTTGTAATGTTACATTCTAATTACATTGTGATATTACATTCTGAATTTATAAAAAAAATTGTATTAATGTGAACAAATGTTTGTAGTTTTAATTCATCTCACTTCGTAGTAGAAACAGTGTGAGAAGACTATCGTTTAAAATTTGTTTCACGATGAAATCAATTGCGCACTCCTGATTGTTTTTCCCACTAGGGAAATAGCGAGAGAAGGCAGGCGTGTTTGTTTATACTGCCGGTTGCATGGTAATGTATTTTACCATGACATAGCTTAGCCACTGAGTTTATTGTTGGTAACCACTGAGTAATAAGCTTTCTAAGTTTTCTCATGCTTATATGACGACTGGCTTAAAATTGTATTTAGTGTCACTAGTACTCTATGATAATTTATTGTTTATACAGGAATACTACGTCACTAACTCGAATGGAACGAAAAGAGGGTGACTGTAATATCACCGTGATCCGCGCTCTCTCCTGTTTCATTACGTCAAGTGCTAAAGCTGCAGTCAGGGACTGCATACATACAGGCGTATTCACGCATACTGTGTGAACAATGAGAATAGGCGTTTTTGTAACACTTTCTCTTCAGTAGAGTGCCTCGCGGCATGCCTACCTTTGCTGTAAAACTCTCTGACGGAGAATTTCGTAGCGAAACAGGACTTAATTTACTTAATAGCGCGTGGTGCTTTGTAATAAATGACATAAAGTGTTTTTAAGTGAGTAATCCCGTTAATGCCTACTTTATTTTTTTTGTATACAGCAGCTTAAAGAATTTAAAAAGGAGAAACTAATATCTTAACAACATCCCTCTGTCATGTCTTATGTATCACGGAAATTCGTCTACAGTAATTCTACTAAGAAATTGCGTGAAAATAATAGACCACGATATCCGCGGAACGAGCAGATAATGTCGACTTATAATCACAGCTACAACCAGAAGAAACAAGATATGCTGTTGGTTCGTTGATACTAACACCAGATAGTGATAGATTAGTTGTGTTTAATATAATATCTTCTTTTGTCTTAAGGCTTTATGGTTTGTTGATATCGAGTTGATTAGAACCGAGATACGGTGGGGGGGGGGGGGAGGAATTCTCTCATGACATTTTGAAATCACAGTCTCGGGATTCTTCGACAGTCATGTCGGGAAATAATGGGAACCCGAAATGTGGATGGTTCAACCGGTATTCGAACCCGCGTCCTCCCGAATGCCAGGCTCTAACGCTAACCACTCTCCCACTAGGCTCCGTTAATTTCATCCGGTTTACTTGAAAACTACAAATATGGACCTAAGCTACCATTAGTGTTTTCCTACCCTTATATACTTCAGCTAAAAAGCGGCAAAAGAGCCCAGTGAGCATAGATGTTTTTTTTTATTATTCTTTCATGCATCTTTTTTTCAAGTTTCTCTTATAATTAATTATTTGGTCTAAGTATATTTCCATATTACGTCAGTGATAAACTAAGTAAATTGTTTCGCTTATAATGAATTTTCTTTTATCTACTTGCGCGTTACTTAGTTTATTTGGTCCTAGTAATTATTTTTTACCGTGCAGTTTTGTGACATTTTCCCGTTAAAAAATTATACCTAGCCCTGAAATACGGTGGTTTTGCTATTTGCTATATTTTCAGTGAAACATTGTACAGATAATTCGAAAACAAATGCTTTTTTTCCTTGAGTACAGTCCATAAAACGATACAGCTACTTTAAAAAGTTTCATCAATATGCTGTCAGATAACCCAAATTATTCTGATCGTTGATTTATTGATTCATATGTTTTTTTCAAATGAAATATATTGTAATGAATTTGAAAATTCTGTTATGCTATGAAGAAAAACCGCAATATGTTTAACAGCAATAGTGAGCTATAAACGCCTTTTATTTTTCCGTTGAGTGTTACCTTATTAGTTTCAATTACAGTATTTATATAATACTATAGAAGACTTTACATTTAAAACAACTCACATTTTATGTAATTCAGTTCGTATGGAATTTTTTTCCATGCGACGTATCCTCAGAAAACATACTGCACCCCTGCGAGTTCGTTTCACTGTGTAGTACGATGCTTTCCAACAGAAATTTCCTATCAGAAAATTTTAAAATTATCAGTTTTAAGTTTCAAAGCTCCTAAATTTTTTTACATTAGTTAAAATTGACCATTAGAACATTTTTTTCGATTTTTGATGTGCTAAATATATGGAAATATTTGCAATTAAATTTGTTAATATTGTGTAATTAATAATAAATTACTAATAGATGAGTTTTAAATTACATTTATTAGCTCAATTTGACTGTCATTTAACTACTGTTTGAGATAAACAAATTAGCAACAAATTCGACATCACCCACAAGTGTGACTGCGCCGTAACACGAGCTGGGGAGGTATAACGAGACCAGGTTCCAGTCCTGGTCCTTGCGTACCAGCCGTCGTTATTGCGATTATAAGGACATTCCTCGCAAATTATCAGGGCGAGTGCTGGAAGGGTCCCCTATCTCAGAAAATTCACTTTTTTCACAAACAAAAATACATTTCTCATTCAGAACAGTAGTTACATGTTTCACAACAGATGCGAACTCAAACATTGCGCCACTCATGTTGGGTTTTATTCTCCGTCTAGTGCAGCTATCAAATGAAAAAAACTTTGTTATGGCCTATGCATTTCGGTTTATTAGACCATCATCAGTGCCCTAGAACAAGTTATGTACAATTTTTGATGTGCAGCATAATGTTTATCTAAATGAAGGTATAAATTTTGTTATTAAATATTATTATAGCTTATTTTACTTACAGTTTTTTCTATATTACATTAATGTATGGAATTGTTCAATATCAGTTTCTCCCCTTGAAGTTTCTCACTCACTGAACAATTTTCACCAAGAAACATAATTTTCACACTTCTGATTTTGAAAGTAACTTCTGAAACAAGCTTAGTTGTTGTTTCAGAAGTTACTTTCAAAATCAGACGTGTGAAAATTATGTTTCTTGGTGAAAATTGTTCAGTGAGTGAGAAACTTCAAGGGGAGAAACTGATATGGAACAATTCCATACATTAATGTAATATAGAAAAAACTGTAAGTAAAATAAGCTATAATAATATTTAATAACAAAATTTATACCTTCATTTAGATAAACATAATGCTGCACATCAAAAATTGTACATAACTTGTTCTAGGGCACTGATGATGGTCTAATAAACCGAAATGCATAGGCCATAACAAAGTTTTTTTCATTTGATAGCTGCACTAGACGGAGAATAAAACCCAACATTAGTATAGCAGCTAAGGATATTGACCTAAGTATTAAAAATATTGCGCCATTCGGTTAAGTACTCTGTATCTCACAAATACGGTTCTAAATTCGGGTAGGTCACAGGTCCCCCTGTCTTATTATTCCCAATGACAGCCTGTGTAAAGAGAAGGCCACATCGAGGGGAGGGGCAGATGGGAATTTTCTACATGAGAGCCAAGTGTTTGAACTAAAATTTCCCCTCTTCTTATCATCCAGTGCCATTTTACATTTTATTTTTTTCTATTGAAACAAAAGGACGGAAAAGAGTAGTTGATCTTAAACTAACCGGGTCATTGTCTTCGGCATCACTTTAATCATTCAGCTAACTGTCATACGAGTACCAATGATTCACCTACCTCAAAAAAAAGGGTCGTGAATTAACAAAAAAAAGTTAGTTTAAAAATTAAGATCTGAGTTATTATATCATTTTTGATTGTGATTAAAACACGTTCTTCTTGCAGTGAAAAAAAAAATATTATTAGTACTCAAGCAAATGATGGGAACTTTCGCTTTCTAAATGCGTATAACAAGTAATAAAACACTCTCTTTTTCAATATTTCATTTATACAGTGTACGTAAATCAGAAGACTAAATCCAATACGTGATCAATAACGCCGGTACGGGTCAGACAAATAACGGAGGTCCATGTAACCTCCGAACAATACGCCAGCCTCTGCCGTGCCGGAAACAATATGGATGGAGTTAAATTTTGTGCTAACTCACGTTAAAATCAAGAGGCTTACCGATAGACATTGTGTAGTAGTTCAACCGCAACGTCAAACCAGACATGCCAAAGACAGAATTGTAGCAACCAGTCGCAAAAAGAGCAGTTGCTGTTTTTTGACTTCATTCATTTTTATGAGCTGTACGTACATATATTGCAATAGAATAGCAAATGCATATTTAAAAGACGCTATTTCACCTTTATTTCCTTAAATTATTTTTGAATGTATACTACTAAGAGCAACTCCTGTGTAAATTTATTGATTATTGCTTTGTTGTCTGTATATAATGCAGTAATTTCCCTAATTGTACTGTTTCTAGACTTCTGTATATACTTCTTAGTCAACGATAATTACTTTTCATTGTTTGGTACCAGAAAGCAAACGCAATGCAATGGAGTACTTGACTAATTTTTGGAAAGTAGTCAGTATTGTAGCTGGGTTACTATAGCCAAAACAAATATTATTTCTTGGAAAATGGCAAAATTTTGCATTTTTATACGTTGATTTGAATATTGTCGCCAAAACACTCCCAGCTGTCGATTAGTCTTGTGACGTCACATCTCGGTGCCGGTGTAAGCAAATGGGCCGTTTGCTCATTTTGTTGATAAAATGAGTTCTAGAGTTTACAAGTGATGTGTGGTGCCTCGGTGTATAAACACAACATTTAAACCACCAAACGATGTGTTTGTTTACGTTCCATACAAGGAATGAGTGCGGAAAAAGTGGTTAATGATTGCACGACGCTATCCAGCTTATGTGTCTACAACGTTTTCAATATATTTTTGTAAAGACCACTTTGACGTAAGTTTGTACCTTATATTTTATTACGTTTAATAAACTATGTACCTTAATATTTTCTTCTGTGAAATCTTAAATTTTTATCTGTAAATAAATTAACACTGCCGAGGTTAAAACGCCGTACAAAAGTGATATAAAAAATCACAGAAATTTACCTGTTACCTTCACTTTGTTAATAATTATTTTAAAAGTGATTTTTATTCACTTACTGATAGCAAATTCGAATCCCCGTCCAAAATTCCAGATTTGGATTTTCCGTGGTTTCCTTAAATCACTCCAGGCGAGTTGGGATGGTCATTAGAGGCGTGAAAGAATAGTAAGGTATTCGGCCATGACCTTTTAAAGGAATCTGATAGCTGTCCACGTCGACTTGGCGTAAAGCTGTAAGCAAAAACCTAGTGTCTAAGAAATGACACCCACTTTTGGAGAAACCTTTTCGGTTTCGTTCGTGGAAACTGACAATATATTGTGACTGTTGAACACGGTACGAAACTTCCCGGAACTATCAATAGTCCAGTAAATCCTAATTTATTGGTATGTTTCTCAGTATCTCGTGCCAGTTATCTTTATCTTGCTTTTATTCAAAACACGATACATTGAGGGGCTCCTCTGTGCGTGCCTGGCATCTGAACCTCATTCAACAGTGATTGTCCTCGCCAAACAATTCTCAACACCTGATGCCTTGCTCGTATGCGCCCATGAGTAATTTTATTAATTTCACTTTTATTAATCACTTCATTGTGGTTAAATCTCAATACGCCGGCCTCGGTAGCGTAGGGGCTAGAGTGCTAGCTCCACGTGCCGAAGGCCGCCGGTTCGAATCCGGCCGCGGGCATGGATGTTAAGTGTTGTGTGTCCTTGTGAATGTCTTGTCCGTCCTGTGGCGTCCATACATTGGAAAAAATACACATTGAGCTGGCTGTATGGCCTCCGATGCCGAATGCCATTAAAACAAAACAAAAAAAAAATCTCAATACCACAGGATTAATAAATTCGAATTGCTTAATGTTTTGCTTAACAGTAATAGCATTTTCTCTTGAGACTTCCTCAGTAATCGTTGTTGTTATTACTTTTTTTTGTTATTTCTGGCTTAACACTACAAAAAAGTAGGCTCATTACAGGCGGAAAAGAACTCGGGGCAAGGAACGGGATGAAATTTGACCATGGCCTTAAGTAGGAACCATCCCGCCATTCACCTGCAATGATCTGAGGAAATCATAGAAAACCGAATCCCAGATGGACGTAGGGGGATACGAACCAGCGTTCTCTCGAATGCGAATCCAGAGGTTTACCGCTCACCAAGCACGCTCAGTTTGTTAATACTATTTTTCACTTTCTTTAATGCCCTTTGTAGGAAGTAGCGTCAATTCTT
Source organism: Vandiemenella viatica (assembly GCA_031002005.1). Lineage (NCBI taxonomy): Eukaryota > Metazoa > Arthropoda > Insecta > Orthoptera > Morabidae > Vandiemenella > Vandiemenella viatica. The sequence goes on along the minus strand of JARYHS010013631.1, from coordinate 118,509,616 downwards.
ATTTCACAACCGGCCATAAAATTGTCGGTAAGACAAAGATTACCAGCATCAAGTCCTCTTTCCTTAAATTGTCATAGGAAAAAAATTTCAGTACGATTAATTTGTGAAAATTAATGCAGCATATTATTACTGTCTTCATTAACGATTAATAAAATATGTTAACTGCATCAATGACTAAATCTCTATAATTTTACGCTTCATTATTCGCACACCTATTATGCGTACTAAATGTTTACTCCGTTAATATTTAAATAAAAACTGAAAGTTAAGAAATCTAATACAAAATCATAGCTCAACAGGTAGAAAAGTGCAGGGTCTTGCATAATTTTTCTTTTTGTTAGTAGGGCTTTTCGGCTAGTCAACGTCGAGGTTATTGAAGCAGGGAGAAAATTGGAAGCAGTGGACGGTTCTAAATACGGCTTTGGCCTTTGAAGGCAACCTTTTTGGCATTCACCAGGAGTGGTATCGGGAAATCATGGAAGGCGTAAATCTCCGTTGCCCGTCCGCGGATCGAACCTGCATTAGGTGACAGTATTAACCACTCACAAAGCAGACTCGATACTCGCATAAAGATAATTTTACGTTTTTGATCCTTGATTTAAGCAAGGTAATACAGTGATAGCAAGGAAAGAACTATTCTGTCAAAACACTTTTCGACCTGTGTCATAGCTGCAAATGTCGATTGTACTAAGTCGTAACAACTAACAAACTTACGAGTTATCTTCCCAGATTTGTGCTTGTTTGTAATGAATAATTGTCAATAAATTTTCGTAGTTTGCCTTGAATGGCCGAGAACTTTTCGGCCAGAGTAGTGTCTGTGGATCAATAAAATAGCCGTGTTACTGGCCTATGCCTCAAACTTCGCTGCTGACACTACAGTTGATTGATTGCGGCCCTCCTCAGTGGCGGCAGCTGCTACACCCTGTTAACACCGGACAACAACCACTCGCAAAGGCTCGTGCAGGCCGTTATGGGACCACAAGGTGGGTCTTACTGCTAGTTAGCCGGTAATTAGCACCACACACTCCTGACTGCTGGCCGTTCTGTCTCCCCAGTGGTCATCACCATCTGTTCCCTCATTGCAACTAGCCTGGGTTGAACCACGGTCACGCGGCTTTTTTTTAATATATATATATATATATATATATATATATATATATATATATATATATATATATATATCCTTTAAGGCTGACTAGTACCTCGTTAAGCTTTTTTGTAACTGGAGGCAAAAGTGATAAAATGCAGCAGGAATAATAGCACCAATAGCAGACACAATATAAAAATAGGATTGGAAACAATAGTAGAAGTAAGTGAATTCTGTTACTTAGGAAGCAAGGTCAAAGGAGGAATAATTTTAACAGCAGAAAAACACTTGCAAAAGAGATTTCATGAAAATGATAAATCTTTTAGTTTCAAATAATGATTTAGGACTCAGAAAGACTTTTTAAAACTCTATTTGTGGAACACACTACTTTATGGTAGCGAAGCATAGACTTCAGGAATATGTGAGGTCCCCACTCACCAGTCATTACTGAGTTATATTATTACATTATAAATTGATTGTAAATAAATTTATATTTTATTTATAGTATAGGTCTTCCAGCATAGTAGTTTGTGTAGAACGGGGTAATTATAAGTTAGTTTAGTAATTTCATGTTGCGAGAGTTGACAGTACGGTATGGTTGTGTGGTCGCGGGAGGAACAATCCAATATGGCGGGAGAGACTGTTTTTGGCTAGCATAGGGTGAACATGTAGAGAAACTGATTTCGGCTAGCGTGATGCAAATATGTACAGAATATTGTTTCAGTGAAAGCATTGTATCTTGTGTGAATTTTTGAGTGTAATAAATTGTGAATTATAGTAAAAGTGTGGCGAAAGTCATTTACATAGCATTAGAATATCCGTTGCGCAAATTGAGAGATGATTGAGTGTTTAGTAATAAAAGTTACTTTATATTAATACAAACGGCGAGGTGATAGCAACTACCGCAAAAAGGCATATTAGGGCCAATTGCCAGTAAAGCGGGCTATCAATCTTTCTTGTCGCAGTCTAAATAATGGATAAGGAGGACCTCGCAAATACCAGAAAGAAGGAATGTTGAATCATCTGAAATGTGGTATTATAGGGAAGGGTGCTGAAAATTAAGTGGACAGATAAAGTACGAATGAACGAGTTTTGGAAACGATGGGTGGGAAGAGAAGGTTATGGAAGGTTATGGAAGAGTCTTACAGAAGGACATGGGGTATTTGTTTGTGGAAGGAAGAGACGTAGGTAAGAACTGTAGAGAAAGACAGAGATTAGAATATATAAATTAGATAATTGAGAACGTAGGTTGCAAGGGATATGTTGCATAAAAGAAACAACCGACGTAATTGGAACTAATAAATGGTCAGCTTGGATCTGTATTTCTTTAAAATTAATATTGCAAACTTAACAGAAAAATGTATTTTTTTAAATTCACATGTTAATTACCAACAGTTCAGCCATCTTGGATTGTTTCACTATATTCTTTGCTCTTCCATTGCGCTGCTATAGCAAGCTAATAATGAACGTTAGCTGCTTATGTTGTTGCACCGATTAAATATTTTTCCCTTAAAATTACAATTAATTTAGAAACTGATAGTACTAAAATACAATCTAAATGTGAAAGCTTAGTATAACTTTAAAGCTATAACCGACCTAATAAATAAGAAATTTTACCAAATTTAAATGAGAAGTAATCAGTGTAATACGTTAACAAAAGAAGTAACTTTGAAGTTAACATTGACTAAAAAAATGTTCCGCTCAGTTGAATTTTTTCTTACTCACACCTTCTCCATTGCACATCTATCTGTAACTGTAACAGTATGCAACTTTCATCGAAGTTACTAATGTGGTGAAGTAAAAACAGGATTAAACCTATTAATATTGATAGTGCCTAACTGATAATCTTTATTTCGAATCGTCATAGCCACGGCAGCCAGATAACCGTTTAAGAAGAAAATAAACAAATTGTGAGTCTTCATGAGAAATCGTTCATCATTTGTCATATCATTAAATCTGTATTGCCCACACTTACACACACATACACATACACACAAATTGAGAGAGAGTGAGATGACATCAAAGATATTACACAACAGATTAACATTGTATTTTTTTCTTTATAGAATAGTTCGGTAGGACAGGTTAGTGAGTTCGTCGTAACCTTTTCGACGAAATCGTCCCTGCATTAGTCTGTAGAGATTTCAGGAAACCATAAAAAACTGAAATATTGACGACGGGGCCGAGGATCGAACTCGCATCCTCATGAACACCAGGGCCACACGTTAAGCAATCAACCATCAGGATCGGTTAGATCTAAAATAATCTTCTGTATATGTTGTATATGGGGAATGGAGAATCCAGAACGAATCCTATCGAGAAGTGACAAAATCGATTTCCGCGATATCTCGGTTCTGCGGATGCTGGCGGCTTATCACGTCTGTTGACAGTTGACTAACCTCGTCTCCCCACTGCGTAAACTTATATCATTTCTGCCACCTCTGGGTTCTCCCTACCCCGAGGCGGGGAAGCCTCGTAGCGTGTAAGTGAATTTCTCGACGCCATAACGAACCGGAAGTGTGGAGTTTCCCGGCCAATCCGCTTACCGATTACGTGCCAATGAGGAAATTTGCAAGCAGTTCGGCAGACTAGGGGAGACGAGATTGCCTCTGGAGGCCTTTTGGGTGTGTTGCGTGATTCATAGCATTACCACGAAGATTGGTTGCAACCTTTTAATCATGGAAGTGCCAGTATTGACGCATATACTTAAAAGAAAATTAGACGCATTACTTAAATCTAAATAGGTACTACAAGAATTTTAAGTGTAGCGATGATGTACATATCTGAAGTATGGTACAGTATGTTGCTTGACTGCATACGTCTTCATGAACACTGATTGCCAATATCATCTCCTATATATGTGATTTCAGAATTCGCCAAAATGCTGGGAAGTGAATCTCCTAGAGCTTTTCTTAACATTGTGAGTTCTAGTAAAGATCTAAAATTTTGTACATCTACTTTTTTATTGGCACAGGTGAAGTAACTGATGATGTGGAATAGCATAACAAGCAACTATTACAACGTATGTACACGAACGTATCTTCTAAATACAAATAATTGGGAGTTAACAACCAGCTTTCAGAAAATTTTAATTTTTACACCATGTGTGGCCATACTATTTCGCGATAGACAAGTAATGTGTATTACTAGAAATTGTTGACCAAATCTGGCCGTGCGCGGAATTTTCCGTCCTTGCGTTAGTATGGGCGAGGATTCGAGCCTAGAACCGATCATCCACATTTTCGTTTATTGTTCTAATATTAGGTGTTTGTACAACTGATTGAGACTTAGCTATTCATTGATATAATATTTATTAATATTTCATAAGTATTTAATTCTGATATGTCAAGGCTGAATAGAAATAAAATCGGAACGGATGCATTTTCTTTTTTATTAATTACCTGAAAATCTGCTCGAGTTTCTATCATATAATGTGAGGAACATCTGATTTTCAAAATTTCAACAAGAGTTATTTCAAACATGATATGTGTTTTAAATTGTTAAATGAAAGTGAGACTTCTCAGATCGATTGGGTGTTGCATAGTATTGGGCGATGATTTCGTAGGAATGTGCATCGGATGTTCAGTCATCGGCTTGATGCGTGTAACAAAACACAGCCTCTGTTGCGGTAGCAGGTATTAAAATAGGCGTGACGGAATCGGATTTTGGGTGAAAAAAAAATCGATTTTCGTTTTATTGCCTTATTATATTCCGCCAAGTTTTCTCTTTAAAATGACATATCATAAATGGCCATACTAGAATTAGGACTATTTTAATTTTGTGGATTTGTGAGATCGTGTATTGCCCTTTTGTTATACACTTCTCTCATGGCTGACCATAAACTTTTTGGCAGTATTTTCATGTGACATGAATTCAAATATCCCGCTTTCCAGCGATTCTTTATACACCATTTGTCTGAAAATTTCTGTCTCTGGTTTCGTGAAGTTACTCTTTGAATTTTGATTGAAGATGATTATGAAGATTGTGAAGGGGGTATTAACTATGGATCAGGAATGTTTTAATCTTCTTTCTCCGTTTCCCGTAAGTTAACTTTTTATTTTTTCTAGGAATATTATCTCAGGTACTGGTGAACCTAGAAGTCTGAAGTTTCGATGAAATAGTCACCTGGGTTTCTTTTTCATACTGAAATAACGATTTTTTAATTACTTTATTTACAAAAAATTTAGAGGTGATAATCTCTTGAAAAGTGATGGAAGAAATTTACGTTAAGTTAAATATAAAATATCTTTCTAAGTAAATACTTTGGCAAAAAACTGTTGTTTCATTATTGTTACAACATATCAATGCACATACATTAAAAATTTTATCTCTCTAGATCCAGCATTTTGTGAGAAAATGTTCCCTATAATAGGAATAATTTAATATTGCGGGGATAGGCGATTCCGTATCCCCTTAAGGCTGGTTAATAGTAGAGAACAAGTCAGATCAGGAGAAAGATCAAAATCGCTATACATATAGTTCATTGAGAGCATTCTCAATGCACGGTTCGGTCAGGTCAGTGCAAGGCAGGTCGACCTGAGGGCTGAGGATTCTGCCGCCACCGATCAACAACGGTCAAGACCTGAGTTGAGCTAGTGTGAACGTGAAACAGTCAGGTCAGATCATATTAACACAGACGACGAACGTCTCAGAGCTTATTCGGGCTTTCATTGAATTATATGATTTTACTCATAAAAATATTGCGATTTATCTCACAATACTACGGATAGAGGTAATGTATTCAAATAAAAATTGCGTATAATATTGCAAAATATTGCACAAAAGTTAATTTTTGTAGTGAAACTTCTTTGGCCACCTTAGGGAGGAATGTTTTGGCGATAAACGTTACGGGTTACCTATTATGAGTTATCTGTTACGAGTTGCCTGTTACCTGCGGTCCAACGTTCTGCACATGCGTAGAATGTTGATAATCACGTGATGACGTCAGACGGTAGAAACAAAATATTTACATCCAGAGGAGTCGCCATTATGTACCAGTATTTTTAATTGTTTTTTTTGATTATTCGTTCAATGTTGATGATTTCATCATATTCTCTGATCGTTGTTGCGTAAAAGCTTTCATTCTCATGCAGAAATATTAGCATTCATATTTGCAACGGAGAGAATGTATTATTTAAGCTTTTAATTTTTTTTAAATATATGAGCCAGAAATCTGTATTAAACTCGTCATTTTTGACGAGCCTACAAGCTAGTTATGAACGAATTTTTTTTAAACTAATACATGCACCAGTATTTTTAGTTACTTTTTTTTGTTATGAGTCAGAAAACCTGGGTTCAAACCGTAATTTTTTTCGGGTTTAGAAGCTAATTACAAACGAAAACTGTAAGAACGGTTAACAGATAATTTTCTCCATGATATTTGGGAGTAGTTTACATCGCGATGCAAGTCGTTACTAGCATGGTGTTCATGAAAGCAGTTTATTAATTACTAATAACAACTAAATTCCTGTGTGTTAAATGCTGTAATAAGAATATTCTTGTCCAGATTCAATTTTAATCTAACCACAAAAGTTCTAAATACAGACTAAGGGTAGATGTAATACTCTTTAATCTTCAAAAAATAGAGAACGTGATGAGGCTATCATAGTGTCTGAATTTTGTCAATACGCTTAAGAAAAGGAGGCAATAAATTAATAGTGTAGTTAAAATTTTATAGTCACTTAAAAATAAATAAATCATAGAATGAACTAATTTTTGCATTTACCCTAGTTTTAATTGTTTTTTTTTTTAAAATATATAATTTCTTGTCCTTACAACCCCATTTGGCCCCATGTCTGGGGCAGAACGGGGTAAATGAATATTATTCTTTTTTTTCACAATATTTTAGTGTTTTTGTGATTATTTCGTTTTAATGTGTTCATAGAAAAAATTACAACTCTCTTAATCAACCCTTTTGTATTTTTAAAACATATTATAAACTTTGTGACTCGTTCTTCCCCGGGTTCCCCCACATGTTAATTGTCGCTACGTGATATTTCAGAAACTGCTCCACTAAACTATGGTTTCCCACAGAAATTTCAGTCAAAGGCCGAGATGATTCCTCCTATAGGCCATGGCATATTTCCTTGCCTTCATTTGACAAGAATATTGAATATGAAACTTTACTGTAAATATATCAACAAGATGTTATTACTATATGCCAAAGTATCCGTAGAATAATAACTTTTGTCTGTGTTATTTGGAAAAAACTATTTAGATGTTAGCCCTTTTAGTATTTTTTATTTAAATACTGGAAGACATTAGAAAATTTAAAATACCATATTTGGTACTTACTAAACTCAACACATAACACGTTAAATTTGAAGTCTTCTCCAGCTTAAGAGCTGGATACATTTGACAGACGACTAGATGGATGGATATCGACGCGACAGCAATAGAGCTCTGTTTTCCGCTTCGAGTGCAGTGGCCTATAAAGACCGGTAGTAATTTGGATATGGAACGCGCAGCTGATGCCCAACGATAATGTTGTTATCGCGTGCTACATTCTGTACAACTTCCGAGCACCGCTCTGACAATGAAATCAAGGAGCAATTTCCCAAATGCTTTCCGATGCTATGAACTATAGTTTAATTACTTGCCAACAATAGCAAAATTAGCATTGATACCTAGCAACGGTGTGTTTCAACGATACAAGCTATAAAATATTGAGTTTTAGATTCAGTTAGGAATATTGTATCATGGTTGTATGCATATAAATAATGCAGTCTATTCATACACGCGTCACGTTCGATCATTTTAAATATTGCTTAGCGAGAAGCGTTATGAATAGTATTAAATTTTGACTTTGGGTCATCGATAACCCTAAAATTAGTATCATTTTGATGGATGGTAGAAACAAATAACGTGCACAAAGGTGTTGAAACTATTTACATGCAACCAAACTTCAGAAGGAAGAAAGTAGATACTAGAAAGAAGAAGAAGCACATGTAGTCGTAGGCTTCCGCGGCCTGAGTCAGTTGATTCTTGGCTGTCCGGGTGACGCCGCATCATGATTTGTGCAGCTGAGCTGTCCTGGAAGAACACAGAAGGATGGTCACAAATCTTGATGCGGCGTCATCCGGACAACCAAGAATCAAGAAGAAGCAGGGCTGCTCTTTTGTTTTTTCCCTCCCAGCCAAAATTTCTTTACTAATTTATCTGTGATTTAACAGCGCAAGTGTCAAGTAATCTAATAAAACGACTAATTCCTGTTTACGTACTTTTTGTTGTTGTTATTGTGGTGGTTGTTGTTGTGATGGCAATTGTTGTGGTTTTTGTTGTTGAGGTGATTGTTGTGGTTGTTGTTGTTTAGGTGATTGTTGTGGTGGGTGTAGTAGTAGTAGTAGTAGTAGTAGTAGTAGTAGTAGTAGTAGTAGTAGAAGTAGTAGTAGTAGTTGTTGTTGTTGTAGTTGTTGTTTTTTAGCCTTGTCGACGCCGATGTTATTAGAGATGAGAAAGGAGTGGGAACAAGGAACCGGAAGGAATTCGGCAATGACATTTTGAAGGAAGAATCCCATTATTTGCATGGAGTGATTTTTGGAAACCACGGAGAATCAAAATTTGGATGCCCGGACGGGGATTCGAACGCGCGTTCTCCCGAATGCGGGGCCAGAGCGATAACTACTTACCCACCACGCTCGATGTACTTTTTGTTTGTCCCTCTAGGTAGCTGAAATACAGAGTCTCTATCGGGGATGGCTCTTGAAAAGCACATTACTCTGGCTTTAAAAAGTTTGTGCTTTGTTCCAGTGCCACTGCATGAAGAAATCAAATTAGTGTAATCCCTTAGGAGCCTGTTTGGCTCGGTGCTGCTTAGAGTTAAATCGTGAATAGATTAAAGGCAGTATTGGTGTTGTATTTGAAGGTGCAGGCGGCGGTGTTTGTGAGGGGCTGTGGCGCGTCATTGTAGTCTGTTCCCCCGCGCCTCTCGACGCACGCACTCGGTGTGTTGCGGACTACCCTAATGAGAGCACGCACCCTCACAGCTGCCTCAGCACAGAGTCGCTCGCTACTTGTCCACGGCACGCAGAGCGGTGTCCTTCTGCAACAACTGAGAGTCCTACGCCTTGCAGGTAAAACATCACGGTAATTTCGTATTCACTGTATCCGAAACACTGTGCCGCTCGAAAGACCGGAACGCATGGTAGTTAAAAATGGTCAGAGTCAAAATCAAAGGAAGATTTGAAAAGTTCTAGACTTCCATCAAAGGTGTTGATGTTGTCAGCAATGTAGTAAACGAGAAGTCCTCACCGAGCTTGGTGGGTGAGCGGAACGATCTGGTCTTTCATTTTGGAGGGCGCGGGTTCGAAACCCTGTCCGAGCATCCATATTTGGGTTTTCCATTGTATCCCAGAATCATTCCAGAAGCATGCCGAAATGCTTCCTTTGAAAGGCCATGGACGAATTCCTTCCGATTCCTTGTCCCCAGTCTTTTCCGCCTCTAATGACCTCGACATCGACGAGTCATAAAGCCGTAAGCAAAAAATAAAATAAAAACACGAAAAAGAAAGAAAGAAGGCCTCAAAATTTGTGGTTATCATTCCCTGTATCTACTAGTTTATTATGACAGTTTGTGTATTATTTTTACTGCAATCTCGAAAAATTGGCACCTGTAACCACGAATGAGGCTGCGAACATTTTGCACACCACCTCATAAACATGTCGACCACCTTATATTCTACATTCGAGAATGTTGCAATTTATTATTATAATTTATCAGCCATTTTCAGTCATTAACTGATGAGACCACGTCACGAGTGAATGCTGCAGTACTGGTATATAATCTCTTGTATTCAGAAGCGATTATTTTTTAACCAAAACATTGAAAGTTACAGCTGCCCAATTTTTTAATTTTATTTTTTTAAAGATGACGGTGAATTCTTCTTTGGACAGTGAGAATGAGTAATGATTTTATTAGCTTAGCGATTGGTTGCAATTAACTACGAATAGATTCAAAAAAATTATTGGAAAATTTGTTGTAATATCAATTATTAATAGTAAGATATCTTAGTGATTCATTCATGCAACACTTCATGTGTATTTGTTGGAATTATTAGCGGAATGCTAAACCGCAATATTCATAGGAAAAAGTCATAAAATATCATTTTGAAAATGATATTATAATTATATCCGAAACTCATACCTTTCAACAGACTCAACCATTTATCGGAAAGTAATGTAAAAGTGCTCAGGAAATACTGAAATTAAAAGATCTTTGAAATTCTGGGATGTAAATACTCATGTTGTAATATTACGATAGTTGGTTGGAAGCAGAAAAAATATATTAGGAAACTCAGACAACAGTCTTGAAAAATTTTGATATTAAATGAATTATAAAATAACGATATTGTCAGAGATGTTATAAACATGTCCGTAGTTTTTCAGCTCTTGGATTAGTAATTGTATTAATAAAACTTTCTTGTTGTTCCCAATAGCATAGTTACACACAGAAGCAGAAATTTCAGCAAATAGTAGCTGCAATCTTAGTAGCTGGTGCTAGAACCTTTGCAGAGTTCTATGCAAATAACTAATTGTTAAACCAGTTATTACTCGTTAGAGTTTGTGCCCGCTCTCGAAGAATATAATAATAATAATATCTGTCTCACACTGACTTGTACCTTCCATCACAATTTTATCATAAATCACCGTATGAGTAGGTCGATAGTTGGCACATCTTATGCCACAAATTCTCCAATAGTGATAAATCATTGGATCTGGATACCGGAGAAATGTAGGAGTACTGCGTGAGCAATGTAAGAAATGTAAAACAACTAGTTGAGAGAACTGGGTGGTTGTTTATTTGGCCGTATTGGCTACCAAAGGTCATTTGGCAAACGCAAACCACACTGTAACAAAATGATCGTTTTCTGGCATATCAACAGACGTTCATTTTCTGGATTTCTGTGTATCACAGTGATACATTTTAAGCGAAACCATCTTGTTAGGTATCTGATTAGAGTTTAAAATTTACTGAAACCTTATTTGTTCCTAAACTTACCCTCTATAAACAATGAGATTGCAAATGCCATGTTTTAGTAAACTAGACAGTAAAATGTCTATGTAAATACATTAATTGTATTGCTTTATTAGTTTTCTCGTACAAGTACACAAGAACCAAGATTTGTCTCTTAACTTCTTCGGATTTTACAAGCCTTACAGGTAGAGTAAATTATTCGCAGTGTGTCTTTCACTGTAGTAAAAAAATTATAAAATTCATAATGGCCAAGTGATCTAATTTTTTGTTGGATTTTTTGATACCAACGATTCATAACACCCACAGAAACCATTCCGTTTCAGAAACTGAAGTGAATGCTTACTGTAGAGTGTAGACGTGGCTCAGAACAATATCTCATAACGTTTTATCAGTAACCACCCACGAGACGTGGCCCTATTTTAACAGGAATTGCTTTTGTGGTAATAACGTTTTCTGAAATTCAGCAGCTTACTTAATACCAGAAGTACAATTACGTCCGAGCATTTGATTCGTTGATTAAAAAAATCAGCAGTCTATCAATGACAGAACACAACCATATAGTTCCTTTAACTGATGTAAATTGCTACGTTGCGGTAATCAGTCCATTTAAAGATATTTTTAAAGTTTCTATTAAGTGTTCCAAGATGAATATTAAGTATTTCACTGTCGATAACAGACGCATTGTCTTAGATTCATTATTCTTTAGCTGTACTAAATTAACTAAGGTCAATGCTCTAAAGGTTCATTACAACATGCCGTCATGAATTTTCTTCTTCTTTAAACATAAACTTTGGCACAATTATACAGGTCCGTTTAATCAGTCATTTGGTATTAAGAATGACGACCACCTTAATGGGGGCTACATTAAACACTTGGAAAATTATCCTATCTTTACACATCCGTAATCAGAATTCCAGTACACGCTTTTCCCTGGCGACTCCTTGGTATGCTGCCTGCAACTCTTCCTCGTCGCGCACGGCTGCATCACAAGAAGAAACAGGCTACGCCATCCAACTGACACCCCGACCAGCAAGTCAGACTAATGTCATCTTGAATTAAGAAGGATGCCATTATGAGATTAGCATCGCCAAATATGGAACATTACTTACTTTGAGTTATACTGTCAAGTATGTCCATTTGTGTATATTGGACTATGTCTCCGATACATTTGCAAACTGCTCGAATATCTCAAGTACGAAAATGATGTAAATATCTGTTTGACTAGACCATTATTTATATATCACACTGTAGAAAAATTACAAAAGTCATTTCAATTTTTTAACCTTTATAACCTAGAGAGTTTTAAATCAATGCTAATTTCATTAAACAAATCACATTTGACAGAGAAGGAGGGCACTTTTAAGGATCGGCACTGTTCCAGGTGAGAAATTCTTGGACTATGTTTATACTTTCCTAACGTTTTTCAGCCAGCTAGAACATGGAACTTCAGAGATCATAATGAATGTGGACGAATATTAAAAATCAAAATCTATTAATCGGTTCTCTAAATAAATCAGACGCTTCTTTATTTAATTCAATCGAATTGCGATGGAACGTACCGATCCGGTGGCAATTTCCCTAGTCATACAATTACCCCTTCCTTATTATTTTTTTATCTTTGTAACCAATAAATACTATCAACCGTGTCAACAATTAATATGTAAAAATAGTTTAAATTTATCAAAGGAATGACCGCATTGTATCTGTGTATTTCTACAATTAAAGTAATTTAGTTTCGCGTCATCTCCCCCTTAGTTTATATACGTGTTTTTATTTCTTTACTGCTCACTAATCTCTGGTTCTGTAAGGAACTGAGGTATAGTATTATCTCATATTCAGCCGGACCTGCCTTGTTAAATTCGTTTATATCTCAAATGTTATCTGCAATTACATGGATGCATACTGATACGATAATAAATTTATGATAACCAATATTTAATCAGAATAACAGATGCATAATAGATTTCGACACTGGTGAGGGTATTTATTCCAAAAGTTATCCGCCGTTGTACCGTAGCCGCATCGCTATCTTAATCCCTAATGAAATAAAATTGTGGTAAAGACTTTGGTTTATTAGTTCACTTTTTCTTTATTTTGTCGCACTATAAAATTCATAAAAAAACACTCACAAAATAAGATTAAATTCTTTGGTTTAATAAAATATAGCATCAGCAATTCGCATAAGCTACAGATCAGGTATCATTCAGGTCTGATTGTCTTTATGCAGCTTTTCATTAATAGTGTTGTATCTCTTTGATGAAACATACCAACATCCACTTCTCTTTTTCCTTAACTATATAATTTTTATTCGTTGCACTTATTCTACAATCGTTATATCTCTTATTTTTCCAATATACCATGTTATTGTCACGATATTTTTTCTACTTTCTCATTACCACATTAGAAATCATTTGATTTGATACTCACGGCTTTTCAATAATATTCGATATGCACAATTAAATTTTAATCGTTTTCTTCTTGTCACGCTCCTCATGCATTCCCTGCTCTAATGCTGAACAGAAAACAGAAAATACAGTCTCACAATACTAAGAGGGGGTACTCAAAAAAACCGGAATAGCACTGCCATGGGCGGAGCACATATAGCACAACTCATTGTCAGTTCAGTGCCACCTGTGTTGTCGACCTGGCTTGTTCTGTTAATCTGCAGTCATTGTTTTTTGCTAGCGCTGTTTTTTTTTACTGTTTCGTTTTTGATGATGGCAAGTTTACGTGAACAACGTGCAGCTGTGAAATTTTGTCTTCTACTCAGTAAAAATGCTGGAAATGTTGGAAACAGCTTACAGATATGTCGCTATGGGAAAAACGCAAGTGTACGAGTGGTTCGCTCGGTTTAAAAATGGTGACATGTCGATTGATGACAAACCTCGTTCTGGACGTCCATCAAGTGCCCGAATCGACGAAAATGTTGAAAAAATTCGAGACCTTGTGCTCTCAGACCGTCGACAGACAATTGATCAACTGTCAGAGATTAGTGGGTTATCTTTGAGCTCGTTTCAGTGAATTTTAACCGAAGATTTGGCAACGAAAAGGGTTGCTGCCAAGTTTGTTACTCGGGCTCTGACTGACACTCGAGTTAAAACATGTCGTGTTTTGAAACAACGGCTTGAAATTAATCCAATTTTTTTGTCAAAGGTCATCACTGGTGATGAGTCATGATGCTATGGTTACGACCTAGAAACAAAGCAACAGTCAAGCCAATGGAAGACGTCAATGTCACCCCGTCCACATAAATGACGTCAAGTCCAATCAAACATCAAAGCAATGCTTATTTTCTTTTTTAATTCCAATGCCGTAGTTCAATCAGAGTTTGTTCCCCCTCATCAGACCGTCAACAAAACCTTTTATTTGGAAGTTTTAAGAAGTATTCGTCAAAAAAGATCCGATTTTTGGCAGACACGACAATGCACTTCTCTGTTAAGAAGTGTTTTGCTAGAAATGGCATGGTTTCACTGCCCCAGGCACCTTACTCCTCACCCGAACTGGCTCCGTGCAACTTTTTCTTATTTCCACGCATTAAAAGGGGCATGAAAGGACACAGATTTGACAACATTGAAAAGGTCAAGAAAAAAACTAGGGAGGAGCTGTCAGCCATTTCTAAAGATGACTATAGAAAATGTTTCGAACAGTGGAAGCACCGGTGGAACAAATGTATTAGTTGTAATGGAGAGTATTTCGAAGGGGATAAGGTTGTTTTGTAAAAAATTTGAAAATAAATAACAATTAAAAAATAATTCCGTTTTTTTTGGGTACCCTCTCGTAGATCTGCGCAAAGCAAGAGAGTACTTGGATGTTCTTTCGTGCTGGGAAAATTACCTTAATTTGCCTATAAAACAAATTAGTGTTGTAAAAAAATGGTGAAATATACTAAACTTTGAAGGGTTAATTTTCATTACCTGACGCGCTGGCACTGTTTTCATTCTCTAACAATACATCATTTTTTGGCTTTACAACTCGTCGATGTCGAGATCATTAGAGGCGGAAAAGGACCGGGGGCAAGGAACGGGAAAGAATTTTACCATGGAATTTTGAAGGAACCATCCACACATTCACATGGTGTGATTTTGGGAACTATGGTAAGCAAATTTGGGCGGCCCGAAGGCGAATCGAAGCTGCGTCCTCCCGAATGCGAGGCTAGAGCGTCAGTGCTCACTCACCACGCTCGGTACATCCTTATAATTTGTCTGCACGATCGATACGACGTTAAATTTCAACAGGTAAAAACTTTGTTCAGGCAATGTAAGATCCATAACCAAGAATCCATTACAGACTATCAGTTCCGAAACACTGATTTTTTAACCACCTGTTTACGCTATCCGTGACTCATTTGTTTCTAGATGGTCGCTATCGGTGAAGTGAGATTAAGACAGAAAAACAATGGGTTTATAGTTTTCCAAACTCTGCATTTAGGAATGTTGTTATCGATAAACTTAACTATAATATATTCTCTCTATAAATTGGTCTAGATTTAATATTTTATGATGAGACAGTTTAAAACGTTTTACACCCTTTCCTTTATGTTAATATTTCACATAATGATTTGAATAGTAAACCTTAGAATACAATGTATGAGCTGGGGGCCAGTGATGATTGTAAAGAAGATGACATCCACATTTCTGTTTCACAAGGAAAACCTGTGTTCAAAAGAATATGAATTTTAAGCTACTATATTTAGAAACCATCGTTTTAACTTTTATCTCATGACTTCTGTCATGTTGATAAAGGAGAATCATGAAAAACTATTTCAGAAATTGTGTCGTCCCTATGAGGCATTATCATTACCTTACCTTGTAGTCCACTCTGAAAACAATACGTAATATTTGCAGTGGGCCATGACTATAAAAAAATAAAAATAATAATAAACCTTTGTACGGTTTTTTACTAAAAATAAAACATAACACAAGGGAAACTGTTAGGATAATTCACTCTCGCGCATAGATAAAAAAATACTACTTCATGCTCCTTTGATTTCACTAAAAATGTACAAGAAAACGCTGTTCAAAATACATTATTCCATAACCCTGGGTTAATGTTCATATACATAGATTCAACACTCGAAACTCCGCTTGCTACTGGACTAGAAACTAAATTTGTCTCTCAATAACAACTCACTGCCTTTGTATCTGCACCCCAGTGCATATATCATTCCAATGATCCTTCAAAAGTTCTTTCCTCTTCAGTTTCCAGCAATTTCCTGCAAAATCAAATAAATAGTTATCTTTCTGCTCTGCCCAGCACGAAAATTTTGTAAGGTTGCATTTTGCCACAAAACAGTATAAACAGGTAGTAGTAAAGGAGAAACAATGTAAAGAATACATAACGTAAACAACTGCCAACATGCATAACCGCAGACAAAAATGTTCTTCGTTTTTTTCAACTTAACGGATTTGCACACATATTCTAACAACTGGTTAATGTGCTCAGTATAGGGTGTGACCACCTCTGACAGCAATACTGGCCTGACAACGGAGGGGCAAGCTGTGAATGGTGTCTTCAATGTCATGTTGAGGCAATAACGCCCATTCTTCCTGCAGAGCTGCTCGCAAGTCTTGGAGAGTGGCTGGTGGGTGCTGACGTCATGCAACTCGTCTCCCTAGTGCATCCCAGATATGTTCTATGGGATACAGATCGGGGGAGTGAGCAGGCCACACCATGCGTGCAATATCTTCAATTTCCAAGAAAACATCAATTACCCGTGCTCTATCTTCCAACAGTACGAAGTCTGGGCCCACAGTACCTCACAACAACCGCACATGAGGTCCCAAGATCTCGTCATGATACCTGACAGCAGTTAAACCTGCCGATTAACCCTTACAATTTCATGAAGAGCTGTTCGAGTGGTCAGCATAATCCCTGACCACACCATTAGGGATCCTCTTCGATATCGGTCTCTTTCCACAATGTTTGGGTCCCGAAATCGTGTTCTACGTTCCGTCTAGAGAATAACTCCATCCCCCCCCCCCCAATTGAGAATAACTGTTCAAACCAAATCGGGACTCATCTGTGAAAATGACATTGGCCCAATGTTCCACCGTCCAATTGGCATGTTGACGACTCCACTCTAGACGTTCTCTTCTGTGAAGACGCATCAGGGGTATACATACAGCAGGTCTCCGACAGTAAATGCCACTCTGCCGAAGCCTTCTGTATGCTGTTTGCCTCGATACAACTGTTCCAGTGGATACTGCGAGGTCAGATGCCAGCTGCCGTACTAAGGCGGTACTGTCGTGCCCTTACAGCAAAATAACGGTCTTCTCTTTCTGATGTCAACGTGGTAGGTCCTTCCCTGGTCTTCAGGATACAGTTTCGGTCTCTGTAAACTGTCACTACATCCGAGAAACAACAGAACGATTCACATTAAGCCATCGGGCCACATCAGTTTGAGACTGTCCTGCTTCCATTGCTTACTATGGCCCTCCACAGCAGAGTGTCTGATAGGCGTCTTCTCTGCACCATACTGCACCGTCTGTGAATGTGTACACAGTGATTGTGGATGTGGGACTACCCAGCAAACACTACCCCGTTTGATAGATGCCCTGACGTCATCATTGGCATGGTTGTACAATGACCGGAATGCTATCTTCGGAGCAGAACACGAATGTACGGACATTAGTTAACAGATTGAATGATTATGTCGTGAATTATACGCAGGACGGAGAAATAGAAGTTTCATATATATAAATACAAAGGTCTCCCAACTCTGCAACATCCAATTAACTTTCAAAAACCGATATTTTACTGATACGCGTCAGTTTTCTGATTTTAATTAAATTTAATTTTATGGCAGGTAACACGTTCCATTAACCGATTAAAATATATACTTAAATATGAAGATTTCTTAGTTCGGATTCAATCTCTGCTTTGTTTTCCCAGAAATTTGGCTCAGACAGATCCCATTTCTTATCAGTTTCCCGAAGTAGCTAATCCAAAGGTAATAAAGCACCCTCTTCCGAAATTTGGCATCCACTTAAGATAGAACGTGACTCCGATAAGAACCAACCTGGATCTCTCATTTTACTCTCTGATATAGATCTAACAGACACGTACTAGGTCCGCACCACTATCTTTGGCAATGTACACAGACTCAATATTAATAGTGGGAAACCTTGTCAGATATGTTTCATCTCCGCTGTAACAGTCAATATTCACAGAAATGAAATTGTTTGTTAAATCAAATACTTTATTTTACTTAAAAATTAATAGATTTTTTTTTAAATATAAAACGTTTTCAGTACTCAAGCATCATCTGGTTTCATCGACAAATCTCATTTCCATCGAGTTCTTTCTGTTGTAACAGAAGCTGCGTCTCTGTCACTTGAAGTTCATCAATTTCCAATTAGGTCGAGTTAATTTCAGTAATAAGAAAAAGCTAAAACTTCTTTAAAAAAAGAAATACTGTTGTCACAGCGAGGAACAAATTGGTTTCAACAAGCTAATAGAAAGTACTTAGACACGAAGGTTGGTAACGAATGTAGACTTAACTAAGATAAATATCTCAGTAAAAATGTCAGTATGAATCATAATCAAATCACTTCTAGTTTTCTCTTGAAATTTGGCGAAGATGTCGGAGCAGTAATACAAGTCTTTCATAACGAAACAAAAAAATAAAAACATAAATAATAAGCAACTTGAATTAAAACTGTATTAACTAAAGACACCATTGGTGCAAAGATTATGAAACCACAAGATTTTACTAAAGTGAAACAAATATTTCCATGGATACTCTACACTATTTTATAAATCCTTTTTTGTAAAAACCACAGTTTCCGAAGATTTTTTTTATTTTATTATTTTTTATAACTGAGGAGTGATACATTTAATTGAATTACATTATATCGAAACTCTAATGTTCAAACATACAGAATACACACGTTTATAAAAATTTGCTATGTGGTAACTTTAAACAATTTATCTTAAATGGAATTAAATTACTTTCAAACATATGAAAGCTTTTTAAAATCAAGCTTCTAAATATTTCAAGGCCAATATTCCTCATCCAGTTTGCCATTAGCAGGTGCGAGTGCCCAACCGGAACTTCCAGAGGCACGCGGCAGGCCTGTGGTAAAGTGAGCTTGGTTGGCTGGCTACCTGCAGCTATTTAGTACGCAAATACAGCATACGATTTTTTCTAACTTAATTTCTGATTACATACGGATTTGGGATCTATAGACCCGCTGAGGTTATTCGGCTGATGACAGAGTGTCTAATGCTGTGTCTTCTACCTGAGTCTGTGTAACTTATCCTATGTATGTATTACCATCCGTTTGTGAAACTTGTTGTTCTCGCTTCAGATAATGCTGAACGCATCTTAATTAACAAGTTACTGTAGTCATGTCACTAGGTGATTTTTACGTTTCAAAAAAGGTTAATGACTAACAAAACTTCTGATTCCGTTAAAGATGTAGATGCCATTTTTTAGATTTTCAGAAAGCCTTTGACTCTGTGCCACACAACCGCCTTTTAGCGAAGCTACGAGCGTACGGTATATCGGATCAGCTTTGTGAATGGATAAAGGATTTTCTAACTGGTCGGTCGCAGTATGTCGTCGTTGAAGGAGAAAGTTCTTCTAGTCTAGATGTTACATCGGGGGTACCTCACGGAAGTGTAATAGGACCACTTCTTTTTTTAATTTTTATAAACGATCTCGGAGACAAAGTGAAAAGCCTTTTTAGATTGTTTGCTGATGATGCGGTTGTTTATATGGAAGTAAGGAATTTGGCCGATTGCTTAGAAATTCAGCGTGATCTGGATATTATTTTGGCATGGTGCGCTGAGTGGCAACTTACGCTAAATTGTAAAAAGTGCAACACAATGAGCATAACTAACAAAAAGAATCCAATTGTTCAGAAATACGAGTTAAACAATTCAGTTATTGATATGGTCGATTCTATGAAATAT
This sequence comes from Vandiemenella viatica, assembly GCA_031002005.1. NCBI lineage: Eukaryota > Metazoa > Arthropoda > Insecta > Orthoptera > Morabidae > Vandiemenella > Vandiemenella viatica. The sequence goes on along the minus strand of JARYHS010013631.1, from coordinate 118,489,640 downwards.
TTGGGAGTAACAGTACAAAGGAACATGAAATGGGACTTACACATTAATTCGTTGCCAGGTAGAGCTAATTCTAGGCTGCGATTCATAGGTCGAATATTGAAAAATTGTAATGAACAAAGGAGATAGCGTACAAATCTCTTGTGCGTCCACATTTGGACTATTGTTGTGCCATTTGGGATCCGTTTCGTAAGGGGTTGATCGAAAGTATAGAGAAAGTACAGAGAAGAGCCGCTCGATTCGTGACCGCTTGCTACAGTCCTTATGAAAGCGTCACAGAACTGATTAGTAGACTAGGCTGGGAGTCTCTGGTAGATGGACGACGCACGATTCGTTTAAACTTATTGGTAAACATGCGTACTTCCACTTTCACTCACGAGTGTAGTGAAATACTTCGTCCACCAACCTATTTGAGCCGTAATGACAGGATAGATAAGATTAGAGAAATAAGGTGCCGCAATGATTCTTATATGAATTCTTTTTTCCCTCGTACCATTAGGGATTGGAATGCACAACAAAGACATTAGCTTTGGTGCTGAGCACCCTCTACCACCCACAATTTTGTGAATTGCAGAGTATATATGTAGATGTAGATGTAGAAATACGTCAGTTAAATAATAAAACCGCCGAATCACTTTTCATCTCACTTGTATTCGATCGAAATCTTCAGTAGCAATCTGCACGAATAAGGCAATAATTTCGTCCAGAGACACTAAAGCACATTACAAAAAAAAAAAAAAAAAAAAAAAAAAAAAAAAAAAAAAAAAATCCAACTATTAAACTTCAGCGAACATTCCTGCCTGACAACTACCAAAAAATTACCAGCACTTCTGAGGCTCGCTTCCCACGACCCGTGCATTTGCCGGCCGCGCCGGCCCAGCTATCAACAGCGGGCCGTGGGAAGGGAACCGCTTCTACTGGCAGGAACGGCGTGCTTCTAACAGTCACCCAGTTGGTAACCATCAAACGACTGGGTCGCTGAAAAGACAATATGCAAGGCGGCGGGGAGGTGGCTAGGGCTAGCTTGTGGCGCGTGCTCATCCGTACAATTCGGCTGCATAGCGCGGCCTATACAACCACGACCCGTGGGAAGCGACCATTACATCGACAGACTGATTACTGTTAAGAACACTGATGACGATTGTTTCGCCCTTTCCGCGAACTTAAATAAGTGTCAGAGAAACATCTAGAAAGTGAATTAAGATGTCGCTCGACGGATCTCGACTGCTAACAATTAATCTTATAATTAAAGTCGCAGTAAAACAATTAGAACTAATACAGCACTACACAAAATTATTAGGAAACACTTTAAAATACAAATTAAAGCTGTTTACGTGAATTTAAACATGAAACGAGTGACATTACCCATTCCAAATAGCTGCAAATGGTCCTAAAAACACCTATGCTTATATCAACATTGACAATTACAACCCTCACATTAATATTTGAAACATCGTACTGTTTTTGATCATATTATACAGCCTCCTTTCATAAAAACAATATTCATTCATATTTAATCACTTATATCTCTCTATACTTAATTTCTAAGATTAAAATTAATAAAAGGCTGAGTCTGGGGACTGTTGCAGTGTGTTTTATGTCCTGTATGGTAAGTATACTTTCGTTCGTGAAGTGTGTAGTTTATGAGACGGGTATTGGGGACCGTGCAAGGATCGGCCAAGGTGATTTCGGAAAACCGCCTACATTAGGAAGGCCGGTATGCTGGGCCCAAGATTTGTATCACCACGGACCAGCGTTGTGACGCTATAACAATCTGGCCACACTGACGGATACCATACATAGTGAGTATTTCACCTTACTCCAGTCTCTGTCTACCATAGTCAACGTATTCGTAACAAAAAAACTGGATTTTTGTCTATTGCTTCTTGCTATCTGGACCCAAATTGCGCTCAGTCCTCCTTACTTGGGGAGTCTGTAAGGCTGCCATTGGTTAGAAATGAGATGAGAAGAAATTGAACTCTGTTACTATTGATTAGTTTGTACTGTATTTATCGTTCTAAGATTTGATGATGTGAGATAGTTTTCACTGTTATTGTGAGTTCTCAGTATTCTTAACCTTGCAAGTGTTTTATGGTTGCGTTAGGTCTGATATCAAGATAGTTTTCATGCCAAGTCGCTAGTGTGCAAATTCCGCTAGGAATGAACTCAGGTATTTTGTATCATTTTAAATTCGTAAAATTTGTAAATACGCTAAAATACTAAGCCAGTGAAATTGATTCAATTTCTTCGAAGTCATTATTTATGTGTCTAAATGGCTAAGTGGACTACATGTTAAGTTGATATGTAGTTGATATTGTACTTGATATGCAGGGATTCGCAGTGGTGTATCTACGCTTGAAGTTCAACTCTTCGAAAAGGCAACAAGGACATCTACAGGCCGAGAATTTGAATTAGTCGGACGTATTACTATAACAGTGTAGTGAGGTTTCGCTTTATAAACCTACTGCTTATAAGCAGTGCAGAGAAGTTTGGGATTTAACCCGTAGCTACTGGAGCTGAACTAATTATTAAGAATGATTGTAGAAAATCATGACATACGACGGTTTTTGATTAATAGGGCAGTATTCATTCGTTAAAAACAAGTCTTAGTTGATACCGTTAATCGTATAGTTAGATAGATATGACATCCCTTTCATATTAGCTAACATACTAGTTGGATTTTTTTCATTTATAGTTTCGTTCGTCACTAATTTGATTGCCGTAGTGAAGGAAGCGTTTAATACGAAAAGGAGGATACTAATTGGAAAAATAGACAAAACACTTAGAAAAAGACTCTGTAAATGTTTTGTATGGAGTGTGGCTCTTTATGCGTCGGAGACATGGACACTGAGACGAGAGGATGAAAAGCGGTTAGAAGCATTTGAGATGTGGATGTGGAGGAGGATGGAGAAGATAAGCTGGGTGGATAAAATAAGCAATGCTGAAGTGCTGGAAAGGTTCAGTGAAAGCAGAAAAATTCTCCAAGTAATAAAGGATAGAAAGAAAAACTGGATGGTACACTTGTTGAGAGGGGAGTGCCTGATAAAAGACGCCTTGGAAGGTTTAGTCTGTGGGAGGAGAATAAAAGGAAGAAAGAGATACCAAATTATAGACAACATCAAGGAAGACGGCAACTACATGGTTCTTAAGAGAAAGGCAGAAGATCATGGAGAGCAGCCAAGTGAAAACCTGCCCGAGGGCAGAAAACTAATGATGATGATGACTATATAGGTGTCAGAGGTATCCAGATAACACTGTAGTAGAGTTTGTGGAGAACTTATTAATTCTGAATATTGTACTAGTATTTATATTTAGAAATTTTAACCAACGCTACGTCCTCAATGACAGTTAATAGGCACGAGATTTCATGACGATTGCCGGTCCGAGAGCTTTACTCAAAACTTGGATTACAGCTCGTTGAGGAACACGCGAAATAAATTTGGTTATTATAATTTAGAGTCTTGTGTATATAATTTCGAAAGTAGTTACATCGCCCCATACGAGCACGGTTATAATGCGCTGACATAAATGAAACAGAAGTATCTGAGGGAGAAACAAATGCGGTTATCAGTGTGAACACGCGCAAGAAATGAAACTACAGTGTTTTTGTATATTGTTCCTCGGTATTTTTTAAAATGTTTTTGATGTTCTTTTCGCATTAGAATTGAAGAATGACACACTATTTATTGCATTTGTACAGTAAATGAGAAATTTATGGAAGTTATTCTCGTAATTAAATGTAAACTATCGTAAATTCTTAAGTGTTGCATCGATATTTTATGTAGTATGTAGACCTTTTATATCGGAGAAGAACTTGGACAAAATCATCCAACAACCTTCCTTACAATTAAGATGATACCAAAGATAACAGCAAAAGAAAATTGGTAAAAATGAAAACTGTTTTATTGTATAGATATTTAGAGATAGTATGTTGATAGTGATGATGATGATTATTCTTATTAATATTTTTATAATACTATTTATTACGTTATTATTGTTCTTCATCGGTTGTATCTATCAAATTTGTATCATTTGCTCTTCTAATCAAAGGTTTATGGTAACTGAAATAAAAAATATACGTTTCACATTTAATGTGATCCACTTTTTCGATCAGTATCAGCTTGCATCAAAACATGGTTAAATGCGCATGCGTAGAACGTTGCGGCACGTAACGCGTAGGGCTTTACTCAAACGCGTAATGCTAACAAATTTCTCCTTACCGCACCCGAAGACGTTTCAATTCAAAACAGATTATATAAGTAGCGTACTAATAAAACTGAAGAACTTTTTTATTAAACATTTTTTCTTTGGTAAAAATTCATTTTTAATGTCTTGTCTAATTACAAGTGTTTTTAACTATTTACTTTTTTTTAGTGTGAATTCTCCGTATGGTTCTTAACAAATGTTGTTGAATATAATTCAGGTATTGTCACCACGTTAGGTATTAAGTTGTTCGAATCATAATATTAAAGCTATGGATCCGTTTGTTATTCGCAGTTGGCCGGTATCATTTCCTTTGAGCCGCGTGGTAAGTTGATGAGCTGATGGTGCGAATGTTGGCCATGCTGAAAGCTCCGTCCTTGGCTTCCGTCACGCAGGGCGACTGTCGACGACAAAGAGGCCGGGAGCGGCCCGCCTCCCGGGCTGAGACCAGCGGAGCGCGCTTCCACTCTGTCCGTCAAGGACGGCGCTGCTTCTCGAAATGGGCCACAGTCGCTGCACGCTGACATATTGACGTCTGCAACCTGCCGAGCGCGGCTACTGTGGCCGTACGCGACGGGAAGAGCGAGGCGTCTGAAAAGTAGGCAGCCAGAACGACACTGGGGTAAAGCGAGAAGCCTACATTTGTTATTGTACCTAGGGTTGCCAACTTATTTAGAAAAAAATAAAGTATATTTGCCTTTTGAAGTGGAAAATATAAAGTACGAGCTGACCTGGCAATGCTTCACTATTGCTGGACTTGAGTAGGCACATAGATTAAATTAAAAAATATTTACATTTAAATTTTAAACTGCTGTTTCATTCATTTTCAGTTGGAAATGGGATGCGCTTTGGAAAACGTATGCAGGCAGTATTTTTCTGTTTGTTTCAAAGTACAAGTGTTAAATTCCCATTGAAATCTGATGAAATATGTGGTTTTGTCTAAATTATGGGGAGGAGGGGTGGCTTTTTTAATTTTTTTTGACAGGAACCTTCTCCGTCATCCCGTCGACAACTCACCAAAGCTTCACCGTAATCGGACGAACGGTTTGCGGGTTTGTTTAAATTATGGGGTGTTATGGGGAAGAGGGGGTAATTAAGGTGGTGGAAAGAGAGGAGAGGGATTGGGTTTTTGTGAAATTAATGTGTACAGTATTTCTCTCTCTTTTTTAAAGTATAAGTGTACAAATTCTTATCTAAATCGGATAAAAAATGTGGTTTGCCTAAATTATGGGGTAAAAACGTAATGGGGGTGGAAAGGGGGAGAGGGGATGAATATTTGGAAACCATACGTTGGCAGTATTTTTCTGTTTGTTTTAAAGTATAAGTGTACAAATTCTTATCTAAATCCGATAAAAAATGTGGTTTGCCTAAATTATAGGGTAAAAATGTAATGGGGATGGAAAGGGGGAGAGGGGATGAATATTCGGAAACCATACGTTGGCAGTATTTTTCTGTTTGTTTTAAAGTATAAGTGTACAAATTCTTATGTAAATCGGATAAAAAATGTGGTTTGCTTAAAATATGGGGTAAAAACGTAATGAGGTGGAAAGGGGGAGAGGGGATGAATATTCGGAAACCAGTATTTTTCTGTTTGTTTTAAAGTATAAGTGTACAAATTCCTATCTAAATCGGATAAAAAATGTGGTTTTGCCTAAATTATGGGGTGTTATGGGGAATATGGGGTGACTTTTTTGATTTTTTTTTTCACAGGAACCTTCGCAGGCGCACACTCGAAAACTCTCCAAAGTTTCGTTGCAATCTGATAAATGGTATAGGAATGCATAGAAGACGAACAAACCCACAAACATTGATTTTTATATATAAGATATGGAAGAAACCAAAGTATTATTAAATTTAGGTATGAATTGCCTCAAATACATTTTTTTTTTGCACTTACGGGACTATAAATTTTTGGTTTCATTTCAAAGTGTTATAGTTGGTCCCACATTCTAAATCAAGAATTATAAACAAATGAACAATTTATTTTTAATTAAATTTAAGGTCGTTCCATTTCTACCTTTCCACCATATTGCATTAATTTCGTTTAGTCATAAGCACTAATATATCGTTTGGAAATTAATAACGTTACTTGAATTGTATAATTTACCAGAAAAAAAGTATTTCCGCATACCTTATGGTAGGATAAAGTATACCGACCAAAAATAATGTATTATACTTTATTATAAAGTATGGTTGGTTAGCAATTTTTTTCAGCAAAATTTCACATTAAATTAAGCGTACAATTTATTCAGCAAACGATCATGTTCATTATATTCTCAAAATGATTGAAAATCGATATTGACTGACTTACCTGTCTAGCCCCATCTGAGGCAATCGTGAAACTCGCAGTGCATAGAATTCGCTAAGAATTTATTTTGAGGATCCCTTCTTATCCAGTTATATGTTTTCTTCCACAAGTCTTTATATTTTTGTAATTGTTTAGGTTTCTTCAATTTTTCTTTATTTGGAGTTGTATCACTTATGACTATCGGAAACAGAATCTGAATTACTTGCTGCTTCAAATAATGACAAAGAAAAATAATGTTGTTGAAATCTCCAACCTCAAAATGACGAGAAACAGAAGAAACCGCAAATTCTCCGCTTGTACATTAAATGACTGACATCCACAGTACGTTCAGAAATAACGGCGAGCGGACACGAGTCGACAGGAATGCAGCAATGTGGATGATCCGCTCTTGTTGCCTCAGCTCGGAAGTGGCTAAATACACAGATCAAAGGACGCGAGTGGACAAAAAATCTCTGGCCAACAGACACTTTTTCTTACACGAAGTTGTGGAACTAGCGTTTCATGTATTGTGTACTTATTCGAAATAAAGTATTTTTGCATACTTTATTGGTAGGAAAAAGTATAAAGTATAATAAACAAATATAAAGTATGATACTTATTATGAAGTATGGTTGTCAACCCTAATTGTATCCTATGTATCTTGTACAGGTATGTATCCGAACAGACATGCACTTCCAACACCACTGTCAGACGATTAAACACACTTTCGCTTATTCAGTGAGTTCTTCCAATAAATTCCCATATTATCTCGCAGAAAAATTACTTTCACAATACATAAATCTCCACACAATTCATCCAAAGGATGAGCATTTACAAAAAATTAGTTAGAAGATACTTTTGATTACTTTGAACACTATTAAAATCAGATGAACAGTAGCCCTCCACTGGTAAATAATTTGAAGGTTTTTTGGCATTTATTTATTTAACACCAGCGTGGTATGATAAGTTCAAGCCATAATTTACACTATTTTATGTTTTAATGATACATAAATTTGTAGAATTTCACAATAAATTTTAAGATCTTTGCACAGAACGATTGTTGCCAAATTTGTCTGAAATCTCATATATTTTATTGATGTTATCACGACGGATGTTCCAGGTCGGCGTTTCTCAACTTTTTTCAACCCGAGGACCAGTAAAATGTTCGGAATAATTCTACGGACCACTAACTTATATGGGCCTAATTTTTTTACCAATTGTTATGGCCCCCTAAAACGGTCCTTAACTTAATTCTCAAATGTAGGCGGCTATGTGTTACTTATTTCGTAGCAATGTAGTCATATCATCATATCTTGGAAATACCTGATATGTGTTGATCGTTGAGATATTCATGGCGTTCAGAAAGTTTGGCTTATAGCTAAAACTCGCTTATAGCGTTATACAGTACACAGTACGAGTACGCTATCAATTTAATATTAACATTTCTTTTATTCTATTTTTATAATTTATTTAATTCAGCTACAATCAATTTTTTAATATTCTGCCTGCGGACTAACTGTCTCATCTTCGAAGACCATAGGCTGAGAATAACTGTTCTAGGTCAGAAGATTAAAAAATTCGCACGTCACATAACTGAATCATTGAATACCATTGTAATTAATAATTGCACGAAGCAAGTCCATGCATTTTTTTATTTTTTTTTAGATTCTATTCTAGCAGGCACATTGCTTTCGTATTTATTCTGTGGAGGAGATGAAATTAACTTTCATACAACTTCTAATATATTACAATAGATTTTTCTCGAAATTTCGTCCATGTGGCACTGACACCTGCCGTCATTTTATTGTCGATTTGTAAATTATTATCATTAATTTACAAATATTCTGTACAAATAATGTATTTTTTTTTCTGAAAGATGTAAGCTAAACATTTGTTCTAGTCCCATATATACTACGGCGTGCAAGGAAGCAAAAGTTATAACGTTGAGAACAAATTTCAATTTCTTGTTCATTGTGAGGCGACGTAACGTGATGCAACCTACCTCAGATTATAAGTCTGGCCCTTGGATTTCAACGTGAGAAAGCTGCACTTCTAGCGTCATGCCGAAAAATACAGACAAATCGAAAGAAAACAAACAACACAAACAGGCAAAAATCATTCCTTTGACTTCAAAGAACATCAAATAATTTTTAAAAGAAATTTTCAATACACAAACCAACTCCATTACAGATTTATAACAATATAGATGTATCTACACAATCGAATTCAGGACTACTACCTTCATTTCTCTCACTACGAAATTCTGTACCATTGTATTTGCAACAATTACTTAAATTTATTACTTCCAGTGTACAATGTAGTAGCAATTACGAAAACCCTACCACTTACATTCATCGTTAAGCCAATAAAATTCAAGAATCAACAAATGAAATATTTTCTTAAATCAAAAAATTGCCTGAAATGCCAAATGAAGCCTGTTTGTATTGTATATGACAGAAAGCAGAACGAAACATGAAAATGACGCGGAATTAAAACTCCCCATTCTTTCATCAGATTAAAACCGTACTAGAGGGTACACGCTAAGCAGACACAAAACAGTGCAATGTGTCGACAGTATTGTCTTATCTATTTCATTGCTTCATATTGAAGATTAGTTATTACCTCTTTCCTGAACACAAATTAAGGACCCTAAATAGTTTTGTTTACAAAGACGACTAATGCTTAAGTGGTGAGGTGTTCGACTTGGAAAAGAAATGTCACCGGTTCGAATTCTGGTTTTGGCTGGGATTTTTGTGGACTCCACACTTGCCCTTCAATAATGGTAAAGTTTCAACTGCATATGTGACATACGTTGAAAGTTTCTGTCTTTTGAGATTCACGTGTAACTGTAGGTTCTCTATACCTGACTGTTTAACCGGCTTAGATTAAGCGGACGTGTCACCACATAAAATTAATCGCTTTTATTATAGTTCCCGTTAGTCTGCAGGCGCCGTTTAATAAAACAATCTTGTATGCTGCTAATGGAGAGGTGCGTGTGATTTGAATATCATTAAGGTTGTAACGTCTAGTTTTATGACGTTATTAAAATTAGAATAAAATAATGAGATGCATTAATTAATAAGTAAATTTGCAAAATTAATGACGGGTAGGCGCCAAGAATGGAAGTGTTCTCTATCCGAGAGAAGCGACATTCCAATTCTGAAATACTTTTAATCAAAGCAATTGTAATTTTAAAGTACCATTAAAAAACACAAATCTTCATCTAATCAAATGATAAACTGGTACATTGGAAAGGAAGTTTTTGAAAGCAGGGTTTAAAACACCTATTATTTTCTTTGAATATAAAATTGATTGGTTTATTGAACAGAACTGAACATTAAAAGTTTCTTTTGAACAATTTAGAGCATGATTCTCATCTCAGAGCGTTGCCTAGGGTTGAATGACGCAAGAGTGTCTATACATTGTCGGCGTTCTTTACCGTTGATCAGATGGGCGCAAGGTCACTAGGCGAGGTAGCTCCCCGCAGGTAGTCACCTCTCCGGCAATCTCCCGTGGTGCGCCGGTGCGGATTGTTTGCTGGCCAGAAACAGAATGTCTTCTCTCCCGCTTGTTCACCCCGTTGAAAACTTGCAGGCTCCCGAGTTTTAGCAGACGCGGGAAATTTCAGCAAGTCGCAGCGTTTCGCGGGTTGTCCATGATCTCCATTGGCGCTCCTCATGCAACATAAAAAACTTATGGTTTCTAAAAGTTCGTAACACAGTTTGATTCGCTGGTTCCCAACAGAGGTGTTCCGCAACCTGACTTTTTCTCCGAAGCATCGTTTCTCTAGTTTCAACTTTCTACTGTACCAGGAAATCCTCATTTCGGCACAGTCCCTATACTGTCCTTTGAATTTCATTGAATGCGTAAAGCTTTTAACTTTACGGCCTGCCATAAATCGTTCGGTCTTTCAGCGCAGGTATGAGTCACCTGGCTCTCGCCGATGCCAAAGAAACGTGGAATTCACACGCATAAATTTCCCGTCACCAATGGACATTACAAGGTATAGTTTTTCCTTGTGCTAATGAATTACCTTTCTATTTTTCCAGATATTACCTACCAGGTAGAAACTCACTGTATTGCCTTTAACTTACCGCATACTTGTAGCTCACTTCAAGAGCAGTGTCTGGTGGGATAGCGGAGGAGGCTGTCGCGGCGTTCATTCTGCACGGCGAAGCGTCAAGCTGTCGACCCCAATTCTACAACGCACGCACAGTTTTGTCTGTAACGCAGGCTGTCAGTCGGTGGAACTGTTTCTTCGCCACAATAGGATTCCTATCGAGCAGACTCTAGTCGCAATTTCACTCGCCGACGTAGAATTTTTGGTATTGCTCTTGCGGGGAATTTCTGCATTATATAATTGTGAGACCTGCTTATTATGAATATATAGTGAAACAGATGTTACATTATATCGTGGCTCTGTAAATATAACGGCAAAAATCTCATCGTTATCAGATAGTTCAACTATAAGATGAATTATGATATAAATTATTTTTCATTTATAGAAAAATATTTCAGTATTTGATTGTTCAGATTATCTCGAAAAGCTGAGAAAAATATGTGAAAATATACCATTAAGAAGCAATCGAAACAAAAATCAATTCATGTTAGCGTAACTGTTTGACGAAATTTCAAATGAATTTACTGGCTCAGTATTATTATAGAATGTTTAGAAACAAAGATGTTATAAAAAAAATATCAGGTATTTCAGGCTTTGGTAAAAACTTATTTTGATGATCTGGATTGTTGAAAGGGATTATCACAGTCCTTTGCTTTTCTATTTGATAAATGAACGAATTCAAGAAGTTAAGGTTGAAACACTGGTCATACAGAATTAAGGAGAGAGAAATAAAGAAAATATTATATTCTGATGACGCAGTACTAATCGCCGACAGTAAAAATGACATACACAGATTGGTTTATGAATTCTCTAAAGCATTGCTACCCACGTATATCATCAGCTAAAGCGATACTAGTAATAAACAAGGAACCATTAAATTCATGTTAGAACTTTAGGAAATATTGTAGAACTACTAGTGACTTCCAGTTCTCTAGGAGTGCCAATAACCAGTGGTTATGTATTTACAAAAAAGGTGACGTAGCAATTTAATAAAGCAGCCAAGCTTTCAGCCTGATTAAAGGGCACCATATGGTTCCAGAAATTCTTAACTCAGGGATCAAAATAAAGTTTTATGACCTATAATGACATACGCTGCAGAAACCAGAGAGACTAGAATAATTTTGGAGACGACAGAAATGCAAACTCTAAGAAAAACTACTTCCCTCAGAAGACAAGTGTTTAATGAGAACAACCTAAAATATGCTGCTTAGAAGATGGTTAAAAGAAGCTTTTTTCGTTTCTCCTCTTACCACAAATTTTCGATTGTTTTACTGATTCTGTTGGCTGACGGGTTATAAATTGTTATTCGTAATTAAACAAAAAAATTAAAAGTTAATTGTCGGGATATATAATTGGGCAAAGAATGACGAATACTCTTCCAAGAAGATTTGCCTTCCAGAAATGTCATCCTGTTCATCGAGCTATTGTTTTCGATTATGGCCGTCCCAAATTCATAATGACTCACGTGGGAGATGACAGACATTCATTTCAGCGGATGAAAAGCCAACTACTTTTCTGACGGAAGGGCGTGCCATCACATTAACCAAAACGGATGCCGTAGTTTCGGATGGAGATAAAAGATAACTTCTCTTCAACACGTAAATTAGGATGATAAACGTGTGTTTGTGGGACGTCGTGTTCACCTGTTAATTTTCAAGATCAAGATATAATTAAAGTTAAGCGTTTACGGCTTTCTGTCTTAAAGTGTCAGTTTGCTCAGTAATAGCATATGTGAATGAGTGCTGTAATTGTAAGTAGATCAACATTTTATTTTATACGAATACTGATCATATCTTAAAAATAGTTCTAAAATTGGCGCGGATTGACGCTCATCAATGTGACAGCGAGATGTAGTTCGTATGAGTGAGTTGGAACACCAATTACTACATGCTTGTTTCTACATTCCTTTGATTACTTACTTTCCACGTGAATGAATAAAAGGTTCATGCCTTATTTCCACAACGCATAATTGTGAACTTTCTAATACAGAACGCTGATAAACCAACATAAACTTTCCTCAGATTGTGTTCACCACGGAGCGATGTTGCACTTTCATAGTCTCATGTGAAAAGTGCAGAGGTGAGACTGTAGTCACTCACTCACGCACGACTAAGAACATTCGTAATACCGTAGGAAGCTTTGAAAATTTGAGACCTTATCCACCAAGGCATACAAATAACTGATCTTTAGAAGCTGCAGCAACTGGATTAAGTTAAAATGATGTGCAAATAATCATTAAAACAATGTTGCATTTATCTTAAACACAAGTCTCAATAACGTTTAATACAAACCAGACGTATGTAAGGGCTGGAATTCCTCGGATTTTGGACCTCTTTCTTTGGGAATAAGACTCATTTTTCATGTGCATTCTCACGTCTTGATGAATCTTGGATATACGACTAACCTCTTGAAAAAAAAAAGGGTCGAGTAAGGATTTTTTTTCAAAATGGAGAGCTGCATCGGTGAAGGCAAAAACCAGTTTGTGTGATAACAATGTTGCTGTGATAGAGTTTTTAGTTCCTAAATGTGTTTTGAATGTCGATTTATAGATAAACGATGCCTAAGTAATACTACTGTGAACTCTTGATCGAACATAGCTCGAAAACACGGAAGAAAGATTTCGATCATGCACACTATAATTCAGATTTATCGCCATTTAAATATTATTTATTTTGTCCCTCGAGAAAGATATAGGTGAAACGAAACTTTAAAAAAACTAAGGGGCATAAAATTTCGTAAGTAATTTCTTTCGTGAAATTACAGAAAATTTTGATAAAAAATGATGGGTTTTAAAAAATGTGCATATTATAGGATCAGCAACATGGTAGCATAGGTTTGTATTTGTTTTTCTCTATGGTACAGTAAACCAATGAAGAGTTTTCTTAAAGTAATTACTAGTTGAGATTTTATAAGTGATTGTAATCTTGCATTTTTTATTTTGCAGTTAGGTTAAGTCAATAAGGTCACAATTTTTTTTTTTGTAAATTTATCAAACCTCTAAAATACTGGTCGATTATCTACGTGAAAGAGCGTCGACCATAGGAATTTGGCTATTCGCTGAGGATTGTTAGCACGGTGCCAGCGACTGGTCGATAAGCTACTGTTGTTCTTAGGGCCTACTGCGATCAGAGGCTTGTTAATTAGCTGGCAGTAAGCTCCTGTTAGTTTACCGGTTTCGAGATGAGCTAACCCATGGTGGCAACAGTTACTAGGTTTGACCTAATCAAACTGCAACTTCAAAGACTTTAGTCGGAGATTCTAGAATTGTTTTACGTATCTGTTGGATCTGTAATGTTAAATTAGTTTCCAGAAAAATTGCTCTAAAAATTAGGAAGCAAAGGGAACGATCAGCTTAAAAAACAAAACAAAAAACTCCTTGTTTCTTCTTCTTTACTATCCGAAAGAAAATGTTTATACTATCTTGTTTTTTTACTGGGTTACTTCCAGTCACTAATAGATTACGCTTTCATCTATAACTTCACAATTTAAACCAAACACAACTTTCATTTCGCAACTTTTCATACTTTATCACAAACTAATTACAACCACCATTTCTGTTTGACTTATTCGTCCACTATCATAATGAAATTTATACAACTAAATTGATTTTTTCCACTTACTAGTCCGAGATGCAGTTCTACATCCATCTGTTTTTTTAATTTAAATGCAATTTTTATGTATAATTATTAATAGCAGAATACGGTTCTGCCGGGTTGCCTATCAAAATATAGCCGCAAGTACTTTTAATTAAAATGTATTTTTTTAAAAATTTCGTTGGCTTGTTTATTAAATAAATTGTAATTTGTTTCAAAGTTATATATTTAAAGAAATTAAGAAGTTTGGTTTGCCTATGTAAAAGTGGATGCAAGTAGGAGTTGGCAGCTGTAAGAGCGAGAGAGAGTTAGTGCACAACACCGTCTGTCAGAATCTTTTATTTCTTTACATCCATCTCTTTGAAATGAATTATAATTTACTTCTGAAAAAGTAAACGAAATTTTTCGAATTTCTTTTTTGTAATTTTTAATTAAAAGAACTTTCGGCCATATTTTGATAGGCAACCCTACAGAAACGTATTCTGTTATTAATAATTGCACATAAAATTTGCATTTCAACTAAAAAAACGGACATATAAATAATGCAGTCGGATTTTAGACTAATCGCTTTATAATTTTCGCAGCTTCATCCAGGCTACCGCGGTATTTTTCCGCCATCCTAGGCTTTCATTTATTGTCTCCAATCATGGCTTCATAATTATTCCTTTTCCTCTACTCTTAAGTCGACCAGTTACTGCTTGTCTTCATAGATATTCATAAAAATAGGATTAGTATTGTACATCTGTAATTTGTAATACAAATAAATAAATACATTTTTAATATTAATAGTTATTAATATACTATTACTAGCTGACCCGGTCACGCGTTGCTGTGACTTAGTAATTATAGTACGTTGGATTAAGTAGTCAAATTAATATTCACTAATAAAGACAAAAACATTGTAGTCGATTTGGAAATTCAAATGTAATTAGCAAAGAGTTACGGAGAGTTGAAATTAAGGACAAACGATCATAAAAAATTAATTTACATTTTATTACAAACTAGCTGACCCGGCAATGCTTCACTATTGCTGGACTTGAGTAGGCACATAGATTAAATGAAAAAATATTTGCATATAAATTTTAAACTGCTGTTTCATTCATTTTCAGTTGGAAAGGGTGAGAGGAAATGCGCTTTGGAAAACATATGCAGGCAGTATTTTTCTGTTTGTTTCAAAGTATAAGTGTGCGAATTCCCATTGAAATCTGATGAAATATGTGGTTTTGTTTAAATTGTGAGGAGGAGGGGTGGGTTTTTTAATTTTTTTTGACAGGAACCATTTTCGACATCCCCTCGACAATTCACCATAGCTTCGCCGTAATCGGACGAACGGTTTGCGGGTTTGTTTAAATTATGGGGTGTTATGGGGAAGAGGGGGTAATTAAGGTGGTGGAAAGAGAGGAGAGGGATTGGGTTTTTGTGAAATTAATGTGTACAGTATTTCTCTCTCTTTTTTAAAGTATAAGTGTACAAATTCTTATCTAAATCGGATAAAAAATGTGGTTTGCCTAAATTATGAGGTAAAAACGTAATGGGGTTGGAAAGGGGGAGAGGGAATGAATATTGGGAAACCATACGCAGGCAGTATTTTTCTGTTTGTTTTAAATTATAAGTATACAAATTCTTATCTAAATCGGATAATAAATGTGGTTTGCCTAAATTATGGGGTAAAAACGTAATGGGGGTGGGAAGGGGGAGAGGGGATGAATATTTGGAAACCATATGTTGGCAGTATTTTTCTGTTTGTTTTAAAGTACAAGTGTACAAATTCTTATCCAAATCGGATAAGAAATGTGGTTTTGCCTAAATTATGGGGTGTTATGGGGAATAGGGGGTGACTTTTTGGAAATGTTTTTTCACAGGAACCTTCGCAGGCGCACACTCGAAAACTCTCCAAAGTTTCATTGCAATCTGATAAATGGTATAGGAATGCATAGAAGACGAACAAACCCACAAACCCACAAACATTGATTTTTATATATAAGATAGGAGTTACGTATGACTGCTATATCCCGTCATTGTTTGTAGACGACTAGCACTACTAAGTTTATCATCATGTCCGCCGATGGTTTTACTATATATGTGTAATTGGCAGTGAGTTTCATCTTCTTTTAGTTCCAGAAAACCTTCCTTCGTTTTGAATTTGCCTGTTTGCGCTCTACTTTTGGAGTGTTCGTCTCGGCTAGTCCCATTTGTCATTAGCTTCTTCCAAAATAGATCTCTATTGAAATCATATTCTAGTTCTAATCCCATCAAATGAAGATCTTCTTCAATATTTACAAAACAGGGCATTACAGTTTTGGGTTTTGAATCAAATAAATTAAAATATTTTTTGTTTTGTTTGTTAATCTGTTCTCCTCCATTCGTTTGAGGTGGTCATAGACTCGCGCCCAGCTTTTGCAGATTGTTTCGGTGATTTTCTCTATTTTGCTGTTAACATTTTTGTTGGATCTCTTTTGATGGACGCCATTCTTGAGGTTGGGACCCAGAATTCCTCTAATAATTTTTCATTCGTTTTTCTCCGATCCTTCCAAGAGTCCATTATCATCATACAGGAACAAGGTTTCGGCTGCATACAAAACTATTGGTTTCATGATGACGTATCTTAGTATTTTGTAAAAGACATTTTTTGCTATAGATCTCTCGCGAAATTGGGTAGGTTATTTCCAGTTTGTAATTCCTTTCTCATATAGCTTCTTTGTCCAAACAATTTTATACGGATCTCACCGAGGTACTCAAATTTTTCCATTCGATTAATATCTGCGTATTTGGTTTGAAGTTTTGGTGGAGCATCTTTGATGTTGGTCATAAATTCCGTTTTTTTTCGAAAAATATCTTTAAACCGGTATTATTAGCAATTTCTTCCAGCAAATCAATTTGAATCCTATTAGATCTTAAATTATATGATAGGTTAGCGATGTCGTCGGCAAAAGCTACAGTGTCTATTGCGATCTCTTTAGATTCTGTTCCCGTTCTCAATGGACTGTAGTCAGTTTCCTTTAATTTCGCTCGCCAGGTCCGAAAGTTCTTTTCGAGAACTCAACATTTAAAAAGTAGTGTAAACAGTTCGTCACCTTGCCTGATAGCAGTTATGATCTCAAAAGAATCCGAATGATACCCTAAGAACTTTATATTTTTTTACTTATGGATTTACGCCTCGTCGACAGCGAGGTCATTATAGGCGGGAAAGGACTGGGGACTAGGAACGGGAATGAATTCGGCTATGGCCTTTTGAAGGGAGCATCCCGGCATTCGCCTGAAGTGATTTGGGGAAACCATAGGAAACCCAAATCTGGATGCCTGGACGGGGAATCGAAACGGAGTCTTCCCAGAGGCGAGGCCAGAACGTTAACTGCTCACATACCACGCTCGGTTTTGAGTTTTTCAGCGTGATTCTAATCATAGCCAATAGTTTTAGGTGAGCTCAAAATTCATTAAGGATGTTCAATATCTCCTCCCGGTCTATCGAGTAGTAACTGTTATATGCAGTGGAAAAATACTGTTTGGATCAACATACTGTTCATTCTGTCAGCTATGTTATTTATAGTTGGTGTTTTTTGTCCATCTCAGTGGGGCCCCTTCTGTGAGCACACTCGCTGCCGTCACGTAGCGTGAAGCTAACTCTGTTAATCCGTGGGGCTTAGCGCCGGCCTGGTGCCAGCGCGTTAATTGCGTTTCTCGCCGTCCGCCAACTTGCCCTGGCCGCGAATTATCACTACCGTCCCCTGCTGTACTGGGCCGGTTGAGTGTGAGCCCGTGTCGCTGTCTTACCACATCACGCAGGTCAACACAACGCTAGACTCACACGGATTTAGAGAGGGAATACTGCTACCTGTTGGCAGTTTTCCTCGCCTTGTATAAAGCCGACTGTGCCTTAAGCTGTCTGATAACAACTATGAAAACTCCATGGAACATTAGGATCGTCACGTAAATTCAAGATTGAATGTCAGATTTTTTTTTAAGTTGAAATTTTACGGAGGTAAATATATCAATTCGTGACATCCCCTCACCAACAGGTTATGACGTGATGCGCGTTGGACTATTTTTGGATTGGTAAAATCTTATGAGTTCGCGTCACCAACATGCTAACAGTTAACAGTAGATATGTAGCTAAAGTATGACATGTTGTGCTTAGAAAGCGGTGTAAGTATAGATTATACTTGTACCTAATATACAGGGCGTTCGCCGGGAAACGCTACCCTCCCAGTCTGTTGCCGTCGGCAACTTGCTGGGACAGTGGAGACAGCAACTCCCACCACACGGCGCCGTGAATCACCGCACTGTAGCTAGTTTGTGACTTCAGTCTCTTATTAATCAGTGTTGTGAATAAACGTTTCTTTGCGGTTTGGCTGGTTTGGGGCTTCATACTCTTACTAATCTGTACCGTGTTTGAGTGTGAGTAAAATTATGGTACGTCACAGTTTGCAACAAAGAATATTTCTCTACGATACATATGTGAAGAAGAAGTCGTTTAAAAGTGTCGCAGTAAATTTCGTCGCGAATATCCTGGCGCTTTACTGCCAGCTAAATCAACAATTCTGCTTCTGGTTAAAAAAGTAAGAGAAACGGGTTCATTTTTTAACAAAAAGAGACTGTCGGTCAACCGTATTCTCACAGAGGAGAAAATTGACGATATCGCTTTTCGACTAGAACAGTCACCCAAAAACTCATTAAGTCAGTTAGGGCAGCAGGCAGGCGTATCTAAGACGTCAGCTTGGAAAGTAACAAAGCTAGTTCACTTAAAGCCGTACAAAACAATTGTGGTGCATAAAATTACAGAAATAGACCAGGGGACTAGGGTTAGATTTTGCAACTGGTACCTGCAGGGTGTCCACGATGGCACTGTTGATCCGCAACTGAGTCACATTTAAATGCTTAGCACATACAAGTTTATGAAGCGTAATTATTATGAAACAGTCCGCGGCCGACGGTCGAACAATGCCGGAAGCTGACCTCTCGCTCGCCGGGAGCAGTTTCTTCCTTGTAGCGCTAAAAGTGGGTTGCGTTTCCCGGCGAACGCCCTGTATAATGATGATGGTTTCTTGTTACCAATGTTCTTCCTACAAACACACAGTTTTGATACGATTTTAATGGGACTTTGTATACATATACTACAAAACAAATACTGTTGATGTTTGATTTACAACAACGTAAACACTTTCTCCTCCCCACTTAATCTTAATTTCCGTCAACGTTGTTCATACAAATACACAGTTTTTTTAATCTAATTCTGATAGTACTTATCACACGTATACTTTAAAAGAAGACGATCTGGTAGCTCAGTGGTTTAGACGCTTACTTCCGAACGGTTCTCTCTCCGGTCACGGATTTTAGTGCTGCGGTGAGCAATAATTTTTAGGAGTTTATAAGATTCTTCGTGGTTTAATTAATAAGATAATTAAGAACTACACAATTTATTTCAGTTTAGACGTGTTTTTATTTTCAAACACGATGTCAACGACACAGGTTACATGCATTCAAACAAACCAGAGATAGCATACAACGCTTCTTCCACAGACAATACTACTAACGCAGTCCATGGCAGTTGCAAAGGGAATCTGTATAAAACTACTACTTTCCTGCTGATATCTTTATATAGACTCTATCGAAATTTCTAGAACACTTCAAAAGCTTCCGCCAGATATTTCTCGAACACAAACAATTACTTAAACAATTGAAACATATTAAAACAATCAGAATTAATACATAATCATTTAACATCATTACAAAATGGTCAGAAATGGGAATTAAAGATACTTAACACAAAATTATTCACAGAAATCATTTTAAACTGTAGTAAATTGTATTTTAGACATCGTAACTTGCCTTAATACTTGGAATTACAAGCATTTAAGCAATTCTCTTGCATAATTCTGTTCTTAAACATATTAAATTGTATTTACAAAATTTCTTTTCATAAATCAAAGTCTATTTACATTGAGTTACAGGAATTTGCAAAACAAACATACAAGATCATATTCAAGCAAACTCTAGCTTATTATAAGTGCTTCATAAAATACAATTCTATTTAAAGTTCAGGTATGAGGGCTGTTACAAGTTGTATTTGATTATATGAACTACCCCGGGTTATTCCGTGGTTTTGATTCCACGTTAAAGTGTAGGCCCCTGAGGAAAGGAATTGGCCCTCGTGGCTGCTGACACAATAGCTTGGTGGATCTATTTCGGGAAGTTTCGACAAACCTTCGGGTTGTTTACTAAGTTACATTTTTAGTTTTTTGAAGTAAAACTTCTTTAGGCACTTTGCGTGATTTTTGGATACGTAGAATCTTATGCGTTCGCGTCACCAACATGCTAATGTTAATAGTACACTCAGGTGTCAAAAGTCATGGGATACCCTGCTAATAGCGTGTCGGTCCTCCGTTTGTCCGGCGAAGTGCAGCAACACGACGTGGCATGGACTCCACGAGTAGCTGGAAGTCCTCTGGTGAAATATTGAGCCATGCAGCCTCTGTAGACATCCATAATTCCGAAAGTGTTGCCGGTGGAGGATTTTGTGCACGAAATGATCTCTCGATAATGTCCCATAAATGTTCGATGGGGTTCATGTCGGGCAATCGCGGTAGCCATATCATTCGCTGGAATTGTCCCGAATGTTCTTCATACCAATCGCGAACAGTTATGGCCCGGTGACATGGCGCATTGTCATCCTGGAAAATTCTATCGTTGCTTGGGTTCATGAAGTCCATGAATGGTTGCAAGGGGTCTCCCAGTAGCTGACACAGCCCAAACCATTATCTAGCCACCACCAGCATGCACAGTGCCTTGTTTACAACTTTGATCCATGGCTTCATGGGGTCGGCGCCACACTCGTACCCTTCCATCAGCTCTTAACAATTGAAATTGTGACTCATCTAACCAAGCCACTTTTCACAGTCGTCTACGGTCCAACTGATATGGTCACGAGCCCAAGAGCGCCACTGTTGGCGATGTCGTTCTTTAGTAATGGCACCCTGAGCCGGGCTCGGCTGGGATTGTTTATTTTCCCCGCTCTCGATTGTCTTCTGATGGTTCCTGTAGAGCCCGCGTGCTAGTTTCGCCCGTGAGAGCGCGCTGTGGCTCTGATGGTTCCCTCTACCGGCTGATGGAGTTGATTTTCGGAGACACGAAACCGAGAAGTCAGTCGGTCGGCAGCATCGGATTGGTTCGTTGGGTCCAATATTTTCCCTAAGTGACTGCGGCGTGAGAGGTCTGCTGGTATAAGCGAGGACTTGTAATTTGACCCGGCGGTCTGGAAGTACCGCATGATGTGGATTTGTGACCCGACCGAGACCGTTCCTCGCTCGCATTAATCTAGGGAATCGTCCCGCTGCGCTCTATGTTCGCGAGCGATTTTCCGCCGTTTGGGGAGCACGGCAGCGGGCGGGGCTGGCGGTGGCTTCGAGGTGATAAATTGCCATTTTCTAGCACTGTCGGGTATTTGAGGTAGTATACCTGATGATCCCAACTACAAAGTGCGTCGCTTAGTAATTTTGTTACGGGAATGGACAAAATTACCCGATATGTGGTGCTAATCGTTCCCGCTACCTTATCAGTGTGTGTGGGTGGTAACGACTTATGCGCCGGCGTGTACACACTATACTGTGTCAGAACCTTTTGGTAAGAACTTGATTCTTAAGGTTAAACTGAAGGACGCTAAGGTAAACTGATTCCTGTTTGTTTAAAATAATTGCTGTATTTTGCCTCCTGTGTACAAATTTGTGTTTGGTACTAGCTGTATATTTGTTATATGATGGTAAATTGGTAAGAGCCTGCCCTGTTATATTACGTTTCCAAGCACGTAAGGATTTTCTGTTTGCATGTTTAATACAAGTGGAGATATTGTGATTAGGGATATTCTCATGGCTTAACAAGGTTGTCATCGCATTAACATATATTTGTATTGGCACATGATTTATTAAGATCATAATCTGCAAGATCGAAACTTTCTTATGTATTATATTATTTGTGATATTCTGTATAAGTTTAATCGTTGACCATGAATCTTGTAATAAAATGTTTGAACAAGGTTTGCACTTTATAACCATGCTCCCACATGCTTCCCACTGAGTCCTTAGTTGCAACCACACATATCACACCCGAATCGGTCTTGTGCTGCCATAGCTCATTAAAACCAAATTCGCCGGACCGAGCGTGGTGGTGTAACGGCTTGCGTTCTGGCTTCGCATTCGGGAAGACGGCGTTTCGAATCCCTGTCCGGGCATCCAGATTTGGGTTTTCCATGGTTTCCCAAATCACTCCAGGCAAATGCCGGGATGCTTCCTTAAAAAAGCCATGGCCGAATTCCTTCGTATTCCTTGCCTCATCCTTTCCCGTCTCTAAAGACCTCGCTGTTAACAGACGTAAAGCAGTTTAAAAAAAAAAAAAAAAAAAACCAACGGACACGCCCGTCGGACGTCCCACATTCATTCCTGCGGTAGGTTCACGCAGTGTTGCTTGTCTGTTCACCACTGACACGTCTACGGAGACGTCGCTGGTCGCGCTCATTAAGTGCCGGCGGTCGACCACTGAGTTGTCCATGGTGGGAGGTTACGCCTGAATTTAGGTATTCTCGGCACACTCTTGACCCTGTGGATCTCGGAATGTTGAATTCCGTAACTATTTCATTGAATGTCCCATGCGTCTAGCTCCTCTAGCATACCGCGTTCGAAATCCGTTAATTCTCGTCGTGTGGCCATAATAACATAATCAACCTTCTCACACGAAGCATTTGACCACAAATTAAAGTCCTGACCATTTATACAATTTGTAAGTGACGCTACTGCCATCTACCGGTATGTATTTGCATATTGCTATCCCATGACTTTGTCACCTCAGTGTACGTTTGTATCTGTCTGGTAGCACAGTGGTTAAAGTGTCTGACGGGGGGAACGAAAGGTCTCCGGTTTTAATCCCTGATTTCATCTTTGGCGCAGCTTGCTGTGTAATGTGAAATACGCCAGAACGCTTCCGGAGTTCGGATTTCACGTTAAAGGGTAGGTCTCCTGTACTTGGTAACAGTTCCGTGTTATGTTAGGGCGGCTAATACAGGGGCGGAAATGCGCAGCAATGGAAATTCCGTCATTACGACCACACGGAATATTATTATTTAGTATATCTGTAGCTACAAGTATGATTTGTTGCGCGTATGATATTCATAGTTTTAAGTTTTTACTTCTGTCGGCAATCGGTAATGACTGCCAATTCTTTATTTTTCTTTAAAAATGTAATCTATTTTTCACTGTAGTCTCTTCTGTTGTATTAGCCGTTTCACTTAGATCTAGGGACACTACCACAAAGAAATGAGATATCTCCATAGCTCTATCCAAGTTCAGTACGCTAATGGATATCTTCTAGACATATGCCTGACGTGCCTGAACTAACGTATGGCCAAATTCCTTCCCGTTCCTTGCCCCTATAATGACCTCGACCTCGACGATGTATAAAGCCAGAAAAAAATCAGAGAAAGGATACATACTTATGAAGAACACATTATAATAGCCTACGTCCATTAACTTTCTATACTAATGTTTACAGTTCTATGCAAAGGATGAGCAGCGTGTCCGTATTTAAAAGTCCTGGGTTCACTCTGGGCCGCATGCACAGGACACTTTGGACTAGTACTGGATCACAGTGAAAAAATGTAGGTAACTGTCGTCATTGCCTGACTTAAAGTTCTATGAGCGGCTGCTGTAGCGATTGCCTAGCTGGTTACAATAAAACGCCTAGATACTGTTATCAGGAAGGTCGGTAAGTCAGGCTCGAGATTTAAACCTGGGCCCACTGAGTGTCTAATATATTAGTACTTAAACGCGTACTGTTAAACCGTCGGGTAGTATGTTGGCATCATAATCTGAATCAGTATGAAATTAAATTTTAAAGACGTCTTGCGTATCTATGTGTACCCATATCATCTTTTTGGTTTCAAGGTACAAGTTTCGAAGCTGTAACGCTCTGGCCTCGCATTGGGGAGCACGTACGTTCAAAACTCCGTCCAGATTTGGGCTTTCCATGATTTTCTCAAATCATTCTATGCGAATACGGGGATACTTGCTTCAAACGTTCATGGCCGAATTCTTTCCCGTTTCATGCCCCCATCTTTTTTCGTCTCTAATGACATTGACGTCAGCGAGGCGTAAAGCCATTAGTAAAAGAAGAAAAAAAAGGATGCTCCTTGGTTTAACACAAATCTCGCAGAACAAAAACCAGAACAGTTGTCGAAACTGCTTAATAAAACGGACCCCTGCGAAGTGGCAAAAAAAAAAAAAAAAAAAAAAAAAAAAATCTGTAGAGAGAAAATCTTACTGTCGATTATTAAAAGGGAAATCGATTACAGGATGCAGAGACTTTGAATAAGGCATTACTGTTTGCTGGTGTTGAAGGGGAATCGTAAGAAGTAATTTAATACTATATCGGCATCGCTGTTTCTTATCCCTTCCTACAGAGAAAAGCGGGAATACGATAATACACTTGTCCGTCATTATGTAAAAAAATAACGTATAGCTCAGGACAACCTGATAACAGGTAACAGTGTTTCAGGCTGAACACTGTCTTTTATTCTTCTCACCAAATTTTTTTTTTTCGCAGCAGGCAATGTTATTCTACAGTAGCTGTTACTAAAGTTTACGGGCAGTTACACTTTAACGGCATCGTCTTAGGAGACATTATTCGCCGGATTGCCACTTGGAATATCCGTCTGGAACACTCTGCTATACGGCACGTCCTACATCTTACCGCTTTCTACATAATCTCTGCAAAACACAAACAATGCACTCTGCAGAAAGTGCAATATCCCGGAACGACGCGCCGCTTTGTCTGATGTAAACAAAGCGACCTCTTTCGTGGCGACCAATATAACTGAGCGGCTGTTTATGATTAATGATCAGCGAAATACGGTGAAGAAACGTTGGCGTAACTCGGAAGTGGGTAACTGATTATAAGGCAACTATAAGCCAGACAAAAATGAGGGGTTAAACGGAGTATTCTGGTAGGTTGTTTCTTTGCATTTGCTTACTAAATAGAATTATTGTAAACTAGTGCTCAATGCAATTCCTTGTTCCCTTACGCTATAGCAGAAAATTTCATTTTCTCCGATTTAACTACGAATGTTAATATTTCTGCTCCAAAATGAAAGCTTCTATCTCATACGTATTAATACATTCACTACATCGTTATATAAACGTGATTCAATATTTCTTAACATACTATAACAACGATCAGAGAATATAACGAATCATCTGCATCAAACGAATATAAATAAACATGACGTTGATTTAAACAAAATATCTTAATTTTTTTCGGTGTTCTGGCAATAATTTCTTCACAGCTGCTTAGCTAAATAAAATTGGTATTAAGTAACCCGCGTAACCATGATTTAGTAGTAACATCTTTGCCGGTTTTTAGTTCCTCAACGAAGGCAGAGAGTGAGACATTAGCGTCAAGAGCAAGAAGGCACAGTGGCCAAGCTTAGTCTTTTATTAGTATTGATGGCGATAACATCCCAGCTACTAGTTGAATGTTTCACTTGCTTTGGGTTGCAAGATTCGCCGGTTCGTATCCAAATGGGATCATTGCCGTTTAGGCCCGCATAAGTCTCAATTTTTTTTTTTTTTTTTTTTTTAAATTGGCATTTGGCTATGAGGCTATACAGCCAGCACTATGTAATTTTGTAGTTTGCAAGTATGTATTGGATCACTCAAAGTATTATAGATTCTCCATGGTATAGACGACACAAGACAAACACAACACTTAATTAAAACCACCCATGCCCGAGGCCGGACTCGAACCGGCGACCCCTGCAACGCGAGGCTAGCACGCTATCCCTACGCTGCCGGGGTCGGCGGCAAAATTTACTTCCGTGGCGTAAAGTTCTTCATAACACTTGATGATTACAAAGTCAGCGGATACAGTATGTCACTATCAGCTACATCCAAAGCCAATTATACCAGTCGACAGCCAAAGAATCAACAAACTCTCTTCGCCAAAAGGAAACTTAAACGACGCGCAGCTGAGTAAGGACGACGCCATTTATGATGCTTCTGGAAACTTGAGTGCATTATAACTTCTGAATCGGGGAAGCTACGACACTCGTTTCTTATCGATCGACAAATATCTTGAGGATCTATTAGTTTAGTGTAAAAAACGTTAGCGTCAATTGTTATAGTAAAGTCGTATAGCGTCGGATTTGAAAATAAACAGCCCTTGTGAGCCTATAAGTTACTGCTCAAAAATCCAAATCGAATACAGCAGGTTGGAAAGAGCATTTCAGCAGCATATCCAGTATAATAATTAATCAATAATTCTGTGTGGCGTAATGACCTGGTTGCAGGGTCTCTATTGGCTGCGCATTCCGCTTCTGTCACAGCCACCTTAACCTAACCTGGCAATCCTAGCGGCTACAGGGGACCTACAGTTTAACATGGAATCCTAACCACGGAAGCGTTCTGCCTTACTCTACATTACACAGGAAGCTGTGCCTGAGGTGACGGTGGGATTAAGGGCCTATGAAATACCTACCGAGGCAGGATTCGAACTGGGGACGTTTTGATCGCCAGCTAGACACCTTAACCACTGGAAATGGTGGATGTAGAAAGAAGCTTAACACTCTTAGGAGAATGTGCTATTGGTCACATTCAAAGACAGACGGGACTGATTATTTTCAGAGAACATCTGAATAAAAAAAAAAGTGGGCAAGTGAGATTACAGTGTGTGCAGGAAGTAACACAGGATGTAGATTTGGATACTATTGTGAAAATATGGTGACTTTATAAAAGTGCCACAAGATGTGGAAGATAAATTTAAATAAATAAATTCTCGTCGGGGAGTTATTAGAAGTCTCAGAGGAATGGGGGGAAGGAAGGGGGAGGAGTTGGGTCATAGCATTCTGAAGGAACCATCCCAGCATTGCCTGAAGAGATTTCTGGAAATCATTGCAGAATCTGGAATCGAACCCGCTTCCTCAAGAATGCCAGGCCCGGTTGTTAATCACCCACCATGCTCGGACAAATTCATATGACGGAATTACTATCATTTACGAAATATTTTCTGATATAGTAAGGTTAGTACGTATCTGTCAAACGGTAGTATTTACTTTATCTACTACTGAATTTTCAAACTCCTTTTGTAACAATACATTAGGATTTTTTTAAAAAAATCCTGAGCTCTTTGTCAAGATGCACTGCTTGACATAAACCAATTAACTTTCTAAACGATTGAAAGCGATTAGAGTTTTGGAAACAGAAGTGGTGAAAGTTTAACTGATGCATAGCCCAATTAAGGTGATTGATGAACCAAACAAACGTGACGGAGGACGCTCATGAAGGACAACACCGCCTGGAACGTGTCTAGACTTTGGTGGACACGTGGACGTGGTTTTACTCTAACTTCCAGGATAGTCACTTCAAATATTCAGGCTATGATATCTTATAATGCGCGGCATACAAGATAACCTTGATTGCTTTGTCATCTGCTCTGATCATACGTGGTGCATCGATCGGTTTTGATGTCTGTACTGTAAGAAAATTAGAATGATCAATGTTTCATAAAATCTAAGGTTTATGTTATCCATAACACCAGTAGTCGACTATATGGTCTCCAAGAAAATCAGACAACTGGCTGAATTATCAGTCAGATGAATAAGATTGTTTTTTTAATTTAAAAATATATTTATTTTCTACGTAGTGACTCTTTGGTTTCAATACAATTTGTCCAATGAATCAATTCTGAAGATTCTGGAAGGACTGAAATATTTCCATCTACGCCTACCATCACCTCTTCATTTGTCTCAAAAAGTTTTGTAGCCTCAAATTTCTTTTATTTGAAAGTAGGAAGAAGTTAGAGGGAACAAAATCTAGGGAATAGGGTGGATGTTTCAACAATTCGAACATTAGATCCTTCAGTGTTTTTATTGGGAAAACCATGTTTCATTTATAACCACAAATCGTCTCACAAAATTGTTAGGATCCCGTTTAAAACGGTCTAAACCTTGTTAAACATTTAACCACTTTTATTAACGTTGAACGAATTTCAGTTGGTAATAAACTTTCCAAAACAAAGAATTTTATGACGACAGGATATTCTGGTTTATCCATTTCAAATATACACGCTACTTTAAGAAGAGGAATAAGGAAAACTATTTCTCAGATAATGTTGAAACTCTACGTTCGTTAGTGCAATTCGTCTACCAACATCAGAAAAATGCATTGATTGAAATTGTTCGTACTTTCTTCTTGAGAACATTCTTCATCTAATATCTCTACTTCTTTTCTTTCTATTCATCGGTATATTATTCTAATCTGTTTTAAGGTTAGACCTGTTTTGCGATAATTATATATCAGCGTAAATAATATAGCTCCTTATTCTTGAGGATTTCTCTAGCATGCGGCCGGATCAATTGATCAGATTCGCCGGGAAAACTTACGATTACATAATATTGCACTGCTCACTTCTCCAAGAATCTTTCTAATGATCTTTTGCCTTCATTTCAAATCTCTAAAAAAGATAAAATGCTGTCCTGAAAACGGGATCTCCTGTCAGTTTCATTTAGCTCTATTTATAGTTTCAATTAAATGATTTTTGGTTGTCACGTTCAGAACTTAAATGACATATGTCACATTGGTTATATCAGCCAGTGTCTCTATCTGCGACGTACTACTGTACACCCACACTTTCAAAAATTGGCTTCCTTAGAGTTCTAAATATCAGTGCTACTCACATCTCCTCTAACTTTCTCCAGACAGCTTATTCTATTCTTTTCCAAACTTCTTCGGTGTATGAAACTGCTTCCGGGAAGTTATATTTCGATATTCTCTGAATCTTTTGGCTACATCTTAATAACATCTGAATATTCATACATCAACCCA
Source organism: Vandiemenella viatica (assembly GCA_031002005.1). Classification (NCBI taxonomy): domain Eukaryota; kingdom Metazoa; phylum Arthropoda; class Insecta; order Orthoptera; family Morabidae; genus Vandiemenella; species Vandiemenella viatica. Next base: position 118,460,582 of record JARYHS010013631.1, on the reverse strand, counting down.
GTATTTCCTCATCACATGCAGGCATAATCCCAGTGTATTGTTCTCTTCAGTGAATGTGTTCTCCATTTGTAGTGGAACTTATACACTGGTTGCACGCAAGAAAGTGTCCGGAACGTATTACCGACGCATGTATTATTATTATTACTACCGCTATTATTCCTTGCGATGGAGATAATGTTGGCGTGGCAATTACCATACATACTTTCTTCAAAATTTTACTTTGAATTCTATCATTACTTGAAATAAATGTTTCGGGATTTCGGTTCATAGTTTATTCCAGTCCTTGACTTTCGGACATACAAATAAACAATTTGCGACTCGCTAATAATTGAAATCAAGAGCTGGCTTAAAGCCGTGATCATCTCTTTCATCCCCTTATTGCTACCAATTTTTTCGTTAATCCCCAAGCATGCCCAGCGCCAATATCTTCCTTATGAGCAACCCGCCTCCCATGTCGCACTGACTTACAACCCAGACCCTTCATCATATCACTAACGGGCTGAGTTCTACGGTAATTTTCGCAAGTAAATCTAGCTGTCTTTTTTTGCTCTCCCTCCCCGAATGGTACGAGGGAAAAAAGAATTCAAATAAGAATCAGTGCGGCACCTTATTTCTCTTATCTTATCTTTCCTGTCATTCCGACTCAAATAGATTGGTGGACGAAGTATTTCAATACACTCGTAAGTGGAAGTGGGAGTACGCATGTTTACCAATAAGTTTAAACGAAACGTGCGTCATCTATCTACCAGAGACTCCCAGCCCAGTCTACTAATCAGTTCTGTGACGCTTTCATAAGGACTATAGGAAGCGGTCACGAATCGAGCACCTCTTCTCTTTACATTCTCTATGCTTTCAATCAACCCCTTACGAAACGGATCCCAAATGCCACAACAGTAGTCCAAATGTGTACGTACAAGAGATTTGTACGATATCTCCTTTTTTTGTTCATTAAAATTTTTCAAGATTCGACCTAGGAATCGCAGCCTAGAATTAGCTCTACCTACTAATGAATTAACGTGTAAATCCCATTTCATGTTCCTTTGTACTGTTACTCCAAAATATTTCACAGAATCGACCATATCAATAATTGAATTGTTTACCTCGTATTTCTGAACAATCTGATTCTTTTTGTAAGTTATCCTCATTGTCTTGCTCTTTTTATAATTTAGTGTACGTTGCCACTCAGCGCAACATGCCAAAATAATATCCAGATCACGCTGAATTTCTAAGCAATTGGCCGAATTCCTTACTTCCCTATAAATAAACGCGTCATCAGCAAACAATCTAACAATGTTTTTCACATTGTCTCCGAGATCGTTTATAAAAATTAAGAAAAGAAGTTGTCCTATTACACTTCCTTGAGGTACACCCGATGTAACATCTAGATTAGAAGAACTTTCTCCTTCAACCACGACATACTGCGACCGATCAGTTAGAAAATCCTTGATCCACTCACAAAGCTGATACGATATACCGTACGCTCGAAGTTTCGCTAAAAGGCGGTTGTGTGGCATAGTGACAAAGGTTTTCTGATAATCCAAAAAAAAAATTCATGTAATTTAGAACCTGCGTCAGTAACTTTCATTACGTCGTTTGTAATTAGGGCCAGCTGTGTTTCACATGATCTTTTTTTCCGAAATCCGTGTTGATTTGTCGTAAGCAAATTATTTTTATCTAGAAAATTCATTATGTTCGAACATACGAGGCGCGTCCAGAAAGTAAGTTCCGTTTCAATTTATCTCCGCTGCAGCGCTGCGATTGCAGTTCCGCACATGCGCTGTAGACGATGTGTATCAAGTGGAAGAACGTGCGCCATTTGGAGATCGCTGTCAGTTACGTACGCTTTGTTGTGCTTGTTTGAAACGTCGGCGTTGATTGAAAATCCCGCCGCCTGTGAAATCAGGTCTGTGATTCGGTTTCTGAATGCGAGGAAAGTGAAACCAAGTGAAATTTATCGGCAAATTTGAGATGTTTACGGACCAAATGCGGTGAGTGATTCGATGGTGAGAAGATGGGTCCGACAGTTCAATGGCGGGCGTAGTGATGTGTACGATGAAGAACGAAGTGGGCGTCTACCTTTGGTTACAGAAGAACTGGTTCACGCGATTGATGACAAGATCCAGGAAAACCGTAGGTTTACAATTAGTGCTCTCGCTATGGACTTCCCCCAAATTTCACGATCACTGATGCATGAAATTGTTACCAAACAACTGAAATTCCGTAAACTTCGCTCACGTTGGGTACCAAAGATTCTCACTGAGCAACACAAAACACAACGGATGGGTAGTGCACTTGAGTTTTTGACCCGTTATGCTGAAAGCGGCGAAGAATTTCTGAGACGGATAGTCGCAGGAGATGAAACGTGGGTTTCTTACGACGCCCCTGTGAGTAAGCGGCAATCAATGGAATGGAGGCACACTTCATCCCCACCAAAGGTTAAGCCGAAGCAAATCATGAAACCTCGGAAAATGATGTGCACAGTGTTCTGGGACTGGAAAGGCATCCTACTCATTGACTTCTTACCGCGTGGTTCAACAATCAAAGCAGATGCTTATTGCGAGACACTTCGGAAATTGCGCCGTGCAATTCAGAATAAGCGCCGGGGACTGCTGTCAAAAGGTGTTGTTTTGCTTCACGACAACGCACGACCACACACTGCAAACGTAACGAAAAACCTCGTACAGGGATTTGGCTGGGACGTGTTTCACCATCCTCCGTACAGCCCTGACCTCGCTCCTAGCGACTTTCATCTGTTCTTACATCTCAAGTCTTTCCTTAGCGGTCATCGCTTCACTAATGACGACGAGCTGAAAGAAACTTTTTCCAACTGGTTGAAGACACAGGCGGCAGATTTCTATGAAGAAGGTATACAAAACCTGGTGCCACGCTATGACAAATGCCTGCAAAATTTCGGCAGTTATGTGGAAAAGTAGTTTAAGAGTTGTAGAATTTTGTGCAATAAAAATTTCTTCTGTATCTGTGTACAATTTCATTTTATTACCAAACGGAACTTACTTTCTGGACGCGCCTCGTATAATATGCTCCATAACTCTACTACAAACAGATGTTATAGAGATGGGACGGTAGTTTCTAGGATCACTTCGATCACCTATCTTGAAAATCTTGGGGCTTTACACATCGTCGACATCGAGTTCATTGGAGGTGGGAAAGGACGGGGGAAACGCACAGGAAGGAACATGGCCTTGGCCTTGGCGTTTTTAAGGAATCATTCCGCCATTGGCCTGTAGTGATTTCGCGAAACTGTGGAAAACCGAAATCGGAATGTCGTGCGGGGACTCTATGCGACGACCTGCAGAGACCAGCGCATTAATGCTCCCTCTCCACGCTCGGTACATTGAGTCTAATAGATTCAAGGCTGTGGAAAGTTTCCATACTATTTATCGAACGTATCCTGCCGAACAGAATTTATCTTCAAGCCGAGATTCAAAAATATTTTCATCTTAAGCCTTCAATATACAAATCCCTTTATAATTTAATTTTCATTTCTGTGTGCCAAATAAGATTTTTTCGATTACCTTCGTTCAATGTTGACCTACGCAACTATCAGTCCCGTCCATATCCCTCTGTAGCCCTACACAATCCTCTGTGACTTTACTATTATTGTATACAGTATTATGTCATTTTCAAGCAACCTATATTTTGACCATATGCCAAAAACAGAATTATTTCCTAAAATAATGGATATCAATGCTCCTATACAATTCTTTATTGCACTCACGCTGTCACACCTTTCCTAACTTGTTCCTTTGGTTTCTGCTTCTCTAGAACTAAGCCACCCAGGGAGACATATCCCAATAAGCTTCCTACAAGATTCTACTCTAGGTACGCAAAGGAAATTGCGCCGTATTTGATGAAATTATATACCGCCTCCTTGGATCAAGGAAAAATACCAGCCGAATGGAAGACCGCCATCGTAAGTCCAGTGTTCAAAAGTGGGAATGTTAATGATCCTCAAAATTATAGGCCGATCTCGTTAACCTCAATATTTTGCAGGATCTATTCAAATGTCATGCGGTTTTTGGATGAAGATGAGCTTTTAAACCCAAATCAACATGGATTCAGAAAAGGCCGATGCTTCGAAACACAATTTGCCCTCTTAATTCACGACTTGAGCCGTATTATAGATGAGCAATCCCAGGTTGATTTAGTTTTATTAGACTTCAAAAAAGCTTTCGACACTGTGCCTCACACTAGGTTACTTAAGAAAATTCGCGGTTACGGTATATCTAGACAAATATGCGATTGGGTTGCAGACTTTTTGAAGGACAGAACACAGTGTGTAGTTCTCGACGGTGAGCGTTCATCACTTGCTGAAGTGAGGTCCGGGGTTCCCCAGGGAAGCGTGATAGGGCCTCTGTTGTTTCTCATATACATTAATGATTTGTGCGACATAATAAGGGGAATGAAAAGATTATTTGCCGATGATGCTATTATTTATCGTGAAATCACAACCCAGGACGACTGCGCTTTGTTACAAGACGATATTATGAAAATAATTGCGTGGTGTAAAGATTGGCAGTTGGAGTTAAACGCTAAAAAGTGCCAAGTCATTCGTGTAAGTAAAAAGTTGACACCATTTAGCTTTGAATATACAGTTAATGGCACTGTACTTAGAACTGTAGATTCCGCTAAATACCTAGGAGTAACAATTCATAATAATTTGTCTTGGAATGAGCATATCGAGAATGTAATTGGGAAAGCAAATCGTATGCTTCGATTTCTAGGTCATAATTTAAAACAATGCATTCCGGAAGTTAAATCGATTGCTTACAAGTCACTAGTGAGGCCTCACTTGGAATATTGTTGCTCTGTATGGGGTCCCCATCAAAAGGGATTAATGGAGGCATTAGAGATGGTCCAAAGAAGAGCCACCCGATTCGTGACAGGTATATATAGTTGGAGGGAAAGCGTAAGTGCCATGTTGAAGGAGTTAGGTTGGGAAGACCTGGAGCACCGAAGACGTTGCTCTCTACGGAAGCTAATTGAAAAATTCTCGACTGACGTATTTCGGAATGACAGCAAACAAATATTGCTACCAGCAACATTCATATCTCGGAATGACCACGACAATAAGATAAGAGAAATCAAGGCCAGAACCGATTCATTTCTGTACTCATTTTTTCCACAAGCGATTAGGGAGTGGAATAGAAAGGATTGCCGGGCGAGTAAACACAAAATCGGACAGGAGTAGCTTCCGATAAAGCACTCCGGCCATCGTGATCTGGGTTTTCCATGGTTTCCCTAGATCGCTCCAGGCGAATGCTGGGATGGTTCCTCACAATAGTCCATGGGCGCCACCTGCCATATCCCGTATATCCCTTCCAAACCATTACCTTTCCTGATAGGTGCAATGCACCCTCCGCCAAACACTTTTAGTGAATCGCGGAGTAATAGTAATAGTAATAATAAGCTTCTATGGTTCTGTCTATTAATCATTAGAATTTATTTATTCTAAAAGACTGAAAAAATGAACCTAAATATGGGTGATAAGTGTTGTGTTCGTTTTTTGTCTGCTTACTCTTGTCACAAGTGTTCAGTTCTGAGTGAATGTATAATTAAAATTAAAATTAATTATCTGCGGGAACTAATTGTGTGGCCTCAGAAGGCCATAAACAAGAAATACTGGTGCGTATCAACTGCATAGAGTTGTTAACAGGCGTTTTGTAAAAGAAATAGTCAGCCTCTATTGCCATGTTCCCAAAAGTTTGACTATATTAGCAAAAATAGACCAATTGCAACTCGTGACATGAAATAACTAGTACAGTCGCAACACTAGACCACACTTCGCAAGCTAATTAACGGTACCGTCTAATCTGAAGGACTCCAGTAAATAATCCTGAAGAAGGAGGAGTATTCTTGAAATTTGTACCGCGTAGTACTGTGAACATGCCAAGCGCAACTGGCAAGTAATTAGCATCCGGAATCCGACATCCGGCCTCTTGCCCGTGGGAGTCAGCTGCCCCTTAGTTCCGGCCTGTGATGAGGGTCGCTCAACCTTAAGGCGGTGTACAAAGAAACCACTGAGTAATCACAGTATTCGTGGTACGGTACTGGGTAGCTATACAATCACGAATTTACCTGTAAAATTCATTTCTGGGTACAAAACCAATGAGGACAAAAATTGTCTTTGATTGACACCATTATTGAAAAAAAAATTGACCGCTCTGTCAGTGGCCTAGATTGCAAGCATTATCAACAGAATTAAGAATTCAAAGGTGAAACCAATCAATTCAAGAAATCTGTTGAAACTGTCAGGAGATTCAGAACAGACACAGTAGTTAAGTTCTATTTCTATACTACTCTATTCAACAGCGCTTAAAACATACGTAACTTACGAAGTACTTGGACGCAACGGAAATTACAATGCTGATTTTCTCTACCGTGGCGAGAAGCACATCTTACTGTTTTGCCACATTACAACTCTGGTCATGAGCTTTTATTACACACAGCATGAATCGAATCTGAATTTTACAGCTGGAGACCTCCCCTTGTAATAGGCAGATGAGTCGAAAAATAACTGAGATATTAGTGTTTTTACTTCCATGGAGAGGATGACTGTATCAGAGAGAACGCAAGGTCACGGTAGGCTGAAGGAATGTGGTATAGCATAATCATTCTCCATTACTTGTATATATCTTATACCCAAGTACCCCTTTGCCTACAAGACACTGCGATTCCCTAATACTGTATATTTTGCTATGCCAGTTAGTAAGTGGCAAAGGCAGATATTTACAATGGTTGGTACAGGCGGAATGCTTCTCTCACAACCAACAATACGTTCCCTGTTGTAGGCAAAGTTCATCTGGATCCCTATTCATCCACACTGGTAGTCATTAAACCGAAAAAATACTCTGAAGAGCCAAAGAAACTGGTACACCTGCCTAATATCGTGTAGGACCCCGCCATCACGCAGAAGTGCCGCAACACGACGTGGCATGAACTCCACTAATGTCTGAAGTAGTGCCGCAGGGAATTGACACCATGCATCCTACAGGGCTGTCCATAAATCCGTAAGAGTACGAGGGGGTCAGAGTCGTATCTAGCTGTATGAGGGGTCCGATGTCACTCCAACTGCACACGCCCCACACCATTACATAGCCTCCACCAGCTTGAACAGTCCCCTGCTGACATGCAGGGTCCATGAATTCATGAGGTTGTCTCCATATCGGTACACGTCCATCCGCTCGATACAATTGGAAACGAGACTCGTCAGATCAGGCAATGTGTTTCCAATTATCAACAGTACTATGACTGTGTTGACGGGCCCAGGCTGCCAGGTAAGGCGTAAAGCTTTGTATCGTGAACTCAGCAAGGGTACATGAGTAAGGCTACGAAAGCCCATATCGATGATGTTTCGTTGAATAGTTCGAACGCTGACACTTGTTGATGGCCCAGCATTGAATTCTGCAGCAATTTGCAGAAGGGTTGCACTTCTGTCGCGTTGAACGATTCTCTTCAGTCATTGTTAGTCTCGTTATTGCAGGATCTTTTTCCGGCCGCAGCGATGTCGGAGATTTGATGTTTTACCGGATTCCCGATATTCACGGTGCACACGTGAAATGGTTGTACGGGAAAATCCCCATCTCATCACTGCGTCGGAGATGCCGTGTCCCATCTCTCATGCGCTGACTATAACACCACGTTCAAACTCACTTAAATCGTGATAACCTGCCATTGTAGCAGCAGTAACAGATCCTGCGCCAGATATCTGTTGTCTTATATAGGTGTTGCCGACCGCAGCGCCGTACCCCGAGTGTTTACATATCTCTGTGTTTGCATCGGCATGCCTGTACCAGTTTCTTTGGCTCTTCAGTGTAGTTCAGCAACAATCCTTAAACATCACATCTTTAATTGCTCCAATAAATAACCTGTCCGTCATGATTATCCCATACTGAAATGTATATTATCTAATCCCTTAACAAATATAACGTTCATCACATGTCTCACAAAAATATTACGAGTTTAACGCATCCTTAATAACACGTGTTCTAGTCACATATATCTTCACGTCTTATAAAATGCAACTTTTCTCTGTGTTGTCACTATGCTTGTGACTAGAGAAGCACGGCTCCAGTTTGCATGAATTGTTATTATTTATTAGTAAGTAGGTTCAATATCTAGTTAGGTTTCAGTGTACCTTTTATTATTCTATGTAATGTAGGTAGTCGGCAGTGTTCATTTTTTTTTTAAGTCTGTGAAAAACTGCATGATAGATGCTTTCTTGGCAGCAGTTTCAAGCATTAACAGCCCATAGGGTTTGTGTATAATGGAGATTGTTCTCTTTCGACATTTCCTTTGAGTAAAAATGGTTGGCATCGCTTCGCCGCCTTCTTATTGGCGATTGTGTTGTTTCGATTTCTTTGAATGATCCGGATTCTGGAAGAGGTAGTGCGGCCGTTATGGAGAGAGCACAATGACGAGGTAAAACCTATATTATCGATTTGAACTGTGCTCTCTATATTTCCGCTCGACTTTGGTTGTAACAGTGATGATAGCACCAAACACACTTCAGAGTACCACGAACCAACATTCGACGCTTTGGCTCTGCATACGCTGCCTTAACCATTAGATATACATTGATGAGGGAAACATTGTTACCACATGCTTAATAGCGTGTTGGTCTGCCTCTTGAACGCAATACAATAGCGATTCGACAAGTCCTCAGTAGGTCTCGTGCCTGACACCAGCTGTTTACGAACAGCTTTCGCAATTCACTTAAATTACTAACCGGTGGTTTGTGGGTGCGGGTCTGGCGCCCGATAGCGTCCAGGATGTGTTTTATCGGGTTGAGATCAGGAGAATTTGGTGGCCAAGGATCAGCATAAGTTCGCTATCATGCTCCTCTAGCCACACTGTACCACGGTTCAAGCCTTGTGACATGGATAGTTATGTTGCTGGAATTTGACGTCGCCGACGTAGAAGACATGAAGCTCGAACAGATGGAGGTTCTCAGTAATATTTTCAAGTAGTCCACAGCTGTCATAGTGCCTTCGATCACTTCCACAGGTCCCTTGTAAGACAATGTGAATGTCCGCCGTAGCATAATACTCCCATCACTGGGCTATGTTCGTGGCGCGATGCATATTTCGATGTTGTTGTTGTTGTTGTTGTTGTGGTTTAAGGGCGCGTCGACGGCGAGGTCATTAGCGCCCTTCATATTTCGAACAGCGGTTTGTCTGGAAGAAGACCATCCGGCGTATCTAGAGACGAACATCGAACTGGTGTAAAGAGAAACATGATTAATCCAACCTGGCAACAAGTTTTCACTGAACCATGATCCAGTCCTGAGATACCTATTATCTTCGGAACTGATCAGCCAAGTGTTAGTGCATGAGAGAGTGTTATTTAGATGAGAACGGCCCAATTCTCCTCTTTCAACACATGCAAGCAGTTAGCTCGGACAAACAAACTGAGAGGTATTTTGACATAGACTGAAACTGAAAAACACGCTGTACTTGTACAGGGCGTTCGCCGGAAAACGCTACCCTCCCAGTCTGTTGCCGTCGGCAACTTGCTCGGTCAGTCGTGCCAGCAGTTTCCGCCACACGGCACCGTGAATCACCGCACTGTTTAACAACTCCGCTGCCCCAACAGTGCAGTGCAGTGACCCTTATATTGTTAAGAACGGTTTCTTTGCATTATAGATAGTTTGTGACTTCAGTCTCTTATTAATCAGTGTTGTGAATAAACGTTTCCTTGCGGTTTGGCTGGTTTGGGGCTTCATACTCTTATTAATCTGTACCGTGTTTGAGTGTGAGTAAAATTATGGTACGTTACAGTTTGCAACAAAGAATATTTCTCTACGATACATATGTGAAGAAGAAGTCGTTTAAAAAGTGTCGCAGTAAATTTCGTCGCGAATTTCCTGGCGCTTTACTGCCAGCTAAATCAACAATTCTGCGTCTGGTTAAAAAAGTAAGAGAAACGGGTTCATTTTTTAACAAAAAGAGACTGTCGGTCAACCGTATTCTCACAGAGGAGAAAATTGACGATATCGCTTTTCGACTAGAACAGTCACCCAAAAAATCATTAAGTCAGTTAGGGCAGCGTGTGTCTCGAAATATGTTCAGAAGATGTGAAATGTGCATTACACAAGAGGGTCAACACTTCCAGCATCTTTTATAAGGTAAGCTAATGAATTACATCACATTTAAATGCTTAGCACACAAGTTTCTGAAGTTTATGAAGCGTAATTATTATGAAATAGTCCGCGGCCGACGGTCGAACAATGCCGGAAACTGAGCGCTCGCTCGCCGGGAGCAGTTTCTTCCTTGTAGCGCTAACAGTAGGTTGCGTTTCCCGGCGAACGCCCTGTAGAAATATTATTTAACTAGACAGCCCGTGCGAAAATTTCGTGAAAAAAATATGATACATAGTGAGGTTCGTGATTTTTAATAGGATGAAAGAAAAACTGCCTCATTTGTAGCAATTTTTTTTATTTATTTAGTATAATACGTACGTAACAGAATACTTAGAACATATTACGGAACAATTAAAAAAAAACTTTTGAACGCGTAAAACATATGTATGACAAACTGTCACCAACCTTAACGGAATACAACTAACTCAACAAAATACCGTACATACAGCTTATCTATATCTCTGTGATATGAGTTGCTGCGATCATAGCACGTGAGAAAATTTTCTCCGGTAAAATATTTACATATCAATCGTATACCAAATCAGAAATGTTTCAGTAAGAGAAAAAAATATCCCCAAAGCTACTCGTTATATAAAAAACATAGTTTTAGACTACGGGTAATATACTCAATCCTCAACGAAGCCAGTGAAGTAGTTTAATTAATATCTCTGTGATATGTAGCCTACTGCTGCTGTCTATCGGCATGGCACTCAACTGTTCCATACGCATGACCTTCATAATTATTACTTTTGCACTTTAACGATCAAATTCCGAAAATTTCTTTCTTAATTTATGATGTTAACTAAGTGGAGACCTTAATCTTTGAAACGATACACCATTTCTCGATTTCGGTTAGGTATGAAGGGAGATAAAAGGCTCATGACAAAAAAACACGATGTAGTAATATCGATGCTTTTGCCCTTTAAGGGTGTAATTCCGAAAAATTCCTCTATTCAAATATGATATAACCACAGCAAAGACCTTAATCATTTAAAATGATACCTCATTTCTCGATTTCGGGGAGGTAATTGGCTCGTGACAAAAAAAAAAAAAAAAAAAAAAAAAAAAAAAAAAAAAAAAAAAAAAAAAAAACACGTTATGGAAATAAAGATATCTCTGCAATCTAAGCGTCGAATTCCAAAAAGTTCATTTTTTTAAAATATGATATGATCAAAGCGGAGACCTTAGTCTTTAAAATTATATCTTGTTTATCAATTTCGGTTTAGTATTAAGGGAGATAGTGGCTTGTGAGAAAAAAAATTAATATTAATGATTTCGAATCCTGGTATGCGCAGGAATTTTGAGAGTTGTTTTTGATCATATGAGGACGTGTATCGGATCCCACGTTAAACTCTAGGGCTTATTTGTGACACGATGTGTACACATTTACAACAAATTCAAGTTTAACAAATGCTTAACGTGATCCTAGTTGGCCCAAATGAACATACATACATAAACGATTTATTTAATAACGTTCATTCACACAACTCCTGAGACACTTATGTTACATTGACACAAGATTCCCATGCATTTCACAAGCTATTGAAGCTAGTGTACACAGCACCTCACCTGCTTAGCCACTTAGGCAATAGTTAGCAAATGCTAGTGGGCCCCGTGCGTTCTGGGAACCATGCTCTCTACGGGGCCCCGCGCATACTGGGGATTTAGGTAGCATCGCCGTAAGGTCAGATATACGAACTCTTTTATTTTTTGTATTTTTTATTTTTTTAAAACCTTTACTGCTGCCCCGTACGGCGAAAACCAATGGCCCCTTCTTCGCATTTACTGTGGGCCGCGCGTTGTTTTAATCTGGCTCTGTGTGCACAGAGAGCATGCATGATCTGGTTCCATACGACGTCTCTGAGCGGAAAGACACGCATACTGCCTCGCACCCTGCAATGGTACAATGCAGGCGTCCAATCAATCGCTGCCACACTACTGAGCTGTCCAGCTTGAAAGATTGTTACACAACTTTGATAACAGTACTATGCTACCTCTGTCACTAAACAAACTACAGAGTAAGTAAACCCAACATTATTACAAATCAAATTACAGTTATTTAGGATACTTAAGTTGATAAATGCTACGAAATTCATTATTATTAATAACAATAACACAAAATTAATAACAAAAATGGTTCGTGGTTAGTGATAACGTTTCAAGTCTCGATGATCTCATGCCTAATTGACGATGTCGTTGAGTGAACATGGGAACATGTCTGTTGCGAAGCCCCATATTCAACAATAAACACTGAAGGATGTTCTGCGAAACACTTATGCCTGCACCAGCATTGTACTCTGCCGTCAGATCTGCCACAGATCACCACCCCTCCCAGATCTGCAACAGATCACCACCCCTCCTGCTTTACAGAGCGGGCTCTGTGATGAGTCATGGACGTCCACCGCCTCGTCGCTGTCTTCTGATTCACTGTCCTTCAACCACTTTCGATAAATACTCACTACAGTATCACGCGAACAACCGACCAGCCTCACCGTTTACGAGATGCTCGTTCCAGGAGCCGGGCCAAAACACCTGTCCTGTGTCAAAGTCAATTATGCCTGTAGACTTCTCCATTTGTCAAGGATATCGGCACTGCAATGTATCCCCATACGACTATGCTCCGCTTACACCTGTATACTTTCCTTACCGTATGACGTACGGTACCAACAACGTCGACAGACGGCATTCACCCCGCGATGGGCAGTGGTCTTAATGTTTTCGCTCATCAGTGTATATCATTCTCGAATCGACTAAGCCAATGAAAACACTCCTCCAAAATGAAGGTTGGTCAACCAAATGCTTAAAGGGCCCAAAGCTTGGTTAATCCACGCAATGAGCTAATTCCGAGCTATGCGAAGGTAATAATTCACCAAGAATCAGTACTGTAAATTACACAGAATGTACAGGCATAATTAATAGTACCGATGGAAACTAGTAACTTTGTAACAAAATACTGATCATGGCGCAATATACTGAAGCTATTTAAAATAATGCTGGCAGTGCATAATACGACTAATTCCTATCCAAAGACGGTGTATATAGATTTAGAAGTACTTTTGAATTTCAAAATTTTCTTTGGCATAATATATTTTTATAAGAATATAAATGCTGGTTATGTCTGTCTTTAGTAAGTTAATTGTGGAAAATCTATTAACGTGAAGTCACGTGTAAAAAAAATCAGTAATGCGTTTTCAACGTATTTAATGCTTATCGAAAAGACCAAACGAGTATAGAGAAACTAAAAAATGATAATGAAGGCATCAAAGTGTCGTAGTTGGTAAAATAGTTATTAATAAAAGAAAATAATAGCTGCAGCCTATTTTATTCCGCGTTTATGGCCCAGAAATATCTCTAAACATTAAATACTTAGATGCTCGCGGAGAGACAAAATTAATTGATCTTACAATAAGTACTCGCAGTTAAAAGTTGTTTTGTAAAATATATATACTATTTAAAAACTCTCTAACTGTCAACATGGACATCTAAAACATATGCGCATCGTTGTTGATATTGTTGTGAGAATTTATTGTTTATTCGTTATTGTTGTGACACATTCGTAGTTGTCAGACTGTTATCTAGAACAATTAGTGAATTACGTATTGTGAGACGTCACGGAAAAAGACTAGGTTTTCCGTAGTGTGTTTTACACATCTTAGGCAAAAGTTGCCTCCTGCCGGCCAACGGATTTCGCTTACCGGCGGACACCCCCTGCCCACGGACTCTGCCTGACCTCGGACTTCGCCTGACATCGGACTTCGCCTGCCCTCGGGCTTTACGTGCCCTCGGGCTTCGCCTGCCCACTGACTTCGCGTGCCCACGGACTTCGCGTGCCCACGGACTTCGCGTGCCCACGGACTTCGCCTGCTCACCGACTTCGCCTGCTCACCGACTTCGCCTGCTCACCGACTTCGCCTGCCAACTGGTAACGCCTGCTCCCCAACTGCTGCACATCCACCGGACACACCAATGTACGGTAACGCTATGGACCTTTCAGACACCAACCCAACCATCCTTCCACCCACTGTCACTACTAGCCCCCACTTCTACACCATGGCTACATCTTCAGTTATTACTACAACCACCATCAGCACCACCACCACCACCTCCTCATCAATCATCTGCCCCGCTGCATCTGAAGGCATTCATCAAAATCTTCCACAGATAGTTCAGAAACCACCACGTGGCACCAGCTATCTTCAAACTGCCAGAAATAATGCAAAACCCTACGAACAGATCAAAAGTGGCTCATTACCATCGCCACAAACCTCCTTATCCAATAGTGCAACAACCGCATACGAAGTTATGGACACTTCATCATCACCTCCATCCACGTCACAGACTATTCATACATACCTACTAAAAGGGACCTTCCCTGAATATATGAACAGTAAAACCCTAAGCAAATTTATCAAACGACATATACCCAACATTTCTATCCATCAACTTATCCCCACTAAAAACGGTATGATCATCAAGAGTAATGAACCAGACTTCCCCAAATTAATTAAAAACAAAATTGGACTATCTTCATTTGGCGACAACGCCAACTTAACAACTGTCACCTCATCCCCACCAAAACAACCAACCCCACCTAGAAGACCACCTACACTCACAGCCGTCATCCGAGGAGTAGAGCCAACAATAACTGAAGAAGAGGTAGTCGCCGAACTCAACTCGAACGACGAATTACATGTTCGAAAAGCTCTCAGAATCAAGAACAGCTTAGGACCCACTTACATGATCAGAGTACTAACTGAAGACGCATCAACAATTGATCAACTGCTTAGAAATGGAGCCATAATCTACCATCAAAAACATAGAGTGGAACCATCAAAAACCCCTTCCCCCCAACCCACACTGTGTGCACGTTGTCTACAATACAATGACCACCTAACGGCAAACTGCAAGAACACCCCTATCTGTCCACACTGCAAAGAGAACCACTTTTAAAAGCTTGCCCAAACCTTCAGAAAACTCCCACCTGCAATACTTGTGACCAAAACCATCCTACCTATTCCATTAAATGCAAATCAAAGCCAGCGCCTACCAAAGCAGAACTCACAGTACCCCTCCGACCCATTGATCCTCCCACACCACCCACCAACTCCATCCGTCCTCCACCGACCATAGAAGATATCCTAAGATTCATGACAATCACATTACAAAACCTAAATCCCTTCTCCCGTGAACACACCCTGGCGCAAATTTCAATTGCAGCAAAAGCAGTATTTGGAATACAAATAAACGCCACCTACTCTCACAATAACGCCCACTTCCAGTTTCTGCCCCTAGAAACCCTCGTCTAAACCCACCAACTCCACAACTAGAACTATTCCTAATATGCCACTTTCCCACAATATACTTTTCAATAATATCCGATCACTCCCAACGAACAAAAACCTCCTCCTGCATACCCTCGCTACACACGACATCCATTGCTTTATGCTCAATGAAACCTTCCTCCAACCCCACCATCACATCCGTATGTCACCCTACCAGCTCACCCGAACCGACAACCCAGCGCCTGTAGCACGCGGGGGAGTGGCCATTGGCTATAAGCATCATATCCCCATCAAAATACACCCACCACTCAACCATCCATCTGAACATATCATTGCCACAGTCTTTCTCAAATCCCTCACAGTCACCCTTGTCACCATATACATTCGACCCGGTGTTCCCCTCCCTTTAAATTTTATATCATATATAGATAAACATTACAGCTCATACATCATCATGGCAGATATCAATATCCATAGCCGCACCCAGCAAGAACTTCATCAATTTCATAACATCCTAACCGCCATGAGAGGTGACATCATTAAAATCCCATTACCCACACGTCCCGAATCAAACACAACCCCTGACGTAGTTATAGCTTCTCCCAATATACTAACCCGCTCCACCCTTCATGTCCTCGATCCAATCGGCAGTGATCACCTCCCCATTATGCTTTCCATCCAGTACAATGCCCCCCACACCCCACACCCACCCAACCCCACACCCCATAAATATATTCAAAACTACAATAAAACCAACTGGAAAGACTACAGGAAATACATAGACGACCAGATAGCGACAGATAACCCAAATATCATAGACGCAGACAGCCTACTTAGAACCGCCGAATACCTCCAACGTACAATCACAGACGCTACTGCCGCTCATATCCCCTTGACTCCTATCACCCCTCACAAACCATCACTATCCAGACGAGCCCTTCAACTTCTTCATATCTCACGTCGCCTCTTCCGCACCTACCTAAGAACCCATGACCGTCAGCTACTCACCCTCCACCGACAACTCCAGCGAACAGTCCGCAACTGTATCGCCGCTCAGAAAAGACGCACATGGAGGGACACCTGCAACCAACTAAGCCAAAAATATTCGCAAAACTCCTCCCAATACTGGTCCACCTTCCGCCGCTTAACTGGTCTCAAACCCGCCCCCAACTACCCCCTCCTCCACAACAACCTTCCTGTCCCCGACAACACTCAAAAAGCCAACCTCTTCGCCAACCTACTTGAAACCATCCACACTGTCCCAAACGACCCCAAATTCGACTACTCAGACTCCCATATCATCGAACAGCGTGCCAACCCTACATCACCTCCCCTCCTACCCGACTTCAACTACATTCAAACCGTCAGCCGTACTGGACTTAACACGCCTATCACAGCTAATGACATCCTATCCGTCCTCAGCACGAAGAAAAATACTGCCCCGGGCCCAGATTCAATCACTTATCGCCACATTAAAGAAGCACCCCGCTCTTTCCATCAACTTCTAGCTCATCTATATACAAACGTACTATACTCTGGCATCTATCCCCCAAAATGGAAATCTTCAAAAATCCTTATGTTCCCCAAACCTAACAAACCCACATCAGATCCGAACTCATACCGCCCCATCAGCCTCACCTCCGTCTTCAGCAAAACATTTGAAACCATACTATCACGACGTATCCACAAACATCTATCACAACACTCTCTCCTATCCCCCGCCCAGTGTGGCTTCCGTCCAAACCTATCGACCCAAGATCAACTCCTCAGACTTATGCACCTTCTGACCACCCACATCAACACCCACAGATCAGCAATACTTATACTATTAGATATTGAAAAGGCTTTTGATCGAGTATGGCACGCTGGCCTCATTTTCAAATTGCAAACCTTCGCCCTTCCTATCACCTACATTCGCACAATAGCTTCCTTCCTCACCAACCGTACCTCTTTCGTTTCCATAAACAACATTCTCTCCCGCATCTTCACCATGACCGCAGGTGTCCCCCAAGGGTCTGTCCTGTCGCCCCTCTTATACATCATGTACATAACCGATATACCCATTCCCGCACCACCTACATATATCCTTAAGTACGCCGATGACACCGCCTACCTCGCCGTTCATAAAACCCTTCAACAGTCGGAGAAAGCCCTACAGATCATACTAGACTGCTTTGTTAAATGGTGCAACCGCTGGCGACTAATAATTAATCCCAATAAAACACAAGCCATTATTTTTGGAAAAACTAGTAAAAGATACAGGCTCGCTGATTTTAACATAACCATATACAATCATCCCATCCAGCTACAACCCACAGTTACATACCTAGGAATCACCCTCGACCGACATCTTACATGGACACCTCATCTTAGAACCATCAACTCCAAAGCCCAAACCCGCCTAAACCTTTTAAAATTACTTACTGGAACATCCTGGGGACTACATAGCCAGGTCATCATAAATACATACAAAGCATTTCTTCGCCCCATCCTAACTTATGGTCACCTCTCATGGCTCTCCGCCCCTGATCACTTCTACAATAGACTCCAAATAATAGAACGCCACGCCCTCCGAATCGCCTACCGAATAAGACTACCTTCTCCTACCCAACAGCTTTATACCAGAATGCGTTTTCCTCACATACTGATCCACATAGAATCCCTCCGGCTAAAATATGCTATCAATAGCCTTCTAAACAAAAATCCAATAACTCACCGCCTACTTAAAGAACCACTTCATCTCCCCTCCTGTTACAAACAGATCCCACCAACACTGCACCTCCAAAATATCCTTTTTATAACCCAGCACAGAGACCGACCGCCTACCATACCTCAACAAGAGAAGAGAACAAAAATTTACCCCACTCTGTGAATGTACATCAAAATCGCCTACTACTAGCCACAAATCTGCAAGAAAAGCAAACAAAATATTGTACAAAACTACAACTCTGATCATGTAACATCTAAATTCAAATCTACTGTATTATTTTTGTTAAAAGTGTAAACATTCCTTTACGAAAATCTATTGTAAACCATATTATCATTTGGCTGAAGAGCACGACATGTGTGCTGCCAGCCCGCTTCCCCCATTAAGGGGGTTGAATGAAATGACAATAAATATATATATATATATCTCTAACTGTGGAATTAATTTTATTTTTCATGAAACTTTTAACTTGGGTTCATAATGTTTAATCTGTTTATCTTATTCACCAAAGTCAAAATTACTGATAGATGAGTGTTCCTTGGTATGCAAATCCTTTGGGCTCAAAATCTAACCAAGACATCTGAGAACGTATCCTCTGAAAAGTAATCGGATAATTTAAGACTGATAGTGTAACTCGACGATTGAGATTTAAAAGATTACCGGTATGTGTTATTTGGTGATGAATTTCTTGCGATAGGATCCTACCGGACGCATGTCCATTGACACAGGAAACAGGATGGCCACTTGCAAGCTGTCATTTCAACCGTCAAAGTGCCACACTCACATCGATCGTCTAATTCAAATGTTACTAACTAGTAATTCCAAACTAATTACATTTAACCATGTTAATATGACATTAAAGATTATAATAATTATTATCATAAAAAGATTTATCAACTGTTACTATAAATGTTATTATCACCACGATTGGTGTAGTAAGTGCGATTTCACAATTGTACTCGAAATTACCACCTAGATGAATTCATACTCTCAGTATTCCTAGATATTCTATAAATCTGTTGCGGAGGCATATAATTTACAAATGTGTATGTCCTGCATCCATATCAGTTACAAATGCTGCTTTTTGCTTTAACTCTGGCCCATACTACTATTTTTCACTTGGACGTTCTTTAGAATAAACAAGTTTGTTATGTGAGTTGGCTGATATGTTTAAATAAACCCTCTCGAGTAGGAGAAAGGTTGGAGTGAGTTGATAATAGTGAACGTCCGTGACAGCGAGCGATGACGATTGTTATAGTTCTCTCTGTTTTACTTTCCCATTACTTTACATACCAGGATATTTCCAACCGAATTAATTAGGATTCTTCACCAAAGATGCACCGGTTCTTAAATACAATGAAAATGAGTCACTCGGCAACAATACTCTAAAGGTGGTGGAAATCGTTTCCGGATTCTTTACCAATTGTGAGCACTTACAAACAAATTTTTCACTCAGCAGTCACACTGTCTCTAAATTTAAATCATTTGGTTTTTCAGCAATGCTGTTCTTATCAGTAGTGTAATTTTTGATAAATCAGCGTGAAAGAACCTAGTCGACGCCCAGCGTAAAGTGACAAGCAAAATCAACACCAAGAAATCGTGGAGTACGATAACAAGTTTGTGAACGCATCAGATGTTTAATTGCTATGTTACTATTCTCGTGCCCCAATGCAAAAAATGCAAATACATTGAGAATGTATGAGTAAGAGAAGTGTTACACAATCACAATGCAACACTGGACTATTCACAGTCAAAATTTGAAATTAAGGAATTTAAAAATCTGTTAGTGTGCATGATGTTATTAGGAATTGGAGACACGATTTGATGTATCGCATTTCGAGAATTGATTAATTCAACACCAGTAAAATGTAAATTGATAGATGTTTACATTAATTGCATTCTAGTAATTGATTAATAGAAACATTTCATCCCATTTTTCTCGCTTTTTTATTTATTTCACACACTATTGGGAGATTAAAATTATATTTTCAGACTCACAATTATTAGTATTTCAGTGAGATATATCAACTATTACCAAAGTCTGTGTGAGGAACCAAATTTAGAGTGAATGTACTGGGGTTAAATGAAATTACTGGCCGAGTTTCCATCGCCCGTTTGTAGATTAATGTCTCACCTATATTTTTAAAAAAATAAAATTTGCATTCATTTTTCAACTTTGCAACAAACTCATTCGTCATGCTCATCAGTTACCCTCTATTAT
The DNA here is from genome assembly GCA_031002005.1 of Vandiemenella viatica. Taxonomy (NCBI): domain Eukaryota; kingdom Metazoa; phylum Arthropoda; class Insecta; order Orthoptera; family Morabidae; genus Vandiemenella; species Vandiemenella viatica. The sequence continues at coordinate 118,440,210 of JARYHS010013631.1, read as the reverse complement.
AGAGACTATGTCTAGGCGGCGTCACCAAGGGAGCGCACCTGAGAACTATAATTTCTGTGACTGCCTGCGTATTATTTTTAATGCACCTGATATAGCTTCTATAAATTGTTACGAAAAAAGAACAGAGTCACTACGGAGTGTTCTCTTGTTTGTCGCACAACACCCCAAATACGTATGTTATATTGATGTTCAAATCCTGCTCTTTTTTGTAGAAGCAAATGTATTACCCGTCACAGATCTGCTGTTTTAGGACAAATTGAAAAAGAAATTGCGACTTTCCATGTTCCACTCGTGTAAGACTGCTTCAGGATGTTGTAACGAAGAAGCCATTCTGGATCGGAATCGATGATATTTGGTATACCGTACAAGCCGGACCAGTTTTTTCCATTGTTCTTGGAATCTGACCGCAAAACTGAGACTTGTAATTTTTTAGTTGAGATTTGTCGGCATCAGATGATCTGTAAAATAGGTTTTAATGCGTGGGTAATATGAACAACGTCGTCGTCATGTAGCAACTCGTAGCTAGGTTAGCTTTGTTAATCATTTGAGTTATTAGTTTCCATAATGCATCCTCTGTTATTAAATCTACCACCTCTTCGGTTTCTGTAAGTCATCATTCTGGGAGAAAGAGTGAATGATTTAGGTATTTTTTTCATTGCGCTCGATTTGGAAACGAGCATGATTTGTAGACTGAATTGGGAGATTAAGTTCGCATCGTATTGTGTGCAAACTTAGAGTTGCGTCGTGTTTGTAAGGATTGTCTCGCAAATTTAGTAGCGCGAAATGGAACGATTATTATTTATTTATTTTGCATTTACCCTTTTTTGTTATTAAAAATTGTTTGAATAAAGTTCATCCTGAACACGCTAATTCTTGTTCCTAAATGAGTTACTGAAGGCGATATCTTAACTTAGCCAATGTTCTACAACACATCAGAAGACAAGAAAGAGAAAATTGATTTGACGTGTAAGGACTTCAAGTAGATGAAGAATACAGCAGATAAAGACTAACTTCGAACCAAGTAGTTGATTGATTAATATTTTTCCATCCCAGTAGAGATGTGATGGAGTAAAGATGTTTCTATCATTCACCGCAGGTTTTCAGTTTCTTTGAAGATTTTTCAGTCAGTCTTCCGTGTTTCCAAAGTAGATATCCAATAATTTCAAACCATCCCGTTTCCATCTGATGTTATGTGGCGCATTAACTATATCGGAGAAGAGGATTTCATATTTTTTATAGTCAAGGCCAATAAAGAATGCCTAAACTTATATGAAATAAGTCCTTTGAAATTCCATAATTCCTCCATTAATTCTTAAGAAAACAGTAACGTCGTCGGCATATTTTTGTACCAATAATGAACGAGGAGGGGGGAGGGGGGAATTTCGGTACTTGTAGTCTCCAACTAGGAAGGCGCGAGTACTGGTTCAATTGATATTGCAAAAATTATTCCTGGAATTGTGTCGCCCTGCCTTATTCCCCGACTAACGATCACTTGTGCCAACATACTGTTACTCAAATGCGTGAGTGTACGTACATCGTTTTGATATTAATTATAATTTCTTCTGGAAATCATAAATTCCGTATGACATGAAATGGGTGGCCAACGCGATCGAAGGCAACCGATTGCTGGAGAGATATTTTCGCTAGTGATGGGTATTCTTTACTGCACTTATAAAACACATCTCGACAAAGGTGTAAATTTAACAAAATCGACCTGCTGTCTGATCGGTATTTATTATGTTGTGAAGTACTGAGGAGATTCCTTAACACAAAGCCTTTGCTATTAATTTAGAATTGACGTTCATCAACGAAAGATGGCGCCAGTTGCCATGTCGAGATAGGGTACAACAAAAACTGCAACCTGCATTGAAAATATAAGAATATTCAGGGAGAAAACGTGGTCTATTACTAAATCGAATGCCAAAACCCTCTTTCTCTCTAAAGATTAAACCCTCAAATCCTGATAGTTTTCATGTTTGTCTCTTTGAGCGTTCTTCACTTACTGAAGTGGGGTCTGGAGTTCCCCAGGGAAGCGTGTTAGGGCCTCTGTTGTTTCTCATTTACATCAATGATCTATGCGACATAATAGGGGGAATGAAAAGATTATTTGCCGATGATGCTATAATTTATCGCGAAATCAAAACCCTGGACGACTGCGCTTTGTTACAAGACGATATTACGAAAATAATTGCGTGGTGTAAAGATTGGCAGTTGGAGTTAAACGCTAAAAAGTGCCAAGTCATGCGTGTAAGTAAAAAGGTGACACCATTTAACTATGAATATACGATTAATGACACTGTCCTTAGAACGGTAGATTCCGCTAAATACCTAGGGGTAACAATTCGTAATAATTTGTCGTGGAATGAGCATATTGAGAATGTAATGGGGAAAGCAAATCGTATACTCCGATTTCTAGGTCGTAATTTAAATCAATGCACTCAGGAAGTTAAATCGATTGTATACAAGTCACTAGTACGTCCTCACTTAGAGTATTGTTGTTCTGTATGGGGTCCCCATCAAAAGGGGTTAATGGAGGCTTTAGAGAAGGTCCAAAGAAGAGCCGCCCGATTCGTGACAGGTATATATAGTTGGAGGGAAAGCGTAAGTGCGATGTTGAAGGAGTTAGGTTGGGAAGACCTGGAACACCGAAGGCGTTGCTCTCGACTGAAGCTAATTGAAAAATTCACGACAGATGTATTTCGGAATGACAGTCAGCAAATATTGCTACCAGCAACATTCATATCTCGAAATGACCGTGAAAATAAGATAAGAGAAATCAGGGCCAGAACCGATTCATTTCTGTACTCATTTTTCCCACGAGCGATTAGGGAATGGAATAGAAAGGATTTACCGGGCGAGTAAACTTAAAATCCGACAGTAGCTTTCGATAAAGCACTCTAGCCATCCTGATCTGGGTTTTCCATGGTTTTCCCAGATCACTCCACGCGAATGCGGGGATGGTTCCTCACAATAGCCCATGGGCGCCTCCTTCCATATCCCTTATAACCCTTCCAAACGATAACCCTTCTTGATAGGTGCGATGCACCCTCCGCCACACACTTTTAGTGAATCGCGGAGTAATAATAATAATAATAATAATAATAATAATAATAATGTTTATATCGTCGCGGAGAAAATCTTGATCTTTCATTTCTAGTTCTGGTAGGAGTAAAAGTAGATCCGGAACATGTAAGCTAATATTATTAGTCTTTCAGGATAACTTGGAATAATGGTTTGTTAGATTCGCGTTCATGTCCGTTTGGTCGGTGACGATAGTGCTGTTGTTTAAAAGAGTTCGTATTGGTGCTTTCTGTTTTCTCTCTCTCTCTCTCTCTCTCTCTCTCTCTTTCTAGGCGATAGAAGAAGGCAGTGGGTGCGTTGCCATTGTTGATGTATGTAGCTTCTTTCAATGCAATTTCTTCCGGAGCTCGTATCGGTAGCATTTTTAAGACTTTTCCAATTAGTCGTATTCTTTTTCCTTTTATATTCTATAATGTCTTTACTGATGTTGTGTATGAACCGCTTCAGCTGATCACACTGTTGTTGGCCAGTTGCTTTTGTATTTAATTTAATTTAATTTAATTGCAATGGAGGACATGCTCCGGTGGCAATTTCCCTACACACCCATCTTCCCCCTATCCTGCACCTACCTACATTTGCCCTCTACAAATTTTATCTTTAAATTCTTTCAAAGTTTTCGGTAAATTATTCATCATTTCTCTTGGTAACTCATTCCAATCCATGACACCCTTACCTAAAAAAGAGAATCTTCCTACACCCTTGTGCCTGAAATCGAGTGCCTGCTTGTGGTCATGGTCATCTTTTCCCTTCCATGCACTACTTTTCATACCTATTGTAATATCTTTCCATGCCTCATCGCCAGTATATGCCCTGTACACTCCCATGACCCTCCTCATTCTCCTCCTGTCTTGCAATGAATCCCATTCCAGCTCCTTTATCATATCCGTCACTGATTGCATTCTGCGATAATTTCCAGAAACAAATCTAGCAGCCCTTTTTTGCACCCTCTCCAACTCCTGTATTTGATACGTAAAATGAGGGTCCCATTCTACACTACCATATTCGAGCAATGGTCTGACCAAAGTTTTGTAACCCAATTCGTTGACTTCTCTCGTACATCCCCTCATCACTCTCTCCAACAAGTGCAGAACTTTGAAACCTTTTCCTACCACCTGTCCTATGTGTCCTGCACAGTTAAGTTTGTTATCAAAAGTAATTCCAAGATATTTACATTTCAAGTCTTCAGCAAGCAATTCTTTCCCCACCTTGTATTCATAATTAACCTTTTGTTTTTTATTTGTGTTTTTCCCAAGCGACAGATTTAATTTCAGCTTTAGACTAGTTTAGCTTTGTAGTACTGTATAATTAAACGAGTGGGCTTTACTTTTATACGCTGAAATGATATTTTGGATCGTTTTGTAACGACTGCAATATGGCCGAGGGTTCTAGACTAATTACTGCTCTGATTGCCACATTCAGAGACGTTTGCCAGGATGAACGAGTGGAAGGCCGGAGGTAAATGCTAGACTTACTTGTTGGAATCGTCGCCGTACTGCAGCTGCGCGCCCCAGTCTTCCAGATACCGGTTGCTGTAGGATCTCAGCTCCGAATATTCTAACCGTTAGACCAGCGGGTTGGATAATTAAAAGATTTAGATGAACAGTCAGTCCGTTTATTGCCTCTAAGCTGTGCCAAGCTACAGCTTCGGTTGCTTCAAGCAGAGTCCACGGCGGTAGTTACCCAAATGATGTCAAGTTAACAGGCAATTGCGACGGCTGTCTGACTGGCGGAGGCGGTGGGGTGAGGCGCCAGGCGACGCGGAGGCGGCACGTTATGATGTTGAACTTTTTAGAGCGAGGCTTCAAAATCCGGAGTTTATATTGGACTCAGCAGCGTTTGCCGAGCATGTCGTCACGCGAATCTTTCCAGAAAGTTCGTGGCGGCAATGCCCGGCCGGCGCGAAGCATGTCACAAAATCGCTGACGCCGTGGCCACGCGCTTCGGACGCGACTTAATTCTTTCCTTCAATTTACCATAAAAACGTACTATTCCAAAAATGACCTCTACAGTTTCCTTGAAACATTTATCTTTTAGAAGGTTATGGAGACTTTATATAATTTTTTTGACGTCGTGAAATAAAATATATTGCATAAACGTAAGAAAATGTGAGTGAAATTTCACCGCTGTAATTATTAGTTAGCTATCTGAATTTGATATAAAGCCGGTCAGTCCTGGATTGGTGCTTCAATCCATCAAGATCTTTCTTAGAGATCTGCAGAGCACAGTTTTATTCTCAGTAGCAGACGATCTGTGTGTAGTGCCGATAATGTCATTCCAATCACCGACTACCATACCGGTCGCATCAACCGATAGTGGTCTAAGAACTGAGCACTTTATTGGCCGTTTCTGGATGCTGAGTATAGAACAAGTACGCCGCAATGTAGTTTAAAGTCAGCATCTTATATAACAACTGCGAGAGAATCATCCGTGGCAATTTCCCTACACACCCGATCTATCCTTTACCGTAACCGCCTTTTTTTCTCTCTACAAATTTCAACTTAAATTCTTTCAAATTTTTGGTAATTATTCACCATTTCTCTTGGCAATTTATTCCAATCCCTGAGCATCACACCTTTAAAGAAAACCTTTCCACTCCATTGTGCCTGAAATCGAGTAACAGCTTACGGTCACGGAGCGTGGTGGGTGAACGGTTAACGTTCTGGCCTCGCATTGAGGAAGACGTGGGTTCGAATCCCCGTCCGGGCATCCAGATTTGGGTTTTCCATGGTTTCCCCAGATCACTCCATGCGAATGCCGGGATGCTTCCTTCAAAAAGGCCTTGGCCGATTTCCTTCCCATTCCTTGATCCCCCATCCTTTCCCGTCTCTAAAGACCTCGCTGTTATGAGACGTTAAGAAGTTAAAAAAAATGGAAGGACATTGATCGAAGGATTAGGAATAGTGCTTGGAAGGATGACCATGACCATAAGCTGGCACTCTAATTCATGCATAAGGGAGTGGGAACATTTTCTTTTGTGGGTAAGGTTTTCAGAGACTGGAACAAATTACAAGTGATAAATAATTTACCAAAAATGCTGAAGGAATTTAAAATTAAAATTCGTAAATCGCAAAACTAGATGGGGAGGAATTTAACACTCAAATCATAAAACATAATAAAAAATTTAAAAACAGGTAATTAAATGACTAAGTGAATTGCCACCGGAAAGTGTGCTCCATCACAATTAAAATTAATAATAATATTATTTATCCAACTGGGACAAGATTCTCAGAAATTATTTAAACAATTGACGATGATAAATATCAGTTTCAATCCGGAATAATACGATGCCGTTGGTAAGTATCTTGGAAAAAGTTTCGACTTTGAGAAGCAACTTAAGTTTAAATCGATATTCATTTGCCGACGCTAGTCTCAGTTCTTCAGCTTTCTAATTTTACATTAAAAAAAAAACATACTATTTTACTCCTGTACCATAGGGAAAGAGTTTTTTTTTTTGTTCATTTTTTGCGTTGATCGCGTTTAACAAAATAAAGACATACCAGTGAAAAGACACGTTTTTTCTTTATTTCTCAGCTCCCGATGTCACATCAAGAAAAAATTGACCCTCATCATCCCTGATGACATTTCCTTTAGACTTTAAAAGATTAGTGTCTTTACATTTGGCGTGTCTTTTTGGTTGCTCAGGTCATTTCAGTTATTTGTCAGGATTGGCAGAGGCCTCTTGTGCTTGTCGTACATTGTGTTATATTGTACTAAGTTGGCTATGAGGGGATTTTTTGATATGCTGGAAGCTCGGTAAAAAGATCTTGCAATCTGTACGACCCTTTCTTTGAACATCGGTATAGCTGCGGCCTCGTGCAGGTCAGCTGTAGGAAATCGGGGAGGCACGTGTAGTGCTCGCCGTAGCGTACGATCCTGCATAGTCTGTAACCTTTTCATCGCGGACCTGGAGGCGGTTATTGTTGATTTTATGTGGTACAAATCGTCTCCATGAACAAACATCAATGTCAAACACGACCGATGAGAGTCTTTTCATGGCGGTAGCAGTGACGAAGCCAGCGATGCCTCGGGTGATAGCGATGTCAAGGACATAGGGACGGTTGCCACTCCATGGATGGACCCCAGACCTGAAGATTGTACCTGATACTCATTCTGTATAGCTGATATCCAGCAGGATTGCTGACTCGTGACTTCCATGCAGGATGTTTTCATTGAAGTCTCCTCCAATGATGAGCTTACCCCTAAGAGTAAGCAGTTGGCGGATGTCGTCTTTAATTGGTGCTATCCGTGGGGGTCGATATGCTGAAATGACGGTGACCGGTCCCGATGTGATTGCCATTTCAATTGCTATTGCTTCAATTAGTTGCAGTGGGGGAGTGAGTACCATGTGATGGGGAATGCATCTTTTAGCGTATATTGCCACTCCTCCGCCTGCGGTGGGTCTGTCGAAACGGTAGCACTGGTAGTTGGCCACCGTTGCTCTGAGACCAGGTTTTAGGTGAGTTTCGGCTACTAGACATATGTCTACGTTCTCGTCCCGTAGAAATTGCCGAAACTCACCAATTTGTTGGATAATGCCATTGGCATTCCATATGGATATTGATATACCTTCAATATTAATTCTGTCCATGGTTGGCTAGAGGAGTTTGAGGAAGATCAGCTCGATGAGCCATCGTTACTGCGGATTTGATGTCCGAGGTCAGTTGATCAAACTTGTAAAGCAGGGTCGTCAGCATTGTAAGTAAAGATCCAACTATGTCCAGTAGACGGTCCATTCCTCCAGCAAACAAACGGACCGGGGATCTTGGTCTTCGGAAGACTGAGATCGTTGTGGGATGACGTGGTGCAGCCCTCCCGCCGGTAGCACTCATCGCCAACGCCCGGACGGTAAGACCGAAGGATCACGGCAGTAGGACCCGTGGTGCAGGGAGGTGACGTGACCCTGATGGGAGGCGACGGACGGTACCAGTAATCTGGCGTGATCTGGCGACGGCCGCGGTCATCGTCAGATTGCATAGAATGGCCCACGCTGGAACCGGTGATCAGTGATCAAGGAACTAGTGCTCCCCTTGCTGCCAAAATAGGTCCTATTATATGTGTGGACCAGTAGTGTATGGTCTTTGACCCGAGTGGGGCAGCGACACCCGTACGCCAAGGCTTCAGCTGAGGTGTTATGTGCACTACGATGGTGCTCTGTGAGGTTGAACGAGTGAGTGGAAAGTCGTATTCGTCAGAGGCATCCACACCGGAGTGCCGGTCGGATGCGACGGAACGTTTTACTTGGAGCGTACCCTATAGCGTGTGAACCCGATGCCTGTCGCTGGTGCTTGCGCTGGCGGCGGGTGCGGCGGAGCGTGCGACAAGGGTAGGTCCGCGTCGCGCTCGGTCCACTACGGCTTCCACCTTGTTCCCTGCGGGGACGGGTGGGGCCGGGCGTTCGCTGGACTCGCGGAGATGGCTGTAGCTATACGGCCAGGTTTCCTCTTCGACCTGGTCCGTGGCAGGCGCCGCGTCCCCGTCGCTCCCCGCGTGCACCCACTCGGGTGGCGAAGTGTGCCAGCCTCACCATCCCCACTGTGATGGCGAGTAGTTCGGAAGAGTCTGCTTCCTGAGTTGGTGATGGTTGCGAGGTGGTGGGTATTTCGGGGAGAACAGTGAGGGTAATGAGAGTGTAACTCAGAATGTGTTCGTTGACCAGTTCAATCTTTCCTCGGTGCTTCGTGTAGCTTAGTTCTGTGCGGTGGGTGAAGGCTCTGTGCTGGCTGGGTGATCTGACTTATAGCGTCTGCTCTTGACTGGTTTGTTTCTCTTGGAGGGCGCTAATGACCCCGTCGTCGACGCGCCCTAAAACCCGAATAACAACAACAACAACAACTGTTTCTCTTGGGGTCTGGCCTTGCCCAGTAGTTTACTTCCGCAAAGGAGGTTGAGGGTGTTGATTTGCTTGACTGTTTAGCATTGTTGTGCTTCTTCTTGCTAGGGCCTTAGGCCTTAGTATCTTGAAGTTGACGCTTTGGAGCCTTCTCTGGACGCCTGGGTTGTATGGGCTTATTGCTCCCTTGCGGTTTGATTTTTGTAGTCTGTTGTGGTTTACTTTGATTTGCAGTAGGTTCTTCAGCATGCCGCTACGTTTCGGCGCTGTCCTGCTATTTCTTTTTTTCACGTCTCTTCTGTGCAGTAGTGGCCTGCTCGGCAGCAGTGTCTCATTGAGCCTGCGCCGCGCTGCACAATTTTTAAAACTGTGTGCACATCCGTCTATTACTAATTGCTTTTTCATCACTCACGTTCAACGAAATGGAACTTCCTTCTCGCACTCGAATTAAAAACTCTCATGTATATAAATTGGTCTAATATTTTAATTTTCTAAATCATCATCCGCCCCGCTACTTCAGTAGGCATTCATCAGAATCTTCCACAGATAGTTCAGAAACCACCACGTGGCACCAGCTATCTTCAAACTGCCAGAAATAATACAAAACCCTACGACCAGACCAAAAGTGGCTCATTACCATCGCCACAAACCTCCTTATCCGATAGTGCAATAACCGCATATGAAGTTAGGTACACTTCAACATCGCCTCCATCCACGTCACAGACAATTCATACATACCTAATGAAAGGGACCTTCCCTGAATATATGAACAGTAAAACCCTAACTAAATTCATCAAACGACATATACCCAATATATCCATCCATCAACTTATCCCCACTAAAAACGGTATGATCATCAAGAGCAATGAACTAGACTTCCCCAAATTAATTAAAAACAAAATTGGACTTCCTTCATTTGGCGACATCGCCACCTTAACAACAGTCACCTCATCCCCACCAAAATAACCAACCCCACCTAAAAGACCTCCTGCACTCACAGCCTTCATCCGTGGAGTAGACCCAACGATAACCGAAGAAGAGGTAGTCGCCGAACTGAAATCGAACGATGAATTACATGTTCGAAAAGCCCTCGGAATCAAAAACAACTTAGGACCAACTTACATGATCAGAGTTCTAACTGAAGACGCATCAACAATTGATCAACTGCTTAAAATGGGGCCAAAATGTACCACCAAAAACACAGAGTGGAACCCTCAAAAACTCCCTCTCCCCAACCCACCAGATGTGCCCGCTGCTTAACATACAACGACCACCTAACGCAGAACTGTAAAAACCCTCCTATCTGTCCCCACTGCAAAGAGAATCATTACTTAAAAACCTGTCCTAATCTGCAAAAAACCCCAACCTGCAACATATGCAGTGAAAACCACCCTACTTACTCCACAAAATGCAAATCCAAAGCAACCCCCATCAAACCTGAACTCACTGTACCCCTCGACCTATTGAACCTCCCACACCACCCAGCAACTCCATACGGCCCCCCACCAACCATAGAAGATTTCCTACGATTCATTACCTTACAAAATCTCAACCCTTTCTCGCGAGACCACACACTCGCACAAATTTCTATCGCAGCCCGAGCTGTGTTTGGAATCCACATAAATGCCACCTACTCCCACAACAACGCCCACTTCCAATTCCTCCCGCTAGAAACCCTCGTATAAGCTCCACAACTCCACACCCAGTTTACCCATATATGCCTCTTTCGCATAACATTTTATTTAATAACATCCGCTCACTCCCTACCAACAAAAACCTCCTCCTCCACACCCTCACCACACACGATATCCAATGCCTCATTTTAAACGAAACCTTCCTCCAACAACATCACCAAATTCGTATGTCCCCTTACCACCTCATCAGATCAGATAACCCCACACGAGTAGCGCGCGGAGGAGTGGATATCGGCTATCAAAATCATATCCCCACCCAGATTCACCCACCCCTCAATCATCCATCCGAACATGTCATTGCCACAGTATTCCTTAAATCCCTCACAGTTACCCTCGTCACCATATACATCCGACCCCGTGTTCCACTACCAATCAATTTCATAGCCTACATAGATAACCATTACAACTCGTATATCATCATGGCAGACATCAATATCCATAGCCGCACTCAACAAGAAATCCACCAATTCCATCACACCCTAGCAACCATGAGAGGTGACATCATTAACATCCCATCGCCCACGCGCCCTGAATCCAACACAACTCCTGATATAGTAATTGCCTCCCCAAACATCCTCACCCGCACCACCCTTCACGTTCTGGATCCCATTGGCAGCGACCACCTCCGGATCATGCTCTCCATCCATAATGACCCTAACATACCACGCCCACCCAATCCTACACCCCACCGCTATATTCAGAATTACCGCAAAACCAACTGGAATAACTACAGGAAATTCATCGATGACCAAATACACGCAGACAAACCAGATATCACCGACGCAGACAGCTTACTTCAAACCGCTGAATATCTCCAGCGCACCATCATTGACGCTACTAACACGCACATCCCCCTGACTCCTATCACCCCTCACAAACCATCACTACCAAGCCGAGCCCTCCAACTCCTTCATCTCTCCCGTCGCCTTTTCCGCATGTATCAATGCTCTCATGATCATCAGCACCTCATCCTCCACCGCCAGCTCCAGCGAACAGTCCGTAACTACATTACCGCCCATAAACGACGCACTTGGAGAGACACCTGCAACCAGCTAAGTCAAAAGTACATACAGAACTCCTCACAATACTGGTCCACCTTCTGACCCATAACTGGCCTCAAACCTGCACCAACCTACCCCCTCCTCCACAACAATCTCCCTGTATCCAATAACACCCAAAAAGCAAATCTCTTTGCAGACCAACTCCAAACCATCCATACCACACCAAACGACCCCCGATTTGACTACACTGACTCCGCCATAATAGAGCAGCGTGACGACCCTTCACTACCCCCACTCAGACCCGATTTCAACTACATTCAAACCGTCAGCCGCACTGGACTTAACACCCCCATCACAACTAATGACATCCTATCCGTCCTTCACACCAAGAAAAATACAGCTCCTGGCCCTGACTCCATCACATACAGACATATCAAAGAAGCACCCCGTTCCTTCCATCAACTCCTTGCTTACCTATATACAATTATCCTATACTCCGGCATCTACCCTCTCAAATGGAAATCCTCAAAACTCGTCATGTTCCCAAAACCAAATAAGCTCAAATCAGACCCCAACTCATACCGGCCAATCAGCCTCACCTCCGTCTTTAGCAAAATATTTGAAACCATTTTATCAAAAAGAATTCACCAACACTTATCCCAACACTCACTCCCATCCCCAGCCCAGTGCGGTTTCCGCCCAAAACTATCCACCCAAGACCAACTCCTCAAACTAGTTCACCTTCTGACCACCCACATCAATACCCAACGATCAGCAATTCTCGTCCTACTAGATATGGAAAAAGCTTTCGACCGAGTATAGCACGCCGGACTCATTTTTAAACTACAAACCTTCGCCTTACCCATCACCTACATCCGTACAATAGCCTCCTTCCTCACACACCGCACCTCATTTGTAGCCATTAACAACTTCTTCTCCCGCATTTTCCCCCTACCGCAGGTGTCCCCCAAGGATCCGCCCTCTCGCCACTCCTGTACATCCTTTACATTTCAGACATACCCATACCCGCACCACCCACATACATCCTCAAATACGCCGACGACACGGCCTACCTAGCCATGTATAAATCACTACAACAATCACAAAAATTCATACAGAAAGAACTGGACAAATTTGTACAATGGTGCAACCGCTGGAGACTAATCATAAATCCTAATCATTTTTGGAAAAACTAGCAGAAGATACCGCCTCGCCGACTTCAACATTACCATTTACAATCATCCCATCCAGCAACAACCCATTGTTAAATACCAGGGCATCACGCTCGACCATCACCTAACCTGGACACCCCACCTCAAAACTGTCATCACCAAAGCCACTACCCGACTGAACCTTCTAAATTACTCACCGGCACATCCTGGGGACTCCGCAGCATCGTCATCATCAACACATATAAAGCCTTCCTCCGCCCCATCCTCACCTATGGTCACCTCTCATGGTTATCCGCCCCCGACCACTTCTACAATAGACTTCAAATTATAGAACGCCACGCACTCCGAATCGCCTACCGCATCCGACTGCCATCACCCACCCATCTACTGTACACCCAAATAAAATTCCCCCACATCCTAATCCACTTAGAATCCCTCCGCATAAAATACGCAATCAACAGTCTCCATAACAATAATCCTATAACCATAAACCTTATCACCAAACCACATCACCTCCCCATCTCCTATAAACAAGTACCACCCACATTCCATCTCCTTAACATCCTTATCAAAACCCATCACATAGACCGACCGCCACCGATACCCGACCAAGAGAAGCGACCCAAAATATACCCCACCCTTTAACCCATCTAACTGAAAACCATTTGTATTTCTGCTTGATTTTCTGTAAAAATCTTCAAATAACAGCACTCTGATTATGTACAAAAACTTAAAAAACCAATTATTATTATAATATGATATTGTAACTTTTTTATTTTTAATTACATCTATTGTAAAAATGTATCACTAGGTTGAAGAGCACGACCTGTGTGCTGCCAGCCCGCCTTCCCCCACCTGGGGAAGGAATGAAATGACAATAAATATATATATATATTATTTAAAATATCCGATGGCAGTACCCGGCCATACGTTTGAATATTTTATGAAACTGTAGAGGCATAAGTATTTATATTACATTAACAAATGCTGTACTAAATATATTGGATGTGTATACGTGTGTCTATTTTCATAAACATTTCTACCTATGACTATTAAACAGTTCTGGATAAATAGCCACGTACATCAAATGAAAACCTAAGATTGAATTCTTAAACGCTACTCATTTATGAGACACCTATAAACAGAAGTTGCTTTTAGAAGTAAACATATTCTGGTGAACAAGAATTTGACAAAAATTAAAATAAAATAGTTCTATCAACTCCGCCCAGAAAACTTGCTTTCAAAGTTTCAACCCTCATTACAATTACTTTTCGCTGGATGCGTGTATGTTCGGATAAACAACATAAGATAGATAGAAAAATTACATTACACTGGAAAGTGGCTTGAGAACTGTTCGGCTGTTTTTACGAGAAGAATCAGCCACTAGTATCTCATTCACTGATATGAGATATTTACTTCAAAAACCGCCTGCATATTCCATTAATTTTGTGATGATAGATGCAATGTATCACTGAGTACCCTGCATAATCGCTGATTATGGTTGGAGAGCTCATTTGGCTTAATAGGTTGTGATCTATCAACTCATAACCATTTGTTATGCACACGTTGTATTACTTTATAGCAAACAGACCACGATTTCTTGGTGTTGATGGCGCTGTTTACTGCAGGCTGGGCGGCGGTTAAGCTCTTCCACGTTTATTTACCAACAAGCAAGAACAACACTTGAAAAACCAAACATTTCCTGTAAATTTGATTTCTTTCATCTCTTGACTTTGGCATGATAGTGTGTATGGTACAGTTAGGGTTGTCAACTTATGTTACCACATTCTAAATCTAGCGTTTTAAATAAATGAAAAACTAATTTTTAATTAAATTTAAGGACGCTCTGTTTCTCCCGTCCCACTATTTTGCATTCATTTAGTCCTATGTCGTTTGGAAATTAACAATGTTCCTTGAATTGCATTGTTTACCGTAAAGAAAGTAGTTCTGCATACTTTGCGGGTAGATTAAAGTATACTGACCAAAAATAATGTATGATACTTTATATAAAAGTACGGTAAAAAACTACACGCCTCTGTCCAGTTCGTCACAATTTCAAATTAAATTAGGCCTACAATTTATTCAACAAAATATCACGCTCGCAATATTCTGAAAATGATTAAAAGCGCTATTGACTGGCTTACCTGTCTGTTCCCAGCTGGCGCAATGGTAAAACTAGCGGGACATAGAATTCGTAAGGAATTTATTTTGAGGATCCATTCTTATCCAGTTATATGTTTTCCCAAACAAATCTATATATTTTTAATTGTTTTTTTTATTGGAGTTATAACTATATCACTATCACAGACAGAGTCTGAATTATTTGCCGTTTGAAACAATGTAAAAGAAAAATGATGCAGTTGAAAACTCCAACCTCAAAACGGCGAGAAACAGAAGAAACCTTTGATTCTCCACTTGTCAATCTCATTGCTGATATCCACCGTTCCGTTCAGAAATAATGGCGAGTGGACTCAAGTCGACACGAATGCAACAACGTGGAAGGTCAGCTCTTGTTGCCTTGAGATTTATTGCTGGGAAAGTCTGTAGTCCCAGTGTGTGGGGCAATCTTTGCGCGAGGTGCTCATCTCTTTCTATTCGTATTATATGGTTGTCATCATAGGTGGGTCATAATCGATATTGTTTTATCCTTTAGAAAGTCAAGAAGGTTGCTTGGCGACGTGAGGTGATTCTTGTACATCAGTTCGGCTACCAGAGCAGTTGTTAGTGGGTTGCAGATTATAGATTTTTGGCGTAATATTGAGTCTCCAGCTTTTGAAATCTTTGGCGGAGTTTAGGTAGACCACTGATTTGATTGAGGTCGTCTGTTCTCTTCTCCCAAGGCAGATCCAGGGCATATCTGATGGATCTACTTCGTGTTACCTGTTGCCTTGGCTCCGAAGCGGTTAAGTACACAGATCAAAGGACGCGAGCCAACAAAATATCCCATGCCGGTAGGGTCTTTTTCTTGTACGAAGTTGTGGAACTAGCATAAGAACGTAACATTCCATGTTTTGTATACTTTACTCGAAATAATGTATTTTGGCAAACTTTATTGGTATGAAAAAGTATGAACTATAATTATTAAAAATGACATGATATTTTTTTTATAAAATTTGGTTGGCAACCCTAGCTACAGTTCATAGATTTGTCAGTAAGGGAGCGCCCATAAACCACGTAGCTACATTTTGGCCTCCTGTTAACCCTGCTCCTCCTTCCCCCCCCCCCCCCCTCATAGCGTGTGACGTGGCCTTTGCCTCTATCTCCCCCCCCCCCCCTCCCACGTAGCACGTAGATTTTTTCCCTTTTGATTTCAGAACACATTTTGTACTGTTTTCTCCTGTCAGACTATCGTAAATAGCATACGGAGATAATTAAATGACCGAAATAAATATTCACATGCTGTTGTGAGCTCTGTTCCTCATTTTAATTGTGAAAAATGTTATGAATGTAAAGCTACGTGGCCTGGCTTGGAACCCCTCCCTCCCCCCACGCCGCGGCGGTTCGAATCCCCGTCCGGGCATCCAGATTTGGATTTTCCATGGTTCCCCAAATCACTCCAGGCAAATGCCGGGATGCTTCCTTCAGACAGCCCATGACCGAATTCCTTCCTATTCCTTGCCCCCCATCCTTTCCAGTCTCTAAAGACCTCGCTGTTAAGAGACGTTAAGCAGATAAAAAAAACCCTCCCCCCACGTAGCCCAGCCTAGCTTAGGGGGCGTCCATAAATTACGTGAGGTGTAATAGGGAGGTGGTCCGGTGAAATCTCACCAAGGGGGGAGGCGGGGGGGAGTCTACGGAAATCTCACGTGTGGTTTTGGAAAAATTGTTGGACTGTAGAGCTGAAAAAAAAGTCTAGAAATGAGTGGAAAGTCGATTTTCGTCGAAAAGTGGTGGTGTAACCGGCTTTTGGAAGGGTGAGACCTAAAAAAGGCGATTTCTAGGGGGGGGGGGGTCTCACGGACCAGAGCTCACCAGAGGGGGTTTCGAGGCAGATCTCACGAAGTCTCGACAGAGAAAGGGGGGGGGGGGTCTGGAAATCCGGAAAAATACCTCACTAAATCTATCACGTATTTACCAGCCAACCGCTCCCCCCCCCCCCTGGATCGAGCCACATAGTTTATGAACGTTCCCTAAGAGCAACCATGCACTTGTAATCATATCTATTGCTTCTAAAAGGTTTTTTTATTTTTTTTCACAAGCCATTATCTACCTTCGATCTTAACCGAAATCAATAAATGAGGTATCGTTTTAAAGATCTCGGCTTTGGTCTCATCATGTTTAAACAAAGGAATTTTCAGGATCTCACCCTTAAAAGGTTTTCTAAAACGTGTTTTTAGCTACGAGCCTTTGATCGCCCTTGATACCTAACCTAAACGGTGAAATGAGGTATAATATTAACGATTAAGGACTTCGTTTCGGTCACATCATATTTTAAGCAAAGAAATTTTGGTAATTCCACTCTTAAAGCACAAAAGTTTTTCTATAACGCAGTCACGAGCCATTTATCTCCAGAGAGACCAAACCGAAATCGATAAATGAGGTGTCATTTTAAAAATTAAACTCTCCGCGTTGATAACATCATATTTTGAGGAATAAAGTTTTCATAATTTGATCCTTAAATGGCAAAATTATAACTATGAAAGTCGTGTGAATGAGACAGTTCAGAGCTAAGCCGCTAGATGGCAGCAGCACATATCACAGATATATTAATAAACTGCTTCACTGGCGTCGAAAAGGATTAATCTCGTTACCAATAGATAGCAGCACCATATATCACAGAGATATCTATAAACAGAGTGTTTTTAAGTAGGATTTCGGATATTTTTTTCTGTTACAGAAACATTACTGTTTTGCTATACAATTCTACATTTACATCTACATCCATACTCTGCAAATCACAAACATTGTGGGTGGCAGAGGGTGCTAAGCACCAATCCTAAACCCGCGCATTCCAATCCCGAATAGTGCGAGGAAAGAAGGAATACATAAAAGCATCAGTACGGCATCTCATTTCTCCAATCTTATTCCTCCGCTCATTGCGACCTAAATAGGTTCGCGGAAGAAGTATTTCATTGCACTCAAAATTTAAATTTTTTCGCATATTCTCCAATAAATTCGAACGCAAGCTACGTCGTCAGTCTTCCAAACTATCCCAGCCCAATCTATGTATTAATTCTGTGACGCTTTCATAAGGGCTGTAACTAGCAGTCACGAATCGAGCGGCTCTCCTCTGCACCCTCTCCACTGAGTCAATCAGAACCTTGCGATACGGATCCCAAACTCCACAACAGTAATCTAGATACGGACGCACTAGTGTTCTATACGCTATCTCCTTTGTATGAGCATTAAAATTCCTCAAAATACGACCTATGAATCGTAATTTAGAATTAGCATTGCCTACGACAGTTATGTGAATATCCCATTTCATGTTGCTTTGTACTATCATCCCCAGATACTTCACGGAATCAATCGTGTCAACAGCTGAATTGTTTATTTTGTACTCATGAACAAACTGATTCTTTTTGTTACTTATCCGCATTGCCTTGCACTTTTTGCAATTAAGTGTAAGCTGCCATTTACGGCACCAATCGAAAATAGCATCCAAATCGCGCTGAATTTCTAAGCAATCGTTGGAGCACCTTATTTCCCTATAGATAACTGCATCGTCGGCAAAGAATCGCAACAAGCATTTGACGTTGTCACCTAGATCGTTTATAAATATTAAGAAAAGAAATGATCCTATTACACTTCCTTGAGGAACGCCCGAAGTAACATTTATGTTAGAAGAGGCTTCCCCGTCAACAACGACATACTGTGATCGACCAGTTAGAAAATCACGTATCCACTCGCAAATGTGAACCGAAATACCGTCAGTTCGAATCTTCGTTAAAAGTCGGTTGTGTGGTACAGAATCAAAAGCATTCTGAAAATCCAAGAAAACTGCATCAACTTGCGAACCTGCATCGATAACTTTCATCCTTTGTAAACTTGTTATTCGTGAAATTTTCTCTGCGCTGGATTACCCATATCACACAGATATAAATGTGCTGTGTGTTTTTTGTTCAGGTTAATTGCATTACGCTAAGAAGAATGGGGTGTTCTCGTACATATGTTTTCGCGTCCAAAAGTTTTTCCAAATTGTTTCGTAATATGTTGTAAGTATTTTCTTACATAGCTATTACCCTAAACAAGTAACCAATTGCTACAAATGAGGCGATTTCTCTTTCTTCCTATTACAAAGCACCAACCTCAGTATTCATCGTATTTTATTAACTAAATGCCCATAATTATGTAAAAAATAGGATAAAACAGTATATAAAAACTGTAACACAGATTCGTCACTGATGATGCCTCGATGAGAGGTGAAACGCGTACGACGCAGCAATAAATAAACTAAACAGTTGCATTGGAGTGTTCTTTCAACTAGTAATTAATTAAGCAACTGCGGAAAAATGGCCTGCAACAACATCGCATTTATTAACTAAATGTTTGCACGGGTCATCTAGTATGTAAAAAAAAAAACTTTTTTGTTTTTCTGTATGACAGTAAAGTTTTGGTACAATATGTCAAATAATATCGCTATAGCAAATTTATGAAATAGCTTCAATAATTTATAATAAAAAAGAAAAAGAAGTAAATACTAATGAAAAGAAAGAGATTCCTCGACATGAAGTTTAAGTTGTTTACTTTGACTGTGTTGGGAGGTTTTAACGTCAGGTTGAAATGTGCTTCCCTAGGACAACTGACACTTTGCCTTCCTGTCACGCCTGCCCTACAGCTTGCCTTGTTGAGAGACGCCGGAAAGCCGTTCTATTGTCCACACGGAGGGTTTGGGCCCTCTCGGCGGCGAAATGTATACAGATGCACGTGCCTCCCCGTCGTATGCACAGACTACACGAGTTTCGTACAGGCTGCTTCCATTGTGCAGTATACAATACTCCGGCGCGAGATAGAATACTACATCGCTGCATCCGTTACTCGCCTGTTATTAAAACGAAAATTGATTTAACTTCTAGCCTGCAAATGGTTTTGATTAAGTGCTGAAGTCATTAATACAGACATTGTAATAACATACACTAAAACGCTCGGGCTGGAAATATGATTTAAACAGCCAAAAAAAGGAGCTTTTAAGTGAGTCCCAGCTTGACATACACTTCAGTCAAAGCTTGATTTCTGGCACTGTTGACCGGAAGATCCGATATAGAGGATGAAATAGAGAAGTGAGGGAATTGGTTTGCAAAACTTTGGTCAGACCATTGGCTGAATACGGTGGTGTAGTTTGGGACCCATATTTTGTTATCAAATACAGGAGTTGGAGGGTGTGCAAAGAAGATCAGCTGCAAATTATCGCAGGATCCAGTCAGTAACTGGTATTATAAAGGAGCTGGATAGGAAGTAGGGGTGTCCACTTAGAAAGTACATCTTTTGATTTTTTTTATTCGATATAATATATCGGAACCCCGCATCGATGTTTTACGATGCATCGCTTAAAAACATCGATATTTTTTCAACATCGAATACTTTCATGTTTTTCTTAGCTCAACAAATAAAAACAAACAATATTTATGTGATTATTGTAGGCCATCTCTTCCACAGTTGTTTGTTAAATTAATAATTATTCTTTAATAATTACGCCAGTACAACTGTTTTTGACAATATTTATTTGACGGACGAACCATATGCCCACTAAAATAAATACAGACATGAGAATCCTAACAACAAACCACACGAAACACAATATTCTAACCCTTCAAGAAAATTATCAAATTCAGAAAGCAATAGTCTCAGGAAAAAAACGTACTCAATGATCATATAAACTTAACCAACCAAACTTTATTCAAGCTAATAAACACCGAAATTGACACATAACAGCATTAAACACTCAAATTTCACCACAACAGTAATTTAACACCACATTTCATTTCCCCCATCCACAAGACATACACATTTTGGCTAAAACAAAGCAAAACACACACACAAAATGTAAGTACGAAATTTCAAATTCTCCGCTCACGCCACTTCCGACAGAGCACCGCCGGAAAATAGCTGAACAACAACAGCGCACACACAAAACTAAAGTTTGACAATGTCGTTGGAAAAAACTGTGCTTCAAAGTGTTTTCATAAAAGACCAATTTTGTACAAAATATGTAAATATGCACAATAGTGTAAACAACATGCTGGTGAGGGCACAGGCGACCAACAACCACACCTTAAAATAGAAATGTAAAATGTAAGTGATAATATGAATCTACCTCATTACATCTTTGTAAACAAGACGTTCTGCTTGCTAATTTAAAAACAGATATGTAAAAATATAAGTCATCTTTACGCTTCCTATATATAAGAAACATTTCGTTATATGTAAAAATAAAACCATTATGTAAAATATCACAAATTACAGAAAACGTTGTACGCTGATGATGCCTCGACGAGAGGCGAAACGCGTCCGTCAAAAACAGTTGTACTGGCGTAATTATTAAAGAATAATTAACAAACAATATTAGTCACCAAATGTCGTTTCATTTATCTCTTACCTTTTCCTTTGAAATCACCAAGAGAAAATGTAACAATAGTTTCACCATTTCCAATTGAACGCAGATAGTCTTTCGTTTGGTTCGTGTAAACACAGTGTAACATTATACCAGCCGTGTAGTGCTGTAGCTGTAATGATGTGTTTAATATTATGTTTTTTTTTGTTTATGGCTTTATACCTCGTCGTCGCCGAGATCATTAGAGGCGGAAATGACTGGGAGCAAGGAGCGGGAAGGAATTTGGCACAGGACTTTTGAAGGAAGCATTCCGGCATTCGCCTGCAGTGATTTCGAGGAAACCATGAATAACCCAAATCTGGATGGCCGGACGGGATTCGAACCCATGAACTCCGGAATGCGAGGCTTTTTAACACATTTCTCTTACTATTGGCGTAACTATACTGTTGATGCTCGTGGCTCATTCGTCGGATGGAGCCCCACCTAGAGACGGGTCTAAGGGTGAGGCAAACCGGGTAACCCATTTTTTGGGCAACCTTTTCTTTGACTTCTACTACTGCCCGTGCAGCAACAATGGACGAGGGCTGTTGAAGGAAAGGCCGGAGCCCTTCCAGGTGAGGGCCGAGGACTCCTTCCGACTGGGAACCCGTGGCATTTTGCCCGTCCTGCCACCCTATTGTTATGCCAATATGACTCAGTTACCTAAATACGACTCGAATACGCTGTGACCGTATTATTACGATAAAAAAAAACATTGTACATAGATTTCAAGCAGCGTTTGTTGGTCAAAACATCGTTAGCATTATACCGCATAACCTCAGTTGATCACGCTGTTAATACACACTATAATCTCGCAAGGACAGTGATGTTTTCTAGATTACGAGATTTGTTTTTTCTGCTAAGGATGCCTTTAGTCTGTTGTTCATATTATCACCTCAAAAATTGTGTTCAAAGATTATTATGTCCTGCTAGCTGCTCACAGATGTCACTTCGTGTTAATGACAGTTACTTCAAACTGAAATAATTTAATCTTGAATAAATTTACTACTGATAAAATTTATTTCCATTGTTCTTTGACATTATTAGCCAAAGTTACTTTTTTCATTGATTCGATGTTTTTATTTTAAAAAATCGATTCTTCGAATACAATTTTTTTTTGTCAAAACATCGAATCAGTCCGATGTATCGTACGGCAAACATCGAGTGGATATGATGCATTAATGTTTCATAAATATCCCTAATTGGGAGTCATTGGAGGAAGGGTGGAGGGTAAAGAGAGTGCTGGGAATGTTCAAGGCCTTATGTTGGTGATGGGACTTGGAGGGATATTGGTCAAAGAATTAGGAATAGTGCATGGAAAGGGAAAGGCGACCATGACCACAAACTGTAACTCGATTTCATGCATAAATGGAGTGGGAAAGTTCTCTTTTGTTGGTAAGGGCGTCAGGGATTGAAACAAGTTACCAATTGAAGTAATGAATAATTCACCAAAACCGCTTAAGGAATTCAAATTTAAAATCTGTAAATTGGAAAAGTAAATGGGTGAGGAATTTAACACTCCAGTTATAAAAGAAAATTTTAAAAAAATATATTTAAAGGGGTATTTAGATGACTAGGGAAACTGCCTGCGGAGCGTTAGCTCCATTGCAATTAAGTTAATAATCATAATAGTAATTAGTTCGCCGGCCTGTATGCCAGATTTTAATCTTCCCACAAGGCGCACCCAAATCTGGAGCACATACCCTAATCCAGCAATCTTACCGGTTTAAAGACTTCTAGTTTCATGTGAAATTGAGACATGGAGCGTTCTTCCGTAGATCACACCAAAACATACAGACGTCCTTTTATGAACAAGTAAAAATTGCAGGAGAGAACTTGATAATGTTGGCGAAATATGTGAAATCTTAGTCAGAATGTAATAACCACCGAGTCTTAGACCAGACATTACATTATGCTAAGTGGCCTCAACAGAATCCAAATGCGGAAACAACTGAGGCACTGTCACTTAAACAGTCTAAATATCCTTTAAGGTCTGCCGACGAGTTTGACCTTACAGATTATTATTATTAGTAGGAATTGGTCCAAAATCGGGCTAGGGTATAAATACACGCTACTTGCTGTAAGTGGGGGAAAGGGATTGTTCATAACGGAATATCAAGGAAGAAGAATAGTGAGCAAATGATCTTGTTCCTTGAACCATGTGCGGTGGCGCTTATTGTTTACGCAGAAAAGTTTATTTTGAGGAACGCACAACTTTTCAAGTTATGTGAAATTTAATTTCTGCTTTTTTCAGTTATTCAATAAAGTAAATGGTTTCCATTTCATCACAAAGTAGATGACCTGAGCTTCATGCAGGTCTCCCTATTTAATCGATTTGTCTTCTTCTTCCAATCCAGTGGCCTGGTGGCCTGTTACGGTCTCAATCCATCTTCGTGGTGTCTTCCTACATCTCTCCTGCCTCTTGGATGGTATTTGAGGATTTTTCGTAGGATCCGGTGCATCTTCATCCTTAGCACATGGTCTGTCCAAGATGTTCTGTAGGTGTGCACAGTTTGGAGTAGTGGTTTGACTTTGAGTTTTTAAAGGATTTCATCAGATCTCTTTATATCTCGTAACGTGTAGCCAGCCGTTCTCGCCATGAATCGCATCTCAGCCGCCATTAGCTTCCGCTCTTGCCTATGCGAAGTGTCCAGGCCTCGCTGCCGTACAATGGGGTAGGTTGATCGAATTGTTTGTTTTGTAATGGCTGCCGAGACCATCAACTTGAAGCACTAGATAGTCTAAAAGCGAGCTGGCTGAGTGCAAACTCGTCTGCTCATCGAATGGCTTTCGTTATTTACTGAATACACTAGACCAAATGACCAAATGAACAAATGAAAAGACTCCTATATTGCCTGTTTTGGAGGGGCATTAAAGATTTGTGCTAAATGTGGAAGTAATGCACTTGGCAATGCTCCTTCTTCTTCTTCTTTTTTTTTTTTTTTTTCGCCTCGTAGACGTCGAGGTCATTTAGAGGCGGGAAGTAACTGGGGACAAGGAACGGGAAGGAATTCGGCCATGGCCTTTTTGAAGGAAGCATGCCGGCACTCGTCTGGAATGATCTGGGGAAACCAAGGAAACCCTAAATCTGAATGTCCGAACGGAGATTCGAACCAACGTCCTCCCGAATGGTGCTTCCTTACTCAGCCCATAATCTCTAGCCATTGGTCAAGAGTTTCGGATTCCAGTGATCACTCACTACAGTGAGGAATTTAGGAAGTGGTTTAAGAAATTTTAACCGCGGTCTTTCAAGTGGAATCAAGTGTTAGAGCTAAGAGAAAGAATCCAAAAGTGTCAAGCAAACTAAAAAAGCCAAGGAGGTAAGCTCAGCGAGATGGTTCGACTCGAAAGAAGACTTCTGGTACACTCCAATTGATAACAGTGGCAATGATTACTTGATTAGTTAAGATACACTTTTTTTGCTTATTGCTTTACACCACCTTGACGTCGAGGACATTACAGGCGGGATAGGAAGGGGGACAAGGAACGGGAAGGAATTCAGCTAAGGCATTTTGAATGAACCATCCCGGCATTCGCCTGGACTGATTTCGAAGAAACCGTGAAATACCCAATCTGGATGGCCGGACGGGATTCGAACCCATGAACTCAGATATGCGAGCTTTTTAACACATTTCTCTGGCTAGTGGGTTGGCGTAACTATACTGTTGAGGCTCGTGGCAAATTCATCGTATGCAACCCCACCTAGTGCCAAATCTAGGGCGAGAGGCGGGGAGCCAGGGTGGGGCAAACCGGGTCACCCATTTTGGGGTGACCTTTTCTTGGGCTTCTACTACTGCCCCATGCAACAACAATGGGCGAGGGATGTTGAAGGAAAGGCCGGGGATCCTCCAGGTGAAGACCGGGAACCCCTTGCGACTGGAGGCCCGTGGCATTTTGCCCGTCCTGCCACCCTATTTTTATGCCACTGTATCTGAGTCAGTTCGGGGGCATCCATAAATTACGTGAAATGAAATAGGGGGGGGGGGAGTCCAGCGAAATCCACCAAGGGGGGGGGGAAGGTCTACGGAAATCTCACGTAAGGTTTTGGAAATATTGTTGGACTGTAGAGCTAAAAAAAAGTCTACAAATGACGCGAAAGTCGATTTTAGGGGTGGTATTTTCTCCAAAAGTGGGGCTGTATCCGGCTTTTGGAATGGTGAGAACTAAAAAAATAAAATAAAAAAAAATGTTCCAAGATGTTGTGAGGGCTTTTTATAGGAGAGGTCTCACGGAGCAGATCTCACCAGAGGGGTGGTGGGGTCGGGCCAGATCTCACGAAGTTTCACCAGAGGGGAGGGGGGGGGTGTCCGGAAATCTGGAAAACACCTCACGTAATTTATGGATGCCCCCCTTACTTAAATACGACTCAAATACGCTGTGACCGTATTATTACAATAAACAAAACATTGTTCATAGCTTCCAAGCAGTGGTTATTGGTCAAAACATCGTTAGCATCATACCGCATAACCTCAGATGATCACGCTGTTGACACACATTGTAATCTCGCAAGGATAGTGATGTTTTCTAGAGTAAGAGATATTTTTGTTTCCGTTAAGGATACCATTTGTCTGAAAGTTACTGTTGATCATATTATCACCTCAAACATTGTGTTCAAAGATGTTTTATACGCAATTTATATATGACAATTTTGAAGGAAATTATGTTTTAGTTCATTTTTCATACTGTCCACAAAAGTTCTATTCTGTTGTGTTATGCTTCACCTCAAAATTTAATAGTAAACAATTATTACAAATGAACAGTTTATTTACTCATCCCACTTAAAACCTCCAATATACCTATTAGATTTTAATGCCTCATTGTATTTTATTCGAAAGGTTAACAAAGAATTAAAAACAATTTTATATTACTTTCATTTAATTACACTTTTTCTCCGAAATGTGGAATTTCTGCATGGGCCCGCTAGTAATATATAAGGGTAATTTCGATGATATTAAGAAAATACCAGTTTTCATTGCCCTAGCTAAATAGTCCAATCAAAGCTATATTTAAGTAGCGAAAAAAGTAGTAGTCCGCGCTTCCATACCGGAAGGCAGTGATACGGGAGCTTCAGTTACACGAAAACTGAAACCGAGCATATTCTAAATCCCCAAAACATTTCATAACAACGTGATTACTGATATTTAAAACGAACTTCGAACTATGTTTTTTTTAGTAGCACGTGCATGTGCTTCTTCCTTTAAACCCGGTAAATGAATCTAAACTTCTCAGAGCATAAAATTGTTATCCTATAATTGTTGCTCACAAAAAGTTCTTCCATTCATCAAGATTACAAATAAAAGACCAGGTTGGAAATTTCTATTTAATTTCGGAGCTTCACTGCTCGTCGAGGTCATCGAAGCCGACAGGAGAATGGAGATAAGCAATGGGAAGGAATCTGATCATATCCTTTTAAGTGGACCATGCCCACATTTGTCTGGATTAGTTTAGTGGTAGCATGGAATCTGTAATCTTGTATGTATTCACACCCTACCCAATGCCTGACCCGACCTTTAGCCGCTCACACACCGTACTCGGTGACAAAGAACAAATGTTAGTTGTAACTTCCGCTGTACTATTCACTTCTATGTTTATTGTCAAGTGTTGTTTACGCTGTGAACAGTTTACAAACAGCTTTGTTGCTTCCAGCAGCGTTCGCTATTGGCGCTGCGCGCGGCGACGCCTACCGTGGCGCCTCCAGCGGCTGGTGGCTGAACTGTGCCGCCGCGCTGAAGCTTCGGCGTCCGCGCGGGCCGCAGTCCGGTTTGAAACCCGGTGACGGCTGTACGGGAGTGTGTTGGCTGTGTGTGTTGTGCGGTAGTGGTGGTGTTTACGGCGGAGTGCTTCGCCTCGTGGGACGCGGTACGAGTGAGGACCCCGACTGCTCCTCGACAGCGTCAGCAGGTAAGGACGCCTTTGTCTCCGCCAGCTGCGTACACCCGGTTTTCCATGGCAACGGCCGCTTGCACCTGCCGGTAAACAATGGCAAGAGCGTAGGTGGGCAGCGGAACAGCCACTAGCTGCCGTCCAAGAAGCACTGCTGCAATTAAGCCGGAGTTAACGTAAAATTAACACCCTGTTACTATTAACCTATGCCATACCTGATTAACATAGGTGTTCCGACGTAGTTAATACGCCATAATTCATAACTGTCTCAAAATTCCTACGGTAATGACAGGCATCAATCCGGTGTTAATTTACATTATTATCGGCAATCAACACACAACATGCGTCAGAAGTCTACTTGAATATAATTATGAAGTAGTTTTTTGGCTGCGGTTCAACAGCAGACAACATTTTTTTTGTACGGTCACCAGCATCGTACTGGTCCACTAAAACGTTACACTCTGCGTAAAGCGTCTTCTACAAAGCAGTTTCATGCACTGTTCAGTTTCGTTGTAGATGACGGTCCTCCTGGACAAACTGTTCCATTTTGTTACTTCCTCCCACAAACCAGAGTTGTTTTACCTTCTTGATCCTAAACTACTACTTTTTCCAGAAGCTGCTTCTGGTTCTTTTATACCCTGTTATATGTAAATGCCTATTAATATCTCCGATGTATGTGTCTTTCAACCTAGTTGTATGTTCAATGATACCGCTAATAGCAGTCTTTCCACAATACGAATTCTTGTTTACATACAAAGCAAATAACATAAAAGTTTAGTAGTCTTCATCTGGATTATATCCTATATGGGATCCTCGTATCAGAAACATGATTGAGAGTATCGAGAAAGTAGGTAGAAGATCTTTTCTCTTACGAAAGCGTAATAAACCTGGGACTGTTTACAACGTATTTTACTTTTGGATTCATTGGTATAAATGCGACCATCCTCTTTCGGGATTACTGGAGATCGCGATTCCGCCAGGAATTGGCATCATAATACTGCAGTGGTCAAATGCAAGACTCCAATATAAATTCTTTCCTAAGTACATTTAACGGTTTCATGCTGGTCCAGGCTGTATTACAACCTAATTTTTGCTTGAAAACAGTGGTCCGGGCTGTATTACAACAGAATTACCACGTGAAAATAATACGTCTTGCGTCTGAATACAGCAGTATTCCAACGATATTGCTGCATGTTATTTTAGCGGAATCGCTACCTCCGGTAGACCTGAAAATACTATGAACTATGCAGCAAGGGTTTTAAACTAAGACAGCTAACATCGAAACTGCGGGTCTACTGGAGATCGCGATTCTGTTGCAATATTCAGTAATATCGTTGGAATACCGCTGTAGTCAGTAGCAAGACGTATTATTCTCAAGCAGTAATTCCGTTATAATACAGCCTGGACCATTATTTTCAAGCACAAATTAGATTGTAATATAGCTTGGACCAGCATGAAATGGTTAAATGTACTTTGGGAAGAATTTATAGTGGAGTCTTGCTTTTGACTACTGCAGCATTATGATGACAGTTCCTGGCGGAATCGCGATCTCCAGTAATCCCGTATTTTCGCCGTTCGTTAACAAAATTGTTGAGTTGATCGAGCTCCATTTTTGGTCGAGTCTGCGGTTACCTCCCTTGCGTCCATTAACAATGTGATGCGAAGGACTTCATCGTCGCATGGCGGTAAGCATCTTTTCAGAATCCTCTCCGAGAGTGTTTTGTATTTAGTAACCTCTGTCATGGTTGTTGGTTTGTCTGGCTCGAGGTTGCCCGTTCGATGGCGCTGGAAACAAATAAACCGACAAGTTAGCAGTCGCTTAGCGGCACAACTCTATTGTGCTGCCGTGGCACCACTGTTATTAAGCTTTCGAAGTTCCCCACGCAGACTCCTGTGCCAGAAATCGTAGTTGCTCTACATCCTTATTGTGCAATTCGCAGAACTGTGCGGGAGAGGTTGCCTCGTGTAAAGAATTAACCATACAAGGCAACATACAATGCGTATAGACATGAGTGTGGAACTCTATTTTCCACATTTTGTTTATTGTTTCACTGAGAACGAAGCACGCTGATGAAAAAAATTTTTAGTATAGGAGGCAACAGTACAAGCAGATGATATACTACTTAGTTTCCCATAAATCTGAGCGGAAATTACTAGCGTTGGTGCGCATTAGAGATTACAACGCTGTCGCCTCTTTATATGTGTTGCGGTTGTTTGGAATCTGACCAATGAAGCCTAATTTGGATTTAGCTTCCCTTGTAAGCAAAGTTACAGTGTTACAGCTCCCTTCCAGGTCATAATGCTTATAATCGTTTCTTTCTACAGACTATATTTGAGTTTTAGAAGTACAGTAGCATAAAAATATCTTTTCCTTTTTGCTGAAAAAAATCCTACCAATGAAAGGAAAAATGGTCTCCCTAAAATTATATTCTCCCCTTTTTTTCCGAGAGAAATCAGGCTCTATCACATTTGATTAGAACCTTATAGGAAAAAAGAATTAACGTGAAATATTACCTATACATCACAAAGTATTTAGGAATTGATAGCGTCAACAATCGAAAATTCGAATTGCTGTTTAGAGCAACCGGACTAAAATATCAATGTGGCAGCGTTTTTCACGGTTTTCATACATTGCTTCACGGAAATTTTGTTTTTATTCACATGTTAAGCCACGGGAAATATCGTTTACAGGCTTCCTAACAATACTTAAACGTTCAGGATGCAATACGGAGCTCTAATGAGAAACAATGTAGACATACTGAAAGGCCCCCAAAACTAACTGCATAGCAAGCGCTGGTTCGAGCACCAGTGAATTTTTACCATTTTTGATTTAGCCAGCAGGATAGGAGGGGAGATGTTACAGTATTCCTGATAACCAAAGTTCCAGGTTAAATCTCAAACCTCTCCGCACTATATATGGAGTTACGACATAAACTATTCGTTCATCATATTAAACTTGGTAGCCTCGTTGATCTCTCACCTTATCTCAATCAATCCACAAATGCAGTAATACTCGGAAACCATCGCAATTACATTTCCACGACATTTTCATACTGGTGGGTAGTTATTACCAACGTTAATATATTGAGTTTGGAACGTACTTAAACTAATCGTCGATATTTACAAATAAAATTCGTATTTTGCAACGTACACCCCTGGCTAGCTACTAGAAAATACGAGGGTATGCTGAAAAGAGATGCACACATGCTTGTAGAATACAAATAAAAACAAATAGCAAGATTGGGAAAAAAATACTCTGTATTCATGCGCAGGTTTGAAGTCGTTGAATTCATCCAGTATGTTTTTGAGATGCGGAAGTATGTTTTTTTTATTTATTTTTTTATTATTTTTTTTTATTTTTTTTTACTTATGGCTTTACGCCTCGTCGACGCCGAGGTCATTAGAGGCGGGATGGGAATGGGGACAAGGAACGGGAAGGAATTCGGCCATGGCCTTTTGAAGGAAGCATCCCGGCATTCGCCATGGAAAACCCAAATCTGGATGCCGGGACGGGGATTCGAGGAAGTATGGAGACGAGTTCTAGTGCAATATCAACGCGAGTTAAACAACGCGCTGTTATCGAATTTTTAACTGCTGAAAAAGTGACTCCTACTGAAATTAATCGTCGTTTAAAGGTTGTTTTATCGTAATGATGCTGTTAAGTCTGCTGTAAATCGATCGGCACTAAAATTTTGTTATTGTGAGCCTGGAAATGCCATGATTGTTGCTGAAAAACGCAGCGGACTTCCGATCACTGCTACAGACTACAAAACATCGCAAAATCGTCGACGATTTCATTCAAAATGATCTGCGAATCACTCAAAAGCGTATCGCGAACCATATTAGAATATTCAAGGAACATGTCGGCTTCGTTATTGAACAATTGGGATACCGTAAAATCTGAGCATGGTGGGTATATCGCGAGCAACTGTACAGGTTCTATGAAACCTGGAGTTTTAACCGATTGCACATCCTCCTTACTCCTCCGATGTTCCGCCTTGCCATTTTTATTTTTTTCCTCTACTCAAGGGTAATCAATCATATACCTCGGACGATGAGGTGAAGGCAGCTGCCAAATCCCGGATTCGAGAAAAGCCGTAAGAATTTTTCAGTGACTAAATTTAAAAACTTGTTACACGTTGGGAGAAATGTGCAAGCCTGGACAATACCTTCTAAGGTGGTTCGCACTGCGGTGGAGCCGAACGCCCCCCCCCCCCCTCTAAAATTACGTGAGATATTGACGGTGGACCCCCCCCCCTCCTACTAATTGACCGCGTAACTTCTTGAGACTTTTTTATTTTAGGTCTCATGTTTCCAAGGGCGGTTATACCCCCCTACCCGCCCCCCCCCCAAGTTCGGTTTTTGGATCTCGCGTGAGATTTCCGTTGACCCCCTCCCCTTGGTGAGGTTTTGTGAGATTTTTCCGGAGCCCCCTCCATATTTCACCTCACGTAATTAATGGATGGGCTTATACTTTGTGCCGGATCTTGATGTTTATTTTTATTCGTGTTCTACAATTTTGTGTGCATTTCTTTTGAGCTTACGCAACAATGCTGTGGGAAACAAACTAATCTGTCCATGTTTTTTTTTAAGTCGATAGACCACGTGTGTGACTTTCTGAACCACTTTAGTGCTGCGTGACATATAGTAGCTTCGATGAATTGCTCTCGGCAGGAAAATAACAGCTGTATTGACAAGAACGGCGTATGACATAGATTCTCTACCGCCAGTGTAAGCAGATGGCGTGCATAATCCATGCGGCCAAGAGAATTCAATTTAACGGCCACATTAATGTTATTCTTCCATGTTTATATTCGCCTTGAACCAATTTGCGTAGCCAAGTGTCTATTCAGCTCGATACTTAAGGAGCGTGCATAAAGCACGTAGCTCTATTTTGGCCTCCTGTGAACCCCCCCTACCCCCACGTAGCTCTATGTGGCTTTTGCTTCTACCCCTCCCCTCCACGTAGCACGTAGCTTTTTTCCATTTTGATTCCATAAGGGATTCCCCTGGACTGAGCCACGTAGTTTGTGCACGCTCCCTTACCATCTAGCACTCTGCAGTCGCGTTCCTTAGTTTGTGAACTATTTTCGGTTCCGATAAGCGTGACGGAGCGTATTTCAGACTTGAAGCGAATCGTTGCGGTCCGCTGGATAAATTTTCTGATTCATGACCCGAGTTTGATCCCCATTACGGTTATCCTGAACTTAATTTGGCTTTCCATAGTTTCCCAGACTCATTTATACGCTACTGCTCAGATAGAATGTTCATAACTGTCACAGCTAAGTTCCTTTTCGTTATGTCTTTAGCCTATAGTGTTACCCAACATGTAAAACCTTGGATAAATTCAACGGGCGTCGGTTAGAACCCCAGTTTGGCGTTTTGGGCAATCCGAAGTACCGTTTAGTTGCCCTTTCGTAGTCACCCATCTGTAAAAATATGCATTACAAAAACAGAAAAACGCACATACTATTGGATAAAATCTTATAAACTTACCACACAGATGGGCACTCTCAAAACCTACTTTACGTAAAAATGACATTAACTACCTCAATAGAGTCAGATCGAAAAGTCCAGGTAAAATGTAGAAAAAAGTTACCTAAATGTTTTATTTTACCCCCTTCATAGACGTGTTGTAGATTTTTCTTAAAAAGACTGAGAGTGGTGGTGTAACGGTTAGCGTTCTGGTCTCGCATTCGGGAGGACGGCGGTTCGAATCCCCGTCCGGGTATCCAGATTTCCCAAATCACTCCAGGCAAATGCAGGGATGCTTCCTTCAAAAGGCCATGGCCGAATTCCTTCCCATTCCTTGGCCCCCATCCTTTCCAGTCTCTAAAAGACCTCGCTGTTAAAGAGACGTTATGCAGTTAAATAAAAAAAAAAAAAATTTTCTTAAAAAGAAACGGTATATCCTTTATTTGCATGTTAGCTGTGCAAAACCTTTTTTCGTTTTTATTTTACGCATGTTCCAAATCGAGGTCATTAGAGGTGGGAAAGGGCTGGGATCAAGGAACGGGAAGGAATTCTACCATAGCCTTTCCAAGGAACAATCCTGGCATTCGGGTGGAGTGATTGGGAAAACCATGGAAAACTGAAATCTGGATGGTCGGGCGTGGATTCAAACCCGCGTCCTCCGGAATGCGAGGCCAGAGCGTTACCGCTCCTATACCACGCTCGGTAAAACAAAAACTGATTTCATGAGAGTCGAACTTGGTGCAATTATGTTTCCGTAATTTAATGGCCTTTACGTGTATGGATGTCGTACGTGAAACTGAAGTCTTTTGGAACAAAAATTAATGCTCCTATATTTTCAGATTAAACAGCGGAATATGCTCCAGACCTCACCAAAAACCATCTCGTTGCCGCTGGCACCACTAACGCAATCATTCGGTTCTAATCAAATTTGTTGTAGCAGTATCTAACCCATACACCAAGATGCAGTTCACTGTGAAATTAAAGTACTTTCAGTATAATACTATTAACTACGTCAAAGTTTCTGAGAAAGTAAATTTTTCTTCTTTCGCTCGCGACTTGTGAACTGTATTAGGCATATTCAATACGAATGTTAAAACGCGTTAACGTGTATTGAACAGGTCTATGGACGATACATGGTTCAGTCTACATGAGCGTTTTTAACTCCTACTCTGTAGTCGTTAAGTGTTTTCAACGCCACCGGATGCTGATCAACCGATAGGGCGCGTTTGTTCTTGTCCAAGTTGTGTGGTACATACGACTCATAATATATGACTTAATTTGCTTGATTTAATTCTCAGAAGTAGCAGATAATTTGGAACGCGATATTTGCTGAGTTGCATATACAGGGTGGTCCCGAATTCGTGGTACAAACTTTAATGGTAGGTACAGGACATTGTAACAATCATTTATTGTATAGGAATGTATGGTTGCAAGTGACGCGGTGTGGTGTATACAGGGGAAATAACAGCCGAAAGGAAAAACAAAGCTTTCATTGAAAGCGTTGTTGACAAGTGTCATGTTAACATTAAGTGTTCAAAATTGCGTCCACCAGTAGCGATACGTGCTTGACAGCTTCGGCGGATCGATTGCCGTACACGATCAGAGATGCCTGGTATTTCAGGCACACCTGCAGCAGCTACGGATATGCGAGCAACGAGATCCTCATCTGAGTCAACTGGAGTCTCATAAACAAGATGACCAACCGATCACTCCATTTCTCTTTCCTTTTATTTCCCCTGTTTGCGCCTCACCGCGTCACTTACGACCATACATTTCTATACAATAAGTCATTGTTACAATGTCCTGTACCTACCATTAAAGTTTGTACCATGAATTCGGGAGCACCCTGTATATACATCTGAATATATATTTTTTAAGACTATTTACTTTTTAAAAAAAATCAAAAAAAACTTTTTTAATAAAATTTACTGTTCATTTTATTTTTAGAATTCAGATTTGTTGCTAAATTAGAAACATAGATTATTAACCTAATTAAAATTGTTAACATTGTAAAAATAGCGCGAAATAATTACTAAAAACATTAACTATTCAAGTTTTTTAAAAGAATAATTTTATATAAAAAAAAAACTGTTACTTTTCCCATGCGGTTCTGCTGCCACGGAAGTAACCTTGCAGCATTTCGTTCAGGATGTTTATACAATTCCTCCAAGAGGGGGAAAAAACCACTTCTTGTCTATAAAACTTAATGGCAGAAATGCTGAGTACATTTCAGTGCATCTTTAACACCTTAAAAGCGCCGTGTTTTCACGCTTGCTTTAGATTGTCAAATTAAAAAGTAGTCGTTAGCGTTAATGATGCAAAGTTGTAAGCGCCCATACAAAAAAGCTCTTAGACGTAAGTATTTTCAGTATTTAAATACAGGTTTTGGCCGATATTGCAGAGAAATGCCAGTTTCAGAAGTTATAACATTTTTGGGATAGACTTGGTTATAAACAATGGTATATAACTGATGACTTTAACGGCACATACGTCATTAATTCCCAGAGAAAAAACTGAAAATATACTTGTTAAGCTCTAAACAGTATTATGTTTCGATGCCTTTACTTCTATACAGAACTGCAATTTACTTAACTTTGCAGCTACACGCTATGACAGACAGCTAAGCGACAACAATAGAGATAGTTTCTCTTCTGGAATATAATCCTGAGGATCAAGTTGCTGTTACTTTAGAACACACAATAATTATTTTTAAGCTTAATTTGTTACACTAAGACAAAGAAACCTGACGATATATATGAAAGATATATGTTTGCGATCGACTAAAAGCCTCTTGCCCCGTGCTAATGCATCATTACCACTCATACACATCGAACGCACGTATTATTTCGAAACTTCGGTAAAAGTAAATTGAATTAAAATGAATAATTAAATAAATATATAATAATAACTTAATTAAATTTTATCGTTATCGGCTCTTAAGTTAGTTCACTTATATTATTCTACAAAGCGTTATGAAATTAAGTCAGGTTTTTTTTTTACCAAGAGTACAGACTCGAACGTTGCATTTTGACCGGCCATTCGTACAAAATATACGTGCGCTGCTAGTTTAATACTTCTGTAACAAAAAGCAGAAAACGACATGCTACTCAAAAAACAAGTAAAAATCACAGCTATAAAATTTCACACTTTTCGCAGGCGCCATTATTGGTAAAAAATTGTACTTGTCTTTTTTTCGAGTTTGCGCTGCGTTTTTTTGTTGATATTGCCAACGTTTCGGCACCAACCTGGAGCCTTCGTCAGGGCTTCTATCTATCTAGCGGCCTGGTCCTTTTTTGATAAAAAAAAGCAGCACAAATCCGAAAAATAGACACAAGTAAGTGCAATTTTTTACTAAAAATCACTGCTGTTAAGCAATGTATCGTAATTTTTATAAAAACTTTGATATCCATAGCCACATTGTACATGTAAACTCAATCAACAGGGGAAACCGCTGAAGATGCTTCTATAAAAGAACTGAAACGCGTTCGGAAAATAAACTAACAAACATTCAATTCCTTTGGCGGTGCTTGATTATCAATATAAGTAGTGAGTCATTACTTCTCAACATTTGTCATTGATAAATTTAACTAAATAAGTAGAGTTTTTCGGTAAAAAAATAAAAATCATCTGGCAACGAATAATTATTTGCAGTCCCCGTATATTAATCAATCTTGAACTTGCGTCTCTAATGTATAGGCACGAAGTTTTTTTTAGACATACGGTGTCTCAAAACCATCATAGAACTTAATTGTGCGCCATGTTTGCTTTGTATGGTTGATAATAGCTTAAAAAGCTACATACTGGGGTGAACACGTTGTGGTTAGTCAATATGATATGCGGTGCAGCAGAGTGTACCTGTTACTAAAAGGGAGGTCAAAATGGGGCCACTTAGTTTGTGGACGCTCCCTTGAGAGCACTGACAATTCTTGGGCGTTCAAAAACTGGCGATTAATACCCAACGATTGAAGGTTTGGTGTGACTAAAGAACGGTGGCGTGATGAGGCCTTACTTCGGAAAGACGTCGGAAATGTATTGACCTTCAATGGTGTACGTTAACACTCATTGATATCAGAGTTCGTGACATTATTTAGACAGCAAGCATTTGTATAGTCAGGTTCCATTAGAATGGCAACACCTATCACACTGCACATGATACCACAGAATTATTGCGGCAGAAACTTCGGGTGCGATTCGTCTCGCGCAGTGCTGATTATAATTGCCATTAAATTCGTGCGATTTGACGCCGTGACACTTTTTCTCTATGGATTTGTGAAGTCAAAAGTCTACCATAAAAAAATAAGAACGATTCATTAATTAAAATTACACATTCGAGAAGTTGTGTACTCACAATTATGGGACATCGTGATTGAAATAGTGTCGAAAAAACACACTTCCAGCAGAAATGTGCAGGACATTTTTCGAACATTGTACCTAGCGTGGTGGTGTAACGGTTAGCGTTCTGGCCTCGCATTCGGGAGGACGGCGGTTCGAATCCCCGTCCGGGCATCCAGATTTGGGTTTTCCATGGTTTCCCAGATCACTCCAGGCATATGCCGGGATGCTTCCTTCAAAAGACCATGGCCTAATTCCTTCCCCTTCCTTGCCCCCCATCCTTTCCCGTCTCTAAAGACCTCGCTGTTAAGAGACGTTAAGCAGTTAAAAAAATCAAAAAAAATCGAACATTGTATTCTGTACTTAGTCGCAGTGTTTGCTCTATGAAATGATGTAATAACTTTGTAAATTAATGAATAAATAAAACATTGTTGTAAAATTAAATCCTTTGTGAATTTTGGGTATCCTTCTGGAATCATATTTCAGTTTCCGATGATTTCTGGAAATTATTCCAGCTGAATGTGTGGGTGATAGCACAGCGAACTGTTTATTTTCTGCTTCTTCTTTACCATGAACACTCGTCGCGCTGGAATGGCCTCGCTGTAAACGAACCGGCAAACTGTAATAAGAAGAATACGCGTTTCACAATGGAGCGAAACGTAAGAGCAACAGCAGAATTAAGGCATTGGGAGCTATTAAGTTTTAAAACACAGTTACTGCGAGCCAAATGAATGAGAGAGTCGTGATAAGAGAGCGAAATGAGTTTGCTCTGTGTTTAACGTCCTCTCGATAGCCAACCTCGTTAAAGACGATCAATGCTGAGGGAAGAAAATAAGTGTTGCCATCTGAACGGGAACCGTCTAAGCTTTTTTGCTGTCGCGTTTTGTTTTAATGCGCTCGTGAAAAGAATAATTTTTAATCGGAAATGAGGGACCATCACTGTTTACTCATGCATGATTAGGGAAAACCTGCTAAGCTCCGCTATTGGGAAAGCCAGTGGTAGGATTTGAACCATTACCTTATGAAGTAGGATTTAACGCACACTGACATTTCTATCCAATCTGTATCTATAAAACGAAAACCGGATATATTGGTCTTATAAAAACTCTGTAACTATGGAGCAGATTTCGATGGGGTTTACACCGTTTGAAAGCTTAGAATCTCTATTCAGTTGTTTGGTATGTCCTATGTTTCAACGTTAAATAACGCAAGAGCATTAAATGAAATTCTGAACGTATGATGACAAATCCCAAAGATGGAAGGATTAGATGTTGCATACTTCACACTAAACACACAACTAAAATGTCTCTGACCATAGCCTTTAGTGAAAGAAATAAGATAACTTTACAATAATAACTATTTTGCACACTTAACAAAACTTTAAGTATTCTTTCCTTTAATTCGGGATATTCAATTACTAAACGCCATAGATAGCCGTAAAAACAACAATGTGTCTGGCCTTTAGCATTAGTCTTCTGTTTACGATAATATTATTCCGGATTCATTTTTGATATTTGTATAAAAGGCTGAAACTGCGAAGTTAAAGTGTCTGGCTTGTCGAACAAAAAGTATATCCATTTGTCGTCTTTATATTTTGTTAATTTTTATAAATCTTCTAATATAATATTTTAAAATTCAAAATTTATTTATTTATTTATAACTTCTACAGTTCTCGTCAGTCAAAAGAAATACCTACTTTCGGTTCACATACTTTGCATGAAGGACAAAGGCCTCTCGAAAATCTGCTGCCCGCAGCCTCGCAATGGTTAAGGCCGCCGCTGCATGTAACCTTAACAGTTGGATGTTTAGTACCTCGATTATTTTGTTGATAGTAAATAACATAGTTGTGGTATGAACACTAACTAGCTTTATTCAGACTGATCTATTAAGTTAGAAAATACAGAGAAAATGCATTTTTCACTTGGACTAGGAAAAAACTCTACGTAGAATAAATGAAATGAAAGAAGTAGTAACAAAAAACTTCATCGCGATTGACAAAATGTCTGTCTGAATTTACGGTGCAATTTTTTTCGAAAATGGTAGAACATGACATCAAATATATAAAACCAGTTGACGGTAGATTATAGACGAATATTTTTTCTCGTTTGAACGATCGATTTCATACATTAGTTTTCTCGCCAGCTCCTAGGCTGCGGATTTCCTTCTCCTCCCCCCCCCCCCCTTCCGCCCACAGAAAATAGAGAGCAAAGTTTTAACTTATTTCTTATACAATTCATGACGAAGCCCCGAAAGTTTTCTTAACATAACCTTCACCGACCATACTCAAATAACGTCTGCAAAAGTATATCAGCTAACCCTAGAATATCGTGAATGTTAGCCCACAAACATGTTCTAGGGTGATTTCTTGACAGTTAGAACTATCGAAATGGAAAAGAAATAGATTTTTTTTTTTAAATTTCTTGTTTATACTAATTTTTTTAAACTCGTTGTCCAGTAGGATTATTGGGATAGGTTAGGTAAAAACTGAGAACATATTACGCGTCTATTTGAAAGCTCCTTCACTTATGAAATGAAACCATCCTTCGGAGTCTTCAAGAACGCCATACGAGTTATACTAATTTACATATTCTCTTCTTAATATAACGTACGTACATGTTATCTAGCTTTGTGTTAATTGTGCCTGCCAGTGGTGTTGTTTATTTGCTGGGACTCGTGCAGTCGGAAAACTACTTGCCGTGTTCCTCAAGGTCGGTTCGAATTTGAATGCCACACTCGGTGTGACGCAACAAGCGCACCGTTACGAGTTTATCCAGTTGTCTGCCACACCTAGTCATAGCGTGCATACACACACACGCCACTGTTTGGACATACGCGGTACCACAACTCGACCTGAATAATTCGGCTGTTATGAACAACCCAGCATACGATACTTTGCAGGAAATCGCGTGTGTGTGGAAAGATTAAATTTCTAGCATTCATGTGACCAGTGGAAAGGTGTTATGGTGTTGCCCACGTTGCAAGTAAAAGAATTGGACGATAAAACTTTGCTGAAGCAGTTGTTCGAGTATGGTGGTGTTACAGGGTGGTACCAAAAACACTAGTGGGAGGGGTGGCAAGTCTCGTCTGTGGAAGTTACCATGGAACACAGTTATATCCTGTTCACTCCGAACTGGCGGCTCAAGGTCATATTCGCCTTACCCCGCTCATCACACCACCACTCTCTCCCGCTGCCTACCCCTTCGGGCATATCGCTGTGTCCAAGCACGCAACAGTCAAATTTGTCGGTGGAGGGAGGCACCTTTCTCCTTCGCATTTAGAGGCAAGGGCAGTGGAGCGGGGGATACAGCAAAGTGACCTTGAGCCACCTCTCTTAACTGAACATGCTGTAGTAACTAGTATGATAAAGAAGCTGGATTGAAAGCTAACAGGCGGCTGAAGAGATACAAGAAAGAGGTCCTTTGATAATAAGGCCTGGATGGATATTGCGGGAAGAATCAGAATAGTTTTTGGGAAGGAAGAGATGAGTATGACCATATACTAGGTACAAGAATGTGGGTGGCTACCTCGTACAGGTAAGGAAGTCGAAATAAGCAATCGAGGTATGAGCTGCGCAATATACCAGTCAGAGAAAGACCTTTAAATAAAAATGTTTCTAATGCAAAAGTAGAAAAATTGCTATTGTATGTAAGGGACTTCGAAATTCATAATAGTAATCAGTGTCGCAGTTTTGGTGAGGATGGAAGAGCAAAGTATCACTGCAAGTGACAGTTGCTTTCCTATGCTGGGTGCGTTGATCATACTTGCTTAATGTTCTATATTTACGTCTCTCAAACTTTTTCAACCCAAGGACCAGTAAAAAATCTAAAATTATTCCGCGGAGCACTATCTTAGTTGATCCTAATTTTGTACCTACCCTTAATACCTACATCTACTTTAAGACCCTTATAAAACGATCATTCCTCGAAGGTACACGGCACTCACTGATGCCAAATGGAAACGTGTTTTACTGTAGTAACATTGCAGCCATATCCTCATGTCTAGGAAGTGCTAGGTTTCTGTCTGGCCACTGAAATATTCATAGCTTCTACAAAGTTTGATTTATAAGCTTATGGCTTATATTCTCTAATGGCGTCATACACTATTAGTACTATGTCCATTTTATATGAATTTTTTTTTACTAACCTATATATCTTTAATTCAATTAGAGTTTTTTAATATTCTGTCTGAGGACCATAGGTTGAAAAACACTGGTAAAATGAATAACGGAGCGATCTGCGATATTTATTGACAATAAGTACAATGAGCTTACACGGTTCGCTGCTAGATGGCAGTACTCACTTTCCTGCCGCAGTGTAGATCATTTTTAACGACCGCTTGTTTGGTGTCAGGACTTCAACAACGCAAGTTAAGGCGGGTTTACAAGGTTCACTTTTCGCAATCACTCCGGATGAATCACCCGCAGTGAAGGGAAAGTGAACTATGTAAACAGGGAACCATCCAAAGTGATCATCCAAGATGACTGTTGAAAGAAGTTGGCTCGGGTCCAACTTTTCGTTCACTTTCGGTGTTTCACTAGGATGAATCATCAAGAGTGACTCGTGTAAACAGTCAAAATATCGAAGTGAAACATACCCCTGCATCGATCGCAACTGTTTGTTTCTGATTGTTGTTGTTTTCAACACACAATGGTTTTT
This sequence comes from Vandiemenella viatica, assembly GCA_031002005.1. Lineage (NCBI taxonomy): Eukaryota > Metazoa > Arthropoda > Insecta > Orthoptera > Morabidae > Vandiemenella > Vandiemenella viatica. Next base: position 118,398,557 of record JARYHS010013631.1, on the reverse strand, counting down.
AAATGGGGAGAAGAAACAATTCTTTATTTTAAAAATCTTTCTATAACAACGAGTGTCTATAGAAAACAAAATTTGAATGTTATGAAAATAAAAATATATTGCTACGGAGGACATGATTAAAGAATTGAATCTCCCACTTTTGACAATAGAAGACATCAAGTGCAAAATTAAAACTATCCGAACCAGTATTCTAGCGAATTAATTAAAGTTTTAAAAACAGAGAAAATGTTCTGTAAATTGTGCTTGTAGATAAAGCGATTTTGTTTCAAAGCAGTTATCAATTGCAAGAAACCTGAGAGTAGTTTTTAGCTCAGGTTTAGCTGGAAAACATTTTCTCATTGGTGTCCTGTTTTGTAATTAGTGGTGAATTTTTTGATGGCAAACTTTCTGATTAATACGTTCGAATATTTTTTTATATACCATTTTGTCCTGCAATATCCATTCTGCCATGCCGAAAGATCCAATATCTCGTCCAAAAACTTCTCTTTTTTTTTCAATTCTTATTCTGGCCTCGCATTCGGGAGGACGGCGGTTCGAATCCTCGTCCGGGCATCCAGATTTGGGTTTTCCATGGTTTCCCCAAATCACTCCAGGTGAATGCCGGGATGCTTCCTTCAAAAGGCCATGGCCGAATTCCTTCCCATTCCTTGCCCCCCATCCTTTCCCGTCTCTAAAGACCTAGTTGTTATAGGAGACGTTAAGCAGTTAAAAAAAAAATCAATTCTTAAATTCCTTAGACGAGGTTTCTGAAAAATTAAATCCGCTCCAACACGCACAAGTTTTTTTTTGTTGCGTCTTGAAGTGAATTGAATGATTCATTTGTGAAGTGAATTCACCTTCACTTTCACTGCGAATGAATCATCGTGATTGATTACGAAAAGGGAACCGTGTAAACCCGTCTTAAGAGAAACGAGAGAAAAAGTCTCTGAAAAAACTGAGCGCTGTGCATATGGATTCCTATTAATAAAGTGCCAAATTGGAACACGTACCAAAAATACTAAATTTAAATCGTAAAAAGTACTTGGGGAAAACACACACTGTCTTCAGTGGTACACCAAACAGAAAGTGGTCCAGAAAAGTATGGAAATGGCAACGAATGCAAAGATGGAAGAGGGGAAGACCTACCTATAGGAGAATGGGGAAAAAAAGACAAACGGAGATTTCCATAGGAGAGAATTAGAATACAATTCGTCGAAAGATAAACAGTTGTGGCCTTTGGGAAAATAGATATGGACAAATCAGGTGTAGAGAACGCGTTTACTATTAATAAAAAATGAGTATTTCACATCTTTATAGAAGCTTCTCTGTCACAAAGGTTCTTAATTATCCTTTATTGCTGTCAATGAACTCTTAGTTCCTGTACCCCCCCCCCCCTTCCCAAAAAAACTTCCCAAGTTACGTCGTTTGAATTAAAACTTTTCTTAACATGTTGGTGTTTTTGCTTATCTTAGTTAGTTATTATGATATTTGTTCTTGTTACGGATTCTCTATCATGCAACCAAACAAAATGCTTTTTATGACATCCGTGTTTCGTTTGCCATAAAAATATTTTTACTAATTTGCAAGACGGAAGGCTCATCACCAGACCAGGTAAAATTATTCTTTTGATAACTCTGAGGAAATACACTAAACCTTTCAGTAACGACTAGCTCACATGACCGTTTAATATCATTCGTGTTAGCCACCAAGCCGGGTCTGGTAGTTCGCATTGTAATATAGAATCACAGTACACGTATGTCATATGCTACATTATTTACGGAAACTGCACGTTGTAAACATGTTGTAACAGCCCTAATACCTGAATTTTGAATAGCATTGTACTGTATGAAGTATTTGTAATTAGCTAATGTTTGGTTGAAAGTGATTTGATATGTTTGTTTTGTAATTTCTCGTAAATCAGTGTATATAGACTTTGTTTTAGGTAAGAAAATTATTCAAAGGCCATTTAATATGTTTAAGAACCGAATGATGCAAGAGAATTTCTTAAATGTTTGTAATTACATGTATTAATGTAAGCTACGATGTCTACAGGACATTTTTCTACCGTTTGAAAGGATTTCTGTAAATAATTTTGTATTTAAGTATCTATAATTACCATTTCTGATCATTTTGTAATGTTGTTAATTAATTTTGTATTAATTCCGATTGTTGTTAATATGTTAGATTGTTTGAGTGATTGTTAATGATCGAGAAATATCGGGCGGATACCTTTGAAGTATTCTCGTAATTTCGATAAAGACTATATAAACAGATCGCCTGGACAGAGAGATTTCATTCATGCATTCAGTTAGTAAGTCAGTTTAGTTGACAGTATTCAGTGTTACAGAGAGTTTCAATCATTCAGTTGAGTTTGCGACTGTGCATCTCTGTATTGTACCTATACTAGTGAATATCGCTGACTTGTTGTTTGGATCACAATAAAACAAGACATCTTCAAACATAACTTGTTTGGTGGACTTTTTTAAAATAATTAATCAGTAATTAAACCACCATAAGAACCCTAACCATGTGCATTAGAACTTCTAAATGACGCAATATCAGGAGTGAGAATCAAAAACTCAGTATTCATGTGGTGATGTTATTAATAAAGTGGCTGACGGTTCTTCAGTTTTTCGCAGCTGATGTAGCAAAGAATGTTTAATATGGGGGAAAGGGATAGAATGTTGGATAGTGTAACACTATAGAGAAAATTCACGTGTTGTTTTATTTATTAATTTCCGTCATATGTCAGAGCTCATAGGTTTTATTGCTCATATTCTCGTACTGATATTGATCTGATATATTGGTGCAGCGTGGGTTTAATCATTGTGGATTGTAATAGATAGCAGCTTTTGAGTGTCGATTAAGGTTTATAGCGTATAACAACTGACAGTTGTTATACGCTATAAAACCCCCTCGTTCGTTCAGCCTGTGATTTTTATTGCTGGTTTCCATTAGCTAATGGAATGTCAGGCTGCGATGTAGTATTTGATTAATAGATCTATACTGTTTACGAACGGTAGTTAGGTTAAAACGAGTCGTGGGTGTATTTTAATAAATTCTCACCATGGTGCTAATAACAAACCCATGTTTAAAGTAATTTCCTAAACCCTAACTTTACCGCCGAGGATTAATTAATATTGATGCGTGAGTAGCAGTCATGATGTGATTTTACTGAGAGAATTATTCTTTCATAAAGTTTAAGTCTGACTTCACATGTCTCAAAGCTGTAATTATACAACATGATAGGTAGAAATTATGGTTTAGAAAATCGATGTAGAAAATACTACCCTTACTTAGTTATTACTTTACGCCACGTCGATGTTATTAACGATGGGAGAGTACTTTGAATAAGCAATGGGGAGGAATTTAGGCGTGGAATTTTGAATGAATAATCCCAACAATCGCCTGGAGAGGTTTAGAGATACCATGGAAAATAGAAATATCAAAATCTGGATGGCCGGACGAGGATTTGAACCCGGATCCTTCCGAATGACACCAAACATCGTGGGGAAATATCAGGCTTTTGAAGAAACAATCTACTTAATCTGGAGACAGGCTACGTTGCATCAACAGTGCAAATATTTAATGTCCCTAGGACAGCGGTTCCCAAACTTTATTGGCACACGACCCACGTACAAGTAAAAAAAATTTTCGCGACCCACCTAACATGAGAGTCTATCTAATATCAGAATGGGAAGTGTTGTATGACCTCGATACACTATCGACTATCCTATCCTTAAAAAAAAAGGCAAATTTTCGAAAAAAAGGATATACTATCAGCAAAAACAAGAATTGATAATACATAAAACCACAAACATATTATAGACCGGGAGGCGGCTGCACAGACCATCATCTCATCAAGTTGACTGCTGAGATTCCACGATTGAAAATAATTCGATCAGCATATTAAAATGAAACTGGTCTGCCAAGTAGCTTTTTGGTAGAAACCACCTGTGGACCCGATTTTAGAGGTTGATTGGTAGGTTTATCATTGTGTTTCACAAATGTGGAAGACTGGGAGCAGGAAAACACAATGGTAAATTTACCCGTCAACCACTAAAATGGGATTTGTAGGCGTTTTCCACCGAGATATGACTTGGCACATCAGGGGCATTTTAATTTACAAATCGAGTTTTAACTAATCCTGGAATTTCAGCCATCAACTCGATGAGACGATGCTTTGTGCAGCCGCCTCCCGCTTTATTACAAAGATAATGAAAATACATTTAATTATTATAAGAACACTACCACAGTGAGATTTATGGCACTGGTGTTTACTGATGAGGGCATCGATATAGGGTTAACACTGGTTAATTTTAACCTTAAGTCACTTTCTGCACATATTTTATTTCTGTATTTGTTTTTCACACACAAAAAGACATTTTTTATGGCAAAAACCTCGATTTTTCCGCGACCCATAGATTGGGAACCGCTGATCCAGGAAATAAAAAATTAACTTTCTAATAACTTATACAGTAAGTTATCAATAACCTGTATGATAAAAACATAATGTACTATTCGGGAGGATGCGGGTTCGAATCCCCGTCCGGGCATCCAGATTTGAGTTTTCCATGGATTCCCCAAATCACTTCAGGCGAATGCCGGGATGCTTCCTTCAAAAAGGCCATGGACGAATTCCTTCCCGTTCCTTGTTCCCCATCCCGCATCTAATGATCACGCCGTCGACGAGGCGTAAAACCCAAGCTAAAAAAAATAATAAATAAAAAAAACATGAGATTCGTACTACAGCAGGTGAAACCATCAAATTAATTATTAATAATTAAACGATAAATGTGGGTATAGTAAATTTTATAATTTCATACCTGAAAAATCGGATAATTGTTTTGTATGGCGAATAGAGAATGTAGAGATGGTGGAATAACGCGCATTAGTGTTAGCCGTGTATCATTCTGCGATCATTTTACTTTACAATAGTGGTACAGATGATAGAGCACCGCAAATACAGAATAATTCTATCTACCACATAGCCATAATGACATTAATGTCAACGCAACCTGAAGCCGCGCAAAAAAGAGGGGAGATTTCGGCGAAGGGGGTGGAGGAATGATAATCTATATTCAGAAATCGGCATGCTAGCCGTTATGATGGAGTGTGCAAAAAAAACTGAATGGATGATATTATCTTGTTTTCAGTCTTGTGTAACGTGCTTTATTAAAGACATACTTGAGCCTAAATGTATAGGTAGTTATCGGCCAGCTTACGTTCGTGCTGTAGTTTTACTGTTAAATATATGCTTCGTATTTCATGTTCAACTGAAAGTCTTCGTTAGACTTACATGGTTTAGGTGAAGTTGCCACGATAGCGTGTGCAAAATGCATCACCTTGTCTAAGGCAAGCCGAGATATAATTAAACTTACTGTTTAGTGCAAAAAGTCCGTCATAAATACTTTGAGAGCAAACTAGATCTCTTCGTCTGTGAAGTTTAAGGGAAACTGATCCTGTAGCAATTATGGAAGCTGTTTATGTTTCTGTGTCCAAATGTTATTTCGATTCTCCGGCCCGGGTTGCAGAGGTAGGACGACTAGATCTGCTCCGTGTTTTTCTAACGATTATTGTATAGGTGTACACGACTGTCTTAAGTGTTGTGTACATGAAGATGAAAGAAGGAAGAGTTTCAAACTCAGTTACGGAAAATTCTGAACTATTCTTTTTTTTTTTTTTGTATCGTATTTCCTCACTCCATAAGTAATGGAGAGAGCTTTTCGATTTAACCTAAGCTTTTCACAAACAGTAAGCAGTTTCCGAATTTTACACTACCACCTTCGCTGTTTACCAAGTTCCAAGTGGTGAAAAGTTCTCCCACAATGGGGGACCTAAATCTGCTAACCCTGTATTAGCGCCAGACAACATCAGTGAGCTAGGGGAATGTGACGGATTGATAGTGGATGTGAAACAAAAATGGCCAACAGAACTCTGAATCTTGTTGCACTAAAACACAGGTCATTAGGTAGTGATACGAACTTCATATTACCGCTTGCAAGTGCTGTTAATATTTAAGCACACTGGAACCGATAGGTACAACGTGGTCGGACAGGTGGCCACGTATCCATATTCCGATCGCCCTGACTAGGTTGTTCAGGTGGTTTCCGTCATCCATCAATGCAAATGCTGTGACTGTCCCCAACCTCCGCCTAATAGACTACACATTTCACAAATAACACGTTTCACAGGTAGATGGCATCACTTCACGTCCCCCACTAGTACTTAGTACGGCCTGGCAGAGACATAAAATGCTTGGCGTCAGGAGGGGAATGGGGCTGTAAAACCCGTGCCAACGATAAGTACTCGTAAAACTCATCAAAGGCAGCCGACAACAGAGTGTGGGGAAAAGGTCGTGAAGGAGATGAAGAAAAGAAGAGGATTGAAGTTAAGATTTGATTAAGTCTCTGGGCTGGGTTTCGAATTTCGGTCTCAGATAGAGTTTTTGCGGAGGCTTTAGTTGGCCTTTGCTTTGTTCTTGTGGAGTATACTAGGACGCTCCAATGTTCGGATTTCTCGTAAAACTGTAGCCTCCCCTTTACCCGATGTTACCATTCGAGAAAATTGAAATTCTGTCTCTAGGCAGCCGAAACCCGACAACAACCCCTCCGCCACACACTTATAGTGAATCGCGAGATGATGATGATGATGATGATGATGATGATGATGATGATGATGATGATGATGATGATGATGATGATGATGATGATGATGATGCATTTTTTACTGACGTGAAGTCGTTATATGAAGAGTGTGAGATAACGCTTATGACATTTTTAAGGACCTTAATCATGGCCTGAAGAGAAAGAAAGTAAACTATGATAAGGTGCAAGTGCTTATCTGTATGTTCCAAACACTCGAGCAAACTATGAATTGAGAAGCGACGGTTAACTGCCTGGTAAAGAATCTGCAACAGAAGTTTCACTGATGATTAAAATTTTGAATGATGTCAAGCAATTTAGTTACATATTTTTATTGTTTCCCGTTCGGAGCTGTAGAAACATCCATTTTCCTCTTTATTAAGATTCACAGAAATTAAAAATCCTAATGGTGGTATTATATAAGTTCCTAAAACATCTACAGACTATAGAATCTTGGTAAATTTTGCCAATTAAAGGCGTCCTGGGCGTATAGGCATGTATATATGCAGCAGTACTTAACGTGTGCACACTAAAATATACTTTATGCAGATATCTTACTAATGTAATTTGATTCTCTTAGCATTAAAAAAAAAAAATCCCTAGACCTGCCCCCCGCCACAATTTTATTATTAAAAAAATTAAATGCCTACTAATTTATGGTTCTTTCTCCATTTAATGCTAGTTTAGTACGTAAAGCAATTTTTAATCTGATAACTTTTCATATTACCCTCGTAAATTAATTTAAGAACTTTCAGAACCTGACAGTGGCTTGATTTTATGAATTCATAGTACAGTCGTCTTAGGTTTGTAGTGAAAAACTGTGCATGTAAATTAAAGGGACGTAAGTATTCGTAAGTTTAGTAGATACAGTTATAAAGTAAAATTGGCAGATTGATTTATTAGTGTCCGTAAGCATAGAAGCACACACTAGTTCAAAGAGAATTTCAGTGGTACAGATTCAAGTGTTTTTCAGGTTTTTGTTTGGTATGGAGTAGTAACAACGTCACTTTACTCTATGATGAGTTGCGTGGTACCACTAGGATAGAGCGGCGTTCACCCTTGAACCTTTGACTGCTGTATAGTGGGTTCATAGTACCTGAAAGTCGTTTTATTTTACGACAGAGCTTAGGAAACACGCAGTGTTTCGTAAGGTCCATCTCTGAATGTTTACATTTTTCCGCTTCTGCGATTCTTACGGTCATTCGGCAGAAGTTTGTTAGCAGTTATTCTGCATTTATGCCACGTTTGAATAGCTTGTACTGTGGATTGCTGTATAAATTCATGTTGCAGCTGTGGTTTGATTCTAAATTTGTTTGGCTAAGGTAAACTTTAAACCAGTTTTTTGTGATTTTTATCAGTGGGGGAGCGTCCATGAATCACGTAGCTCCATATTGGCCTCCTGTAAACCCCCCTCCCCCCACGTAGCCCGACGTGGCTATTGTCTCTACACTCCCCTCCCCCCTGCGCAGCACGTAACTTTTTTCCTTATTGATTCCAGAAGACATTTTGTACTGTTTTCTATTGTCAAGCTATCGTAAATTACAAACGGGGATAATTAAATGGCGGAAATAACTATTTACATGCAGTTGTGTGTACTGTACCTCATTTTAATTGTGACAAATAATATGAATGAAATGCTACGTGGCCTGGCTCGGAACACCCCCTCCCCCCGCGTAGCCCAGCGTAGCTTTCCAGCTAACCCCTCCTCCACTCCTCCCCACCTCCCCTCCCGTAGTTTGTGGACGCTCCCTAGGATAAACAGAACCAAACTTCTATGTGTGTAATAGTTGTCCTTTCAGTATTATTAAAATCAAATGTTCACTGATTTATTGATCAGTTAACGGAGTACAAATAATTTCTTGTAATACTGCAAATTGGATGTCTGTTAGGTGGTATATATATGCCTGTTACAACTTTGTCGCTAGAGTGTTGCTTTAACACCATTTGCAAAAAGTAAACGTACGATTAGTTTCTCGACTAAAGCTGAAATGCCTTATTTTATATTGATATGGAGAGATTTCAAGAAGTGTTTATTAATTGCATTGTTGTACATAAAACGGCAGTTTCCTCTTTCAATACCAAGGTGGGATGGGTGAGCGGTAACGATCTATCCTCGCTTTTGGGAGGATGTGGGTTTGAGTCTTCAGATTTCTGTTTTCCTCGTTTTCCCGAAATCACTTCATTCGAATGTCAAGATCATTTCTTCAATAGGTCATTGCTGAATTCCTAGCCGTTCCTTGTCCCGCCTCTAATGACGTCGACGTCGACAAGGCGTAAAGACACAAACAAACAAACAAATCTCGTTTAACGACTATCACTATGTTTTTGTTTGCATTTTAAATAATGTAGTTTTGAGTTGCTTATTAAAAAAAATATACGAGTTACACAAATATTTTTTCACATTTATCCCAGTTTCTCTGTATGGTATTAGCTACTAAATAACCATTCCACTTGATTTGAAAATCCTTATACATTTTATTTTTTGCTCTGTAGGAACACTGAAGCGTTTTTTTACGTTGTGTACTAGTCTGACGTTCCAGCCAGCGTGTGTGGGTGGCACTCTACGGAATTGTTCGCGTTTTTTCTGGTGAGAGATAAAGGCTGTATTATGTAGAAGCAGCAGTTTGCTTACGGATTTAAATGCTTTCATGGAACTAGGCTACTCATTGTATGATTCAGGACTGCAAGAATGCGAGAACATTGTGGAGGAAGAGAACTGAGAGAAATACTGGTAGCAGCATTTGGAACGAAAGAGCACAATGACAATTAGTTAGAACTTAAATTCTGGCATGGAGGAGGGGGAACATTTTTTATTTATGTGTAAGGTAATGTGGGAGTGAAATTACTGAAAGAGGAACCGAACAATAAGATTAGATCACTCGAAGTGTTTAAAGGAAAAATACACTTGAAATGTAAGTAGGTCACTAGAGAAATTCCCACCTGTGCTTAAGTTTAATTGCAAGTTAGTGGTAACGTTTAGTGAGTCTAATTACATCCGACAATCTGTGCATAAGCTTAATTGGAAATTAACAGTAACAATTAATTAGTGTAATTATACCTGAGAACCTGTACATAAGCTTCATTGTAAATTAATAGTAATTGATGAGTGTAATTATGCAGATACCAAATCCATTGCATGGGAAATGAGATATCGGCGACAATGAACTTCTAAGAGGAAAAAAAGAGTCTCATATGTAAAAGAAGTTAAGATCTGTAACAGCCATATGGTCAGCGAAGACATAACAAAGATAAAGAATTTAGGATGAAAATTGTGGTAACGGATTTGTCTGAAGAGGAATCAAGGGGAGAGAGATTCTTCGAAGAAAAGGCACGATTAAGCTAAATAATGAAGTCTTCTTTGCGTTAGAGAAAAATACTCATGAAATTAAATCTATTGTGTAATCGCAGACCAAAGTTGTCTGAGAAACGTAATAATATTGAAAACATTTTAAATCACTATGTGAAACTTCACTGCGTTTCACCTGCTGGCATTTGAGGTTACCTTAACGTCATCTATTGGTTATTGTGACAAGTATCGAGTAGTATGTCCTTGAACCTAATAATTGGCAATATAATAGAAGAAAGGAACCAAAGTCGGACACCCAGTTTGTTTTTGCCTGTCTCGTCTTTCATTTGAGTGAAGTTTACTTTAATTTTAATGGCATATGTTCTTTGGGTTATTTTCAAATATATGATACAAGTTAGTTAATATCTTAACATAGTCTTAAAATTCATTTTTTAGTAACAAGTTAAAAAAACAATGAAAAAATTAAAAAAAGTCGGACCCTTGTTAAGAATATATACAAAATTAATTGAAAAGTGTATTAAAATTAAGAAGAATGTGGAATCGTTTTATTTTAACATCTGACCAACTGGTTCAAACAATTTAGATTGTTTGACATTCATAATATTTTATAATTTATCATTGAGAAAAAGTGAACCGTTTCTCCGGTGACAAATTCATCCGCTAACGACAAAAATAATCACCATTTCTCACCTTGGATCTATATTTTTTCATGCCAATTGAAGCACAATTTCAAATCACGACTTGACGAAATATTAATTTGAATTACATTGGGTCCAACTTTGGAACTCCGAGAGGTCCTATATATCCTTGCAGCTTTGACTACAGGTCGTAAGTGAAGTTCAGGATTATAATATAGTGGACATTCCAACTAAAGTCATAATGTCGATTCAAAACAAATTATTTAGACAGCATTTGCTGTGCTGATAAAAACTTGTTAGTCCAATTTTTGACAAAAATGAGTCATTCACACTTAAAAAAATTAAATAAATAGAAATTATAAAAAAACGTGTGGGTGAAAATCCAATTGATTATTTGATTTAGATTAGTTTATGCATTTCTGTTAAATTTTTTTATTGATTTATTGATTTTTATAACTTGTTTATAATGAATTTTCGTTATTTCCTAAATATTTATTTATATTCCTTTCATTTAATATATTCAGAATTTATGTATTAACTATTTCATTCGTGTTTCTACATTTTTTTCTTTATTTGGTAAAATTAATCTTGGTGTTTCATTTACGCACAATATAAATATTTTAGTTAGAAAATAAAAAAAAGTTTAAAATTTTTGGTAGTATCATATATTATTAAGAATTAAATTAACTTTCAATTTATTTATATCGAAAAACTCTCCAGGAAAACCAATATATAGAACTTCACTTACGCCCTGTAGCCAAAGCGGCAAGCATACGCAAGAAAGTTTTTTTGTCGTAATATTAAGAAGAATAGGTTGATACAATTGCATAAGGTTTGACTTTGACATAGGGCTGCGGAAACAAAAAATAAGATCCCCCCCCCCCCCCCCCCCCAAACAATTTTTTTTTTTAAAAAAGCGTGAAGGACTCATTTTTATCAAAAATTGAATATAACAAGTTTTGATCAGCGCAGCAAATGCTATCTAAAGCAATTTTTTTTGAATCGTTACTGAATGGCGTGAACAAAATACTGAAGGAAGAATTTGGACAGAATATAAATCAAAGCAAGACAAAAGTGATGTAATGTAGCAGAAATCATACCAATACTAGTAGATTAAATATAAAAATAGGATCGGATGTAATAGGAGAAGTAAGTGAATTCTGTTACTTGGGAAGCAAAATTACAACCGATGGCCGAAGCAGGAATGATGTTAAAAGTAGTATAGCACTAGCAAAAAGAGCCTTCATGAATAAGAGAAACCTTTTAAGTTTCAAATATTGATCTAAGAATTAGAAAGAACTTTTTAAAACTCTATGTGTGGAGCACAGCTCTTTATGGTAGCGAAACATTGACTTTAGGAATACCGGAAATAAAGAAAATAGAAGCATTTGAAATGTGGTGCTACAGAAGAATGCTGAAAATTAAGTGGATAGACAAAGTAAGAAATGAACGATTTTTGGGAATGTTGGGCGAGGAAAGAAGTTTGTGGAAGAAGTTTACAGAAAGAAGAGACAGGCTCGTAGGTCATATATTGAGACATGCTGGATTGGTTAGTTCGCTGGTGGAGGGAACAGTCGAAGGTAAGAACTGTAGAGGAAGACAGAGATTAGAATAAATGAAGCAGATAATTGAGGACGTGGGTTGTAAGGGGTATGTAGAAATGAAGAGGTTAGGAAAGGAAAGGATGGGGGATTGCATCAAACCAGTCTAAAGACTGACGACAGCAAAAAAAAAATTATGACTTTAGTTCCAATGTCCACTATATTCCAATCCTGAACTACTGTGCGGCGCCATGATGGTGTCCGGCGCTATCACGGGGTTAACTGGTTCAAATCCTGGCGGTGGAACTACACAGACGGAAAAAAAAATCCCAACACCAAGAAAGACTTGTGTTAGATAAACGAAATTTGGTAGGCGTGTTTATACATCTGAAAGATGACATCGATTCAAATTTCGCGCTTCGCGCATAAGTGTGGCGCTAGTAGCGCTACTCAGAGCTTGCAAATCAGGTTTGCTTTAAATACGCGCTGTAAAGTTTGTGAACGTTATTTACCGCTGAGATTTGACATAGTGAGTTGATGTTAGCCAAGAATGCCTTTAAGAAGACGAAGAAGCCATTATCAACAGCTCACCGAGTTTGAACGAGGTCGTGTAATAGGGCTACGAGAAGGTGGATTTTCTTTTCGCGATATTGCAGAAAGACTTGGCCGGAATGTATCCACTGTGCATGATTGTTGGGTGCAGTGGTCAAGGGATGGTACTGCCTCAAGAAGACCGGGTTCCGGGAGGCCACGTGGCACTACTGAGAGGGAAGACCGCCGTATTCGGCGTACAGCTGTGGCACATCATACTGCGTCTGCGGCAGAAATTCGAGCTGCAGTTGGTACCACAGTGACACAACGAACTGTTAGAAATCGGTTACTTCAAGGACAGCTCCGACCCAGGCGCCCTGTAGCGTGCATTCCACTGACTACAAGCCATCGCCGTTTGCGACTCCAGTGGTGTCAAGCCAGAGCTCATTGGAGGACGGAGTGGAGATCTGTTGTGTTTTCTGATGAAAGCAGGTTCTGCCTTGGTGCCAGTGATGGCCGAGTGTTGGTCAGAAGGAGGCCAGGGGAACGCCTGCAACCAAACTGTCTGCGGCCTAGACACACTGGACCTACACCTGGAGTCATGGTCTGGGGAGCAATTTCCTATGACAGCAGGAGCACTCTTGTGGTTATACCAAACACACTGACTGCAAATTTGTACGTCAGTCTGGTAATTCAACCTGTAGTGCTGCCATTCATGAACAGCATTCAAGGGGGAGTTTTTCAACAGGATAACGCTCGCCCTCATACCGCTGTTGTCTCGCAACGTGCTCTACAGAGTGTCGACATGTTACCTTGGCCTGCGAGATCACCAGATCTGTCTCCAATTGAACACGTATGGGATATCATTGGACGACAACTCCAGCATCATCCACAGCCAGCACTGACCGTCCCAGTATTGACAGCACAAGTACAACAAGCATGTAACTCCATACCACAAAGTGACATTCGAAACCTGTATGACACAATGCATTCACGTTTGCAGGCTTGCATTCAAAATTCTGGAGGTTACACCGGCTATTAATTTAACAGTATTTCACATTTGAAATGCATTTTCTTGAGCTTAAATTAACCTGTGATCTTGAAAATTTAATCAATTAAACATGTTAACTTGACAAATGCATTGTCCAAATTTCATTACTCTACAATAATTTTTTCTTGGTGTTGGGATTTTTTTTTCCGTCTGTGTAATTTCCATCATCAGTACTTGGTCGGCAGGGTAGGAGAAGTGGTGATGCACACTTCATAATCACCAGATTGTACACCAAAGTCTTGGGTTAAATCCAAAACTTATTCGCAGTATGTAATGATGGCATACGGCACTGTTATTAATGATTCGTCCGTCGGGCGGGGGCACGAAGTCTGGCGGCTAGCCGGTATTTTCCGGAATAGTAGGCCTGAATAGGCAGGCACGGGGTATCACTGTCTTCCTTCTTCATCTCGTATCCCCAACAGAAACAACACTCAACACACTCACCATCACAATCATACCCATTTCCAATTACAAGTACGAACACTGTCACACTGCAGAAGGCAACGGGAAACCGTTCCAGTTAATCATCTTCCCATGGATACTAACCAACCACCCTCCTTCTTAAGGTAGCCGCACATACACAAAACACGTGTATGACATCCAAGGGAGCAGAACATGATCTCGGAATAATCTTTAGTTTTGAAAGAATGTAGAAAATAGTGCCGTCAATATCGATGACGGAAAAGTTTAGTGTAGGAAAGTGTTACTGATCATTAGGGTTCAGATCCTTATTAAAAAAAAAAAAAAAAGAGAGAAATATGCAGGAAAATATGACCTTAAAATTGGGTAAATATGACTTAAAAATGACAAAATATGACCAAACAGTTCATTTACTATACATCATAACATGCTCAATATACATCATTTATTTTATCTACTAGTGTCGCTTTCATGTAGACACCTTAATTTGCTTCCGCTCATTCGATGCACCATTGGGAAATTAAATTTGAAATCGTTTTGTTGAAGTCACTTTAATTTCAGATAATTAACAGACTAGAACTATTTCATCCATACTAAAACGCCCCTTTCTAAATTCCTTTACCTAACTTTGTACTTTCAGAAAATTTTATCTTCGGCATGGCGGTGGGTCTACTCACTGATCCACGGCAGATTTAACGATGACTGATGCTATTTCATTGAGATACTGATCGACGTTGATACACACGCATGCTTCTGCTGCATTGTCGCTATTAAAAGGCAGGCGGAACATTACGTTTAGAGAGTGACAATACGTGTAACTTTAATTCTTGACTGCTGAATTCTGACCACAGTGAAAATTAGTTTTGTTTTTTTCCCCCCGCCTGTATAGCAGAATTACAGTTCTGTGAATAATTATATTAATTTCTTATCATCTATATTCCCGGTATTATTAAAAAACTACCAGATTTTTGCTCAAAATATGACCATTTGACCATAAATATTATCGAAATATTACAAAAACTATGAAAATGGTCTGAATATGCATTTATATGCTATATAAAATACATTATTTTTTTATTTTATGCGAATAGACCTATACAGATCACACACAACGTAGTCATTTTTCTGTCTGAGTTTCTTTTGCCATTCCAGTATTCTCGCATCCGTTTACTGAAGGCAATTTTTCTCTTTTCTGTCCAAGTTGTGCCGGTCTTCTTGGCTTTGGTTTCTGGCATGACTACCCAGTCGTGTATTTTTTGTCTGAAGATTTTGTGATCTAGGATTTCTGAACTCTTGATTTTAGCTTTTTCCAGGTCTTGTCTTATTAGATCAAACCAGCTGTCAGGCATTTTTAATGGTTGCATGATTTGAATATCTGCTTAGTTAATCTGTTATCTGGCATCCTGTAGATGCGACCGTAGAATTTTAGTCTGCGTATTCTGATGTCGTTGACTATGTTTGTTTGGGACTGTTTTGTTTGACTTTATAGTCTGTAGCCTTCTTCTGTTTTTGGTTGGTCCAATAATTTCCCTGATTATTCTTCGTTCTTCTTTTTGGATGTTCTCGATATCCCTCTTAGAGTTTAGTGTGTTTCTGTGGCGTATAGAGCGTTGGGTTTAATTACTGTACTGTACTGTCTAATTTTTGATTGAATTGCTATGTTATTTTTGTTGTAGATGTTGCAAGTCTGTCCGAAAGCCTTTTTCATTTTGTTTAGTCTGTTTTGTTGTGCCTTCTTTTCGAGTCCTGTTGGACTGATAATTTCACCTTGGTATTTAAACTCTGTGACTCTGTTCATTTCCATATTTTGTGTACAGTGTTTTGTGCTCAGTTTGTGTGCCAAGAAAAACCGTTTCTCAAAGGAGAGTTTTAGTCCAATTTTTTTGTGCTAATTCTTTGAGGGATTCTATTTGTTTGATGGCTTGTTGTCAGAAACGGTGAATCAGTGTTAAACTCAGCATTTCAGCTCAATAAGAAGGCAGGAAAAAAAAATATGACCTGTCCCAAAGATCCTAACCCTACTCATCGTAATCTAACTTCGCTGGTTCATTCTGGAGCGCTAGTGGTCTAAATGTTGGACATTCAAACAATTATTAAACAAACACACTACGTATTTCTGTAAATAATTATTTGAATGACCCAACTGTAACAAAAAGACGATCATTTGGGATTAAATGAGAATCTGATGTATTGTTTTTTATAGTAATTACTAATTAGATTTGTGTTTAGTCCAGTTTAACCTACCATTTTTACCCGACCTTTTTACAATGTAAAAAAAATGCAGCTTAATGTGCAGCACTCAATTTTTTTACGGCGTCGGAGAGCCATGAAATATCAAATATTATTACCATTTTTACTAACAACTCGAGGTCGCGATGCGTTGATTGCTGTGAAAAAGTAGTTGAAATGGTTCTTTGCATTTGGCTAATATAGGGATAGACTGAGAGTTGAAAACAGTTATTCAGTGGCGCGACATTTACCCAGGTTCTGCAGCTGTGAGAATGGAGCAGTCTAGGAATAGCGCAGTGCTTTTCGTTAATATGAGGTCAGACCGCCAGTATAAACCTGGACACACATTATCCGCGCCAAGTACCTCGTCACTCAACTTAACTGCGCGATACGTGAGCCTTGGACCATTTCGGAGAAATGGTTACGGTAGGTGTTAGTGTTTTAGAGCTTCCGGTATACAACATTAGTCTACTCGACGCAAGAAATAATGTGAAAGTAATACAGCACTGTATGGTAGTTGCATGGAGACTCGTGGAAGCAAATTGAAACACTTCTCAATCTGCACTGACAAGTGACGATGTTATCGAGATGTTTTATCTAGTTTTACTCCCATGAAGCTTATATCGTCAACCAATTCAACCGTGCAATGCTGTTTCCTGTAATTCTCAGCCCAGATAAGACTTCTGCATGTAGAACTATAAGATGTATGGTATTTGTAATATAAATATATAAACAGTTTGTTTATTATTCTTATTTATTGCTGACATTTGCCTGCACAATTGCCCGCTTTGACCTACATGTATGGACAATATGTGCGTACTGTAGATATTTGAATTTTCGAGCGACAATAACAGCAGAGGCTGCGGTTATATTGAAATTCATCCTGTATTACAGCATAGGAAACCATAAATTTAGTATTTAATCATCTACGTTTTTGTCACCAGCGCCATGTTACTGATTTCATTACTACTGCCCGCAGCCGTGTCCACGTTATTAACCCCAAATTACCCCAAAAAAAAAAAAAAATGCAGATGGCGCTGCAGGCGATTTGAAAGATATAAAAGTAAACGCAGTCTGTGAGTTCACCATTCTGTAAGTCGTCTTTCTGCTGTAAGCGTGTGCCGTTCACAGATTGCAAGTTTGCTAAAAAAAAAATGGTGGATACGTAGAAAATATCGTACTTCAGATTTTTCCAGACTGCAGCGCCATCTGTTGTTGAAAATTGTAACGAATTTCGAAAGTTTGACTGCCTGAAAATTTACTGTTGTCCCAAGCATATTGCAACACACGGTATATTTCTATCGCTGCCCGTTTAGTTTTTATTAATTTTTCAAATATACCGGTCATTTTTGAAACACCCGATATTTGAAAACTGAACAAATAAATATACTTATATAATCAACAACATTATTAACAGAATCCAGGCACCGAGCATGGTGGTGCAACGGATAGCGTTCTGGCCTCGCATTCGGGAGGATGGCGGTTCGAATCACCGTCCGGGCATCCAGATTTGGGTTTTCCATGGTTTCCCAAATCACTCCAGGCAAATGCCGGGATGCTTCCTAAAAAGGCCATGGCCAAATTCCTTCCCATTCCTTGCCTCCATCCTTTCCCGTCTCTAAAAGCCTCGCTGTTGAGAGACGTAAAGCAGTTAAAAAAAAACAGAATCCAAAGAGTATGGTGTTTGACAGATGTGGTGTGTTCTTTGCTAGGTTAGGAGGTTAGGAAAGGTGTGTTCATCTTTGATGTAAGATGATCTCTGGCACCTATTTGTTCATGTTAGGGACAGATAATCGCTTATTGATCCGTCCACCGTTCACATAGTCATAAGACGTGCCTTAACTTTTATTTTAGATTCTAAGTTTCCAGAGTGTTAAAACCCAATCCAAATTGTTTAACAAAGAAATCCTGGGAATATATATTTATTGAATCACAAAGTTCGTTGCCATATGAAACGTTAAGCTATGGCAGCCAATGTAGATATGGTAGTTCGGGTATTGCCAAAACATTGTAATGAACGTGATTTGTAAGTTATTCGGAAAATATTTGCTAGTAAAGGAAGGTGTAAGATATGTGGAAATGTGTGGTTACATTACAGCTAAGGGAACGTCCATAAACTACGTAGCTCCATTTGGCCTCCCGCGAACCCCATCTGCCCCTCCCTCCCACGTAGCACGTAGCATTTTTACCTGTTGATTCCGGAAAATATTTTGTACGGTTAACTCTTGTCAGACTATCGTAAATTACATACAAAGATGGCGGAAATAAATATTCACATGCTGTAGTGTGTTCTGTTACCTCATTTTAACTGTGCAAATAATATGAGTGGATAGCAACTTGGCCTGGCTCGGAACGCCCATCCCCTACGTAGCCCAGCTTAGCTTTTCAGCCAACCTCTCCCCTGTGCCCTAGACCGAGCACGCAGTTTATGGACGCTCCCTAAGTAACAGAAATATCGTGCTGTATATTAACCAACGGACAGATGTAGGTTAAAAACCAGGCGTAACCAGCTGTTAATCGCGTGTTCGTAATTGGTAAAAATGAAGCAAGAGAAGAATTTTACTTTGATATTTGTCCTCCCGAGTTCATTAATAAGCTTTGTTTCCTTCGGTAGAAAATTTCAACTATCACATGTGCCAGCTATGTTTTAGTAGCCTACTTAGGGTGAACTGAGCTACATATTAATGGGTAATAAGCGATCCATTAAATAACAACCATCTCATAGTCTCCGTTAAACCTCTGTTAACTTCAATGGCCTTCCGTGTGTCTGGCGGCCTTCGTCTTATCAGCGATCTCTCTAAAATTATGGCTTTATGGCTACCAATCGACGGCGATGATATTAGTAGCAGCAGACGTTGCAAAAAAGGGGGGGGGGAGGAGGCAGGTAACTGGAACCAATTCTGCCATGATGTTTTGTATGAATTATTCTGGGCCTTCACGTGGAATGATTTCGGGTAACCATGCAAGACCGAAATCTGGATGGCCGGACGGGGATTTGAACCTTCGCACTCCCGAACGCCAGACCCAAGCGTTACCGCTCACCAACCACGCTCGATCGGTTTCCATAGCTCTTCGGAACTTTCCAAGCTTCCATTGTGTGAGTTCTTTTAGTCTCAAGGTCCTCGCAGGGAAGTCTGCATGAAACTCACTGGTTTCCTCCATTTATGTGATCTGAAGACCACATAATGTTTCATGCAAGCTTGCCACCCCAGAAGGACGCGACAGAAAATATCTGGTCTGATGTCTTCCTTTGTATTTACAAAAGTGAACCACAATAGTTTTACTGACTGATGTTTTCTAAAAGATTTTTAAAATTTCAATTTAGCTCCTGCGCATTTAGTTCCTGTAAAAAATGATCCTTTTACCCTTTATACGGGGGTATTGGGATTTCTCGGGTTGATAATTCCATATAGTACCTGCCGGTTTGGCCGTGTGCTTTATAACATTCTGTTGCTGGTCTCGGTGAGGTACAATGGACCCAGGTAAAAAATTCCGGCCTGGCTATCGTACATCTTGATTACAATTTTCAGACGTTCTTCGGTAATCATCTAGGAGAATGCTGAAGCTGTCTCAAATTTCAGATTTAAAAAAAGTACGAAATACAAAATTAACACTTGACATACGGAAGCCAGTTTGAAGTATCGACAGATAGGTGGCGACTCCCTCACTTCCCTCTGAGATTGTAACTATATACACAAAAAAAAAAACTGTTCACTGCTAATTGGCAGTTCAAGGTCACATTACCCTTAACTTGCAATTCTTCTCTGTCCCCTTTTCATCCTTCGGTTTACAGGAGAAGGTATGTAGAAGTCTGCGCTTAGGCGATCGTATCAGCGAGCTCGCCCCCCCCCCCTCCCCGAGGACGTATTGATAAGTACGGCGGAGAGGGGATAAAGCAGAGTGACCTTGAGCCGCCAGTTCGCAGTGAACAAACTGTAACGATGCTAGCGAATAGCCAGTAATCTCGGAGAAACGGGAAACGCTAATAGAGGAATGGAATGGTTAAAAAAGGGGGAGTACGGTAGTACCATTCCTAATACAGCACAATATATCGTTGCTCATGGTAGCAACAAGTAAATAAAAAAAATTTATATACTCCTGAAATTTCTGAAATCCGTCTCTTCTATTAGTATTAGGGCATGTTAAATAATCCTGAACTAGGATAATTTAAGCTCAATACCTTCAAGATGAGGCTGTTCATTGTGTTAAGGTAGGTAATACGCTCTCACATTAACTCAACTAGAGGTCCTCAGTTTGAAAGACACAAAATAGCATTAGAAAGAGTTAACCTAGCATTATTCTAAGAGAATCATATTAATTGAAAAATCTTCACCTTAAAGTAACATCAGTTGGAATTATTCTGTGCTACGTTGAATTAATTACTTTATTTAACTGAATTATAAGACACAGGGTAAAAAATAAGAATATAGTTTAAAACTACGAAATCTTTTACTTTGTGAATATCTTTCCTTTTGTCGGCAAGTATGTTTAGATTCGTTTCAGAATTGTAAGTCGTAGTATTTTATTTTAGCTTTGCAGCAGGTGTACATTTATAGAGCTCAAAGCTGCAAATAAAATACGTCAGCAGTTTTATGACGAGTGAATAAAAGCTCCGACTCAGCTCTTGTTGTCATTTAATCGACTTCCGGTTTTTATACATTCGCTCTGGATTGTGCAAGATCTGTTGAAGCATCAGTACATTGAATTTTGATCGTGGTGATTTATCACAGTTTGATGACAGAATGTGCCGAATTGTCCGATGAACGGAAGTCGTGTGCAGTTTACACATCAAAATATTCGATACCTTTATTTTCATTTCGACGTTCGAAATATCTCATTATGCTGCCCCCAACGAATAGTAACTCTAATCTGTTCATCACGTCAGAGTTACCCATTTTTAGGTCAAAATAACTTAATTTCTGCTATTACATTTGGTGTGAGATCCAGGGAAATATATTATTCCTTCTCCTCCATCAATCTGTTGAGTATCTTGACCATATTTTTCCATCTATCGTTCCTGTGGTTCTTTCTACATTTCTGCATCTCCATTTCAACCTACGCGCTCGATTATCTGCTTCAGGTATTCTGATTTTTGTTTTACATTTCAGCTGTATTATTTAGTAGCTGTTGCCCTTAACTTTGTTCATGGAGCTATCTCTTAAACCAATTATGTCATAACACAACGCCAGAGAGAGAAAGAGATCCTAAAACAATATCAATTGTACGCTGAAATCATATAAAACATTTTTAAGTAATCAAATCCAGACATTTTTACGTGAATTACATTCAACGAAAAATTTTTGGTAAATTTTTATCTTAAATTGCTGTTTTTCAACTTCAAATCAAAATGAAACATACCTTATTTTACCCTCTAACCATGAGGTGTACATTATTCTAAACCCTATCAAAATACGAGAAAGTTTTTCGGTAAATCTTGTTCATAAACAGACAGAATTGCAGTCAGTACAAGGTAATTGTTTCTCGCAGTTGAAGTTTTTCATATTAGGGTATAAATAGAATCAATCTTTATCATTTTGATATGGTAATCTAAACGCTTCTGGTGTCGTTTTTTATCTACCCTTTTCAAAAGATACTTTCGGTGATTGTTGTCTTTGATTGTCGATAAGTGCAATGTTTCTCAATGTGAGGGACCTGGACGCCTAGAGGTTCGTGAGTTGTTCGTAGGGGCTTCACGACAAGATTACGTTATAACGGTTGACTGGCTGTCTCGAGTTTGGAATATGCTCAATGGTCAATTGAGACTCAACATAAGCAAAATGCTCCTACAATTGACTCGCCCTTCTGCAAGAAACAAACCCAACAATCAAATTAAGTAATAACATTGTGCTCTTTGTCACTATATTACTTTTGTAAAATTAAAATCCTTAATTAAAAAAAAAATCCCAGGTTTTTTTTTATTTTATTTTTTTTAAATAGGGGGTTTACCATTGTCTGGGTAATTTTGTATTAGTGCGGTTAGAGGGTATATTCATTTGATATTTTACTTTTAAAAACCACGTTTAGAGTGCATGTATAACAATTTCTATTCCTCTTATCATATCCATCGGATCGATTCTCAGCTACCGAAGTCGGTGGGTGATCGAAAAAGCGACTGGCATTCGGGAAGACTCTGGTTGGAATAACCGTCCAACCATCCAGATTTCGGTTTTTCATTGAAATCCCACCAGGAGTCTGTAACAACTTCGACGTAAGTAGATCCATTAAAGGCGATCTGCAGCAATAAGCTCTTTGCACAGTCGAAAATACATTCAACTCGATTACCTGGTTTCTCCGCTTAAGTTCTTTGCTTGGCGTCATCAAGGCGCGGAATTCAAATCAGTCAATAGGAACCTGTAAGTCGATTTGAATTTCCCATCCACGTTACTCTTGAACACAGGGATCGAGCCTGGATTGTGAGCAGTAACGTTCGGGTCGGGAGGATACAGTTTCCATGATTTCTCGAAATACTCCAGCAAATGCCGGTAGGGTTGCTTCAGAAGTCCATGGCTGAATTCACGTCCCTTGTCCACAATGCTTACCCACTTCCAATAACTTATACGTCAACGAGGTATAAAGCCCGAAGCAATTAATAAAAAAAGTAGACATGAAATAAAGAAGCTGACTGTACTATCGTTGACAAACACACTTTCGCGTTATGAACCGAAGATAGACACATAACATCATAAACACAGTGTATGGTAACCATGACCTTGTTCCTGCTTATTACCTATTCTCCAATTATTTAACATAATGTAAAATATTTTTCGTTTGTAATAATTATTAGTGACAATTAAGATAGAATTATGTTAATTACAAGTTAAGTTTAAGGAGACTACCACATATTGACGTAATTTTACTAACTACAAGCTGTTTATTAAAAACGATAGGCAAAACCTTTAAATTATGTGTATTATTGTTATGTCATCACCATTAGTTTCAGAATGGGATGAAGAATGTTTAGATTATTTTCAATCAATTTTAATAGTAGCTTAACGTCTTCGCTAAACGTTGTTAGCCCTTGTTTGGTGTTTGTAGTGTTCCACAACTTTCACTATATACTAATAGAAGTTTAGCGGATTATACTATCGTCGTTTGGTGCATAGTTTACTTTGTAAAGAAGTCCAAAGTACCATTTTTAACCTAGTTCTGAAATAAATGTAGAATGATAATTTGTTTGCAAAACTACCTTTTTATTTAAAAATTAAAGAAATTAAAGTACGTTTGTGGAGGTATATAGTACTTGTTGATTGTAAAAATTACAAATATTCGATAAATATCACTAAACAACGTAACTCGTTAAAATGTTGATAGTGAGTTACGCCACAACCAGGCAAAAATTGGCAGAATATAAAAAAAAATCCGCACCCGTGTTGATGACTAGGCTGTTAAAGTGAGACAGAGGCCTGCAAAAAATTTGGTTCAAGTGCTTATTCAGTGTCATGGAGTGAATAAAATAATAAACTGATGGATTTCTATTAAGCGTTTTCGTGTATTTTATAATATTTTCTTTTAACGAAAAACAATTGTGGTTATCTGGAGGAAAATATTTCCCCAATTTGATCAATATCATCATTTCTTGTGGGCTAATTATGGAATATGCTACACTGTGCAACACATACACAAAATTTGATGGGACTTGTTTATTGTCTTCAAATACGTAATAAATGAATGACAATGGCGGCAGAGTTTGTGACCGCCGAAACGTCGTGGTCAAACGATGTACTAACTCGGCTAACTACCCGAGAAAGTTTTATTAATTTACAACGCCGAGAAAATCTCCAGTCTTACAAATGAAGCATCGTTTTAAATATTAAATTCATTTCAAATATTAAATTCCTGGCTTGTATTAACACCATTAATTAAGAAAATTCAACCCACGAATGACAAAATTACGGTAGTTCCGAGTCAAGCCGCTAGTCCTCACTGGCGTCGATAATGAGTGATCGCATACCACTAGATAGCAGCAGCATATATCACAGAGACACTGATAAACTGCGTGTGCTTCATAGAGTAATGAGCTTTTCAGTTTTTTAAGGGAATGATTACATCATTTCTAATTGTTTCGTAAGACGTTGTTTTGCTACATACCTATTTCAATTGAAACATAAACAGTTATTACAAATCAGCCATTCTTCTTTCATCCTATTACCAACTACCAACCTCGCTATTCATCGTAGTATATGATTTCAGAAATTTTCGCATTGACCACACAGTGTTTTCTTATTTCTGCTAAAGGCCGACTTAATACTGAGAAATTAAAGCCTGTATTAAGGGAGTAGTTTTTTTTTTTTTTTTTGCTGATGTCGGCGTATTAAGATTTCAATGAGTGTGTTATTTCTATTGTCTGATGACAGCTTTAGTTGGTATTAATTTTTCACAACAACGTCATGACTGAAAGAAAGGGAAAATGCTGGTCGTGGAACAGTAAATAGTAATTACTTACTTCTTACAGGAGCCAAGCGTGCTAATACTGTAGCTCCTGTTTCCTATAAGCTTGGTCTTTCCGAAAAAAAATTTCAGTTTTAATTAAATCAGATACGTTGTCTTCAATATGATGTGAGGGTAGTCGGCGGATTGTGGAAATGTATGAAATCTATAATACAAGCAAGTGACTGCAGATAAGTTGCTTTCGAAACAAAACCGCCAAAAATTCGTACGTTAATTAAACGCAATTTCTAATGTAGATTACTACGTTTTGTGTATTATTTAAAAATAACTGTCCAATTGTAGTGATTGTCACTTTTAAACCTACGTTCTAAAAAAAAAAAAAAAAAAAAAAAAAAAAAAAAAAAAAAAAAAAACCTGTAAATCGCATCAGGATTTTTAAGAATGTTTAGTCGCCTATCCTTTCTTATCAGAAGGCGTTTATTTTTTAATAGTATCTCGTAGTTTACAAACACAAGAATAAAAAATTCTTTTTGCGATAAATCAATGAAAACAGCTGAGTAAGAGGAAAAACTTCACAGATTAGGAAGATCAGACGACAGTTTCTCGGCGCAGGAGTTACTGCTTGATTCACGTAGTTTCAGGTTAAATGTAGACTCTATAACTGCGTTGCCTCTGCTAATACAATCATCCAGTTTAAATCCAGTTTATAAACATGTCTGTCAGGATACAATGCCCTGTTAATCAAAAGCACTTTGAACAGAATAATATTAACGCATGTTCAAGCAACCATAAAATTAAAACTCGCAACTTATAAACTGCATATTTATGGATATGGTTGATATAGGAAATAAATTTCAAAAATGAAATGGTGTTTTTGATATAATGCTGTTAACATTTTCTAAAACTGACAGCTTTTCTACCTCTAAAATCTTTATTTTGCGCCGGGGGAGGAAATAATTGAGAAATAGCCTAGTCCTCTACTTGAACCTTAAATAACTACATCCATCTCCAAGTCGCTCACTGCAGTAGGAAAAAATATTTGCTCATCCATTTGCTTCTATAGAAATCTATTGGAATATAAGTAAAGGGGTTCCGACGGCTCATGCCACTTCCCGTAGGATTCACGGAGGTAGAGCTCCACACTCACTGTTAAACCTTCGGTACTAGAATGGATGTGACCGGGTGAGAGCCACGCTCCGGCAGTTCTTTATCTTCCCGCGGAGTTTTTCCCTCGGTACTTATTGGATTGCAGGCTGAGTGGACCTTCAGCGGACGTTCAGCGGACGTTCAGCTTCGTCGGAGATCGAACCCCGGTCATCCGGGCAGCAGTCAGACGCTCTACCGCCTGAGCTACGCGGCCGCCCCTCTAGTGGAATATAATGTTACTAAATTTCAAATATTCGATATTGGAACAATAAAACATACCAAATGTGACGTCGGTGACTGTCCCGTTTATGAGCTAGCGCTTTGGTGGAGACAGTCACACAGCAAAAATCAGAAGTTCGTGACATGGCCCTATAAACCAACCACTTGGACGTTCGCGGAGGTATTGTTCTGTAATCGCATTCTCGATTTACGGCACGATTAAAGCGACAAGGATGGCGCCACGCTCCACTCCGTCTCTATCCACCAAAAGTTCTCGTTTTCGTTGCTCACTGGACAGTAGACTGAGTGCACCTCGCGATCCTTCACAGACATTCAATTTAGTAGAAAAGTCGTCCGATTCATCGGGTCTGAGCCCGGGCATACGGACAAGTCAGTCGCTCGACTGTCTGAAATGCGAGGCCCGGCAGGGGTAAGATTAATGGCACACAAAATTTAAACCCTAGAAATGATCTTTTCCAGCATGCAACTACGTATAGACCCTAATGCGGGGAGAGATATGAAACCTCGGTTGACCTGAATTCGTGTTTATGGAAACATAAGGCTAAAGCTGGTAACTCACGTGTCTGCAGTGTTTAGACGAAGGCGCTATTCAGTTACACGCCCTATACAATCGGCACGTAGCCATCCTGAGGAACTGGCCTCGAATTTTTCAATTAACGACTATACAGCTGAATTATAGATGGAAAGGAGACATGTACAGTCGGGGACAGAATTCGCGAGACCCCTCGCCTTTCGAGTATGCTTCGTTCTAGACACGACTGCCTCATGGGACAGCATAACTGGTAGGTGGTACACTAAATTCATGACAAAATAGACCTCTCATACCCAGCACTTTATCCAAGACTAAATAAATGAGCTTGCGCGCGAGAGACTCGCAAACGCTCGGAAGCAAAGTTCGGAGTTCTACAGTTAAAATAACCACGAGTATCACCATTTTAGTCATAATATCTATTGAATTAATTAAATCGATTGAAATAGAGGAATGATACCGCTTTTTTCGAAATTTTATAGCCACTGCATATTTTAAAAAAATAAAAAAAATAAACAGTTGACAGTTCGCTAGCAAAGGAAATTACATGAAGAATAGTGAAACTAATCACTAAATTACGAATGGATAAAAATTTGTGAAACCAATAAAAGAGTTTGAATGGACTTAGTCACACGTTCTAGCGCTGCAGCGTTATCGAACTGTGTGTGACAGCGTAGAAAGTGCATTTACGAAAGTAAGCAAATGATCAACTAAAACACGAAATATAAATTAGTTATTTCTGCATATTTCAGGAGTTCGGAATAAGAATACCTTAATTTTGTTTTCACCATAACGTATTTAGAACGTAAGAGTAACTTGATCGCAGTAGTTACAGTTTCAGTAGTAATAATAATAATTACTAACAGTAAATCCGTCTGCAATCTGAATAAGCGGTTTCAGATTTTAAAGCTGAAAGAATTGGAGTAGGAAACTTTTCATGTCTCCCTTTGTTTCTCCCTAGCACTGATACTTCTTGCCTTCCAAACCAGATGGGTTATAGATCACAATCTTGCCTAGCATTCGGCAGGACGCGGATTCAAGCCCCGTAGGACATCCGGTTTCCGTAAATCTCTCTAGCTGAACTCCGGAAAAGTTCCTTCAAAAAGCCGTGGCTGAAACTATTTCGCGACTCTAGTTCCCAATACTCTCAAGATTCAAATCACATTGGCGTCGAAAGGGAAGAAGAAGTAAGAACCGAATATTGGTGAATTATTGGTAACACTGTGAAGTGGTTTCCAGGAGGACGTGGGTTCGAATCCCCTTCCGGTCTTTCAGATTTTGGTTTTCGATGGTTTCCCCAAAATCATTCCAGGTGAATGCCTGGGTGATCTCGCCAAAAAATACCACGGCCGAATTACTTCCCGTTGCTTACCTTCGAGTCCTTACCGGATCTAACTTCCTCGACGATTAAAAGCCATTAAACCACAGACAAAAAAAAAGATACAAACCTTAAAAATATCGCGAAATTATAGTCAGTTATCAAGCTTAAAGACAAAAGCTATTGATTCATCTCCAAATCACAATTTTTATTAGATAATTCAGGAGATTGTTTTATCAATGTAAATGAGATGTTGTGGAAGTAAAGGTATCTAAATACAAACAAAAGTTGAAACTCCGAAATAATATGAGATGGAAACCAAATATTAGCAAACCCAAATTTGACGTCGAAGACACAACGAACCAAGTTATCTGCTTTTAAAAGCAAAATCACTTGCAGAGATGCTGACAGACATTATGCCGAAAATGAATAAAAAGGCTTCACATGAAATATTTTGCAGTTACGAGGTCATATAAAGGATGAAAGTGTTGTAACAACGCTTTATTCATAATTATGTATCCGTCTTTAAAATTATTTTAGAAAACTAGTCTTTCTGCTTTCGAAGCATATTGAAAATGTTCTATCTCGTACTATTTGCATGACGGAATTATTTAGTAATATTGTGTATTTGATCGTGCATAAAAAAAAAAAAAAAAAAAAAAAAAAAACCTTCAAGCATACCTTACGGGAAATTGAGCTAATTCGATCTTTAGATTTAATTATTTTGGTCTGTACTCTGGTAAAAGGATGTGGAAACGTGATTGCAATCACGATGGCTTACACAGATGTTAAATCCAAGGTGCTTCAGACACTTCCGTGAGTGATTTTCCTCAACTTAATTTGCCTGCTCTGTATTTATCCCTGATCGTTGTATCTGAAACAGCTCAAGAGGGGAGCAGAACATATATACGTTACGAACCATCGTTTTCTGAACTTAACAACATAAAGTAATCTAGCCATAGTTGTTATCCTAGACGCGGTAATGTTCGATCCACTACAGATTTCAGAATTACGTTTATTCAGATGTTCCACATAGCAACCACAGGCACGTAGTTGTTAGTTTTCAGATAAGTATGATTAACCTATTATGAATCCACAATATTCCACTTTATTAAGCAAACACCTATTTCCTCCAATACACCCACAAACCAATTTAGAAATTTCAGCAGCATATGAAGTTTGCGAACATCGATAATTGTTTGACTAACTAATATAAATCTTTTCTTACTGCTGTCTTTTCAAGTATAATCATTCAAGGTAGACTTCATGGTGAGAATAATTATGAAGCAGGCTCAATTCCCTGTTCGGGTATCTAGATTTCAGTTTTCCATGGTTTCACAAAATCAGTCGAGACGAACGCTGCGAGGGTTCGTTCAAAGGAAATGGCCGAAATCCTTCCCAGTTTTGTCTCCAATCCACACCAATTTCTAATGACCTAGACGTAAACAAAACAGAGGCAACTAACACATGAACGAATATGTGGTTTTCAGAGGAGAAATTTAAATTCCTCAGACTGTCGATCAGCGCTTACATAACTGCAAAAGCTAAAATTGAAATATTGAGCAAATATGATCCTTTGAATTCGGAATACCGTATTCACAAATATGTGATGCTTACACGAAAGGCAGATGTTTCGTTCATCAAAACTTCTTCAGCGATTTCTGAAGAGTTTAATTTGTGTAACTCATAAACATTAATAATCCCAAATTAGCAGTATTAGTGTCGGAAAATTGAATTGTTACAAAATTTCAATTGCGTATTTATTCGTCAAGACTAATGAATGAAGATGCAATTATATCTTGGGTACTATGACAAACGATTGCGAAGTCGTAATACAAGGAAATACACATCGTTTGCGTTAGAAGACTTCCTCGTCCTCTGCGCCACTTGTTTTCAACTTCAGTCTGCGACAGTGTGTTTGGTTGCACCAACGAAAATTAATAATTTAAGTGACGCTGATAGAGGGGGGGGGGCAATTATTGCTCTACATGAAGAAGGGTATTCAAACAGTTCAGTAGCTACAACCTTGGGGATTCACCGTGGCAAGGGAGATACGGAGATATGAAGACGAAGGAAATGTCTCAGAGCGGGCCCGCACAGGCAGGCGCTCGACGAAAAACAACAACTGACAGATCAAAAACTGTTAGACTTTGCCGTAGCTACCCTTTTTTTAAGTGTGAACCAGACGTGATGCGATTAAGGAGTCGCTTAATCTTCACATCTTATAATGCAGCCAGGAGTCCTGATTAATGGAGACATATCGTCTTCAGTGATGAGAAGGTGTTTACGAAGGGATCTGGGGGTAATGTGATGGTGTACCATCCACGTGGAGGCAGATTTGACCAACGCTAAAAGTGGTAGCGTATCTGTTACCGTCTGAGCGTGGATATCTGCTGCGGGTTGTGGGAGGTGGACGGCCGTCTTAATTCCGCAGCCTGTATATCTATTCTGGAGAACGTGATGTTGCCATCTGTGATTCAGAGATTTCCGAAAGGGCATATAATGTTCCAGCATGACAGGTCACCAGTCCACCGGTCCCGTCTAGATCAGAGGGGATTCCTCGACCACCACGAAGTGCTGCAAATTGATTGGCCACCCAAGAGCGCTGATATGCAGAATTATAAAAGAAAAGAAGGATGTGACGACGACCCGGCGCCGAGTGTTAGTTGCCATTTATGGCAGAAAATCGTGGTTATATTTCACGCCTGATTAGTTCCGTGAACAGTAGAATCCGTGCTGTTATCGATGAGGAGCGAGGCTGGACAAGATATTGAAAGCTAACTCCGTGTATTTTTTTACTTCTCCATAACTATTCTGCCACACGTCTTTTCCGGCATTCAGCGATCATATCCCTGTATTACATACTGATCCGTTTCCAAACTTCATTTTTCCCTTCTTCTTCACCGCGTCACCAAAGATATCTGGGCAGAGTACAGGTCTCTATCGAAGAAGGAACTTCTAACCGTTCGTCGGTGGTGGCGTAGGGGGGAAGCCGACAGAGTAATAAAATATGGTGTGGGAGCTGGCATGAAGCTCTGTGGAAGCATTTTTTTTATCCTCTTCTTCATTTATTTTTAGATAGCAATGTTTTACTCCATTTTTCATTCTAATATTAGTGTCTGTAACATAAGTAACACCATTTTAAAAATTATGGTACTGAATTAATTTTAGGTTTAATCTATTGTTTTCTTTGCTTATTTTCACTGTTGCATTAAATGCTTGAGAATGCCGGGAAGGTGCCTTCAAAAGACCATGGCTGAATTCATCACCATTTCTTGCCCCCAGTCCTTTCCTGCTTCAAATTACCTCGACGAGTTGTAATGCCAGAAGAAAGAAAGGATAATACTTTTAAAAAAAATCTTGTCTATATCAGTGTGGATTAAAACCAAAGCACTTACCACCACGATTTCGTCACAAAAAATTCTCAAATAAAATAATTACATCTCTGTGTTGTGTTTTGGACCTACTGCTTGTTGGATTTATCTTATTCAACTATCGACTACGGTGGTGAAGGGACTAGAGTGCAACTTCCACATGTGAAGAGTCGCCAGTTTGGTGTTTTTTTTCCTTAGGTCTGGTCGATATCGTAATCATTAGAGGGAGAAAAAGGACTAGGGGCAACGATCGGGAAGGAATTCAGCGATGGCGTTTTTACGGAACCATCCCGGCACTCACGGGATGATTTCCATTTATCACGCGAGATCGAAATCCGGATGGATGGACGAAGATTTGAATCCGTGTCCTTCCGAATGCGAGGCTGGAGCGGTACCGGAACTCTCGGTCACTGGTGCGATTCCGGCCTGTGGCATGGGAGTTGAAGTAAGTGTTTTGTATGTCTTGTTTTGTCTTTCACTTGTATGAGCAAATAGCATTTGGAAATACGTCAGTTCACAGAATGATCACATAAAAAGGCTTAGCCAGCTGAATGGCTATTCGCGGGAATGCCATTAAAAATTTAAGACAATGTTATTGAACCAAAAGGCGAAAAGCCGCCTTCAAAAATCTCTCACAGATCCACCCCGCCTTCAAAAAATATTTTTTATTTGGTGCCAGCTAGTAACATGGCTGAGTACTAATATGAGTTTAAGGATATTAAGATAAAAAAATTTGGAAAGTAGGCGGACTGCAGTGAAGTTCTTTAGTACACACGGAGGAGTATTTAATTTCAGTTGAGTGTATAGGACGTGATCTCTTTAACACTACGTGTGGTTATTATATAAGAAGAATTCACTGGAGGAAATTGCAGCTCAGACGCAAGGAGGAAGTAACCAATGTATAAACGTTTCGAGGAAGTGTTTATTTACCCGTGGCTCTGAGGAAGCGAAGAAAACTTGTTCGGTAGAGTTAGCTCTAATAAGGTGTGTGAATATCATCATCTGTACGCGAAATACGTCCTTTTTCGAATCACCAGCATCTATAAACACAGCGACAGCCATTTGCCGAAAATAACAGAAACAACTCAACTTCATATAAAATATTATTAAAGTTACGTTATCATAGTTAGAAGACCGATGAAAGTTCTGAAAAACAACTTTGAACTAATATGTATTAGTCATTACAAATATCGGAAATTACTCTTCGACTTCAGAATACTGTCAGTACTGTCATTGCATCTTTTAAATGTTCTACTCGTATTATTTGACTAACAAATGAATTAATTAATATTCCGCAATAATGGCGCTATTTCTTGAAAACTGTAAGTGCACGTTATGGAAAATTGATCTGCCTCCATCTGCTGACTAAAATATTTTATGACCTTCGTTGTCTGTGACAATTCAGCCTGCTTTACTGACTATTGTGTCAGGCTTTGCAGAGGTAATGTGGCACACTATAGTGAAGCCAACACAAGATGGACACTACACTCATTTAAAACTACCCATGTGCGAGGACGGACTCGAATCGGCGACCCTTAAAATGTGATGATAGCATTCTAACCCCTACACCGCTAGGGCTAGCTTAGGTGTCTTGGTCGTTACTCTAGTGAAGGAATTTGTGAACATGTCTGCGGCCATGGTTTGCTAACATGGATGACAAATCCGAAGGCCCACAGAACAAGGAAATTATCAGGCATGTGATTTTCCTCATCCTCCTTCTACTACTCTGCGTCTGAGCCTGTTGTTGGACACAGTTCAACAGACTAAAGAATTATACAGGAGTAGAACCGTATATTCCTGAGAAACCAGGGTTTTCTGAACTTGTTTCAATTTATGTCTAGCTTTACCCATATTCGACGTTGAGATCATTGGAGACGGGAATTGAGAGGGGGCAAGGAACGGGCCTTTGAAGGAACCTTCCCGACGATCGCCTGAAGTGATTGGGAGAAACTATAGAAAAGTCAAAACTGAATGGCCGGACGGGGATTGATCCCGTGTCCTTTCGAATGTGAGGCGAAAGGATTACCGCTCACCCATCTGGCTCAGTTTTGTGAACTAATTATAACCAGTATACATTCAGGAATAATCATTACAGACTGTTTCGACCGTAGATTTTATTTAATATATCTATCAGTAGCCTAGTAGCTACATTAGAAATATTTTAATCACTAGACTGCAGTCTCTACCTCGTAATTCCCTAGCTGCCTGTGCCGTTCCGCTCTCCCAGTTTAGTGCTTCGCACAGTTACTGCATTGCGTAATTTTAAGTCACACACAGTCAGTTTGATCGTCTTTGTGCGATATAAATGTTTGCGATTTTTTATTTTTTTGCAAGCATCTTACTGATTGCCATAGCCAAGAGAATAACACGCGTACCCCTTGCAACAACCTCACGTAACCCGGGGGGTACGCGTACCACTAATTGAGAACCACTGCCTTAAAGATTTCAGATCTTAATCACTTTGTGTCTTATTAATTCGGAATCAACCATTATACACTCATGTTTATATGCACATAGGTTAGTTTTTCGAAGAAAACATCATTTTCCTTTTACAAATCTAGCTTATTGCAGTTTGAAAAGCAATAATCTATTTACTTCAAAAGTTAGACACAAGAGTTTTAAAATCTCAACTGCGTATGGATTAGCCAACGTCATTAACTGTAACAGCGTTCCTATTACAAGACCATTCTCCCTAGTAGAAAATGCTATGGTAGCCCCCATCGCCAGCAGAATTAGTATGCCTATTTAAATTCCCGTCGGCTATCATATTTGGTTTTTCCATTTTTTTCAAAATCTTTGAAGATTAATGCCAACATGATTCCTGTTAAAGGCATTGATCAATTTTTTTCGTATTCTTTGTTCACAATTCACTCTTATATTTACTTACTTCGACTGCGTCGAGGCATTTAGCCATAAATATTAAAAATGATTAATGTATATAAAAAGAAGAACTGATACGCAGTGTACAGAGGAGAAATTATAATTCCAAAATACTATCAATATCTAACACCATAACTGTAAAATAAAAATTTGAAATATGCAGAAAATATTTGCACTAAAAGTACTGTATTGACGGATATTTGACGCCTACATGAAAGGCATGGTTTTCAATCATCGTTCATAAAACGACAGCTCAGTATCTCAATATTTCATCGATACCAGAAAATTTATTTTGGATTGTTTTTAAAAATTATGGTTTATTAGGTGGGTTCAGTGGCCAGAAACGATTGTTGTTGAATTTATCTGCAACGCTACCTAGCGTGGTAGGTGAACGGTTAACGTTCTGGCCGCGCATTCTGGAGGACGCCGGTTCGAATCCACTTCCGGAAACCAAATTTTGGTTTTCCAAGGTTTCCCCAAATCACTCCAGGCGGTTGCCGGCATGCTTCCATCAAAAAGGCCATCGCCGAATTCCTTCCCGTTCCTTTCACCAGAGTACAGACCAAAATAATTAAATCTAAAGATCGCACAAATCAAATACACAATATTACTAAATAATTCCGTCATGCAAATAGTACGAGATAGAACATTTTCAATATGCTTCGAAAGCAGAAAGACTAGTTTTCTAAAATAATTTTAAAGACGGATACATAATTATGAATAAAGCGTTGTTACAACACTTTCATCCTTTATATGACCTCGTAACTGCAAAATATTTCATGTGAAGCCTTTTTATTCATTTTCGGCATAATGTCTGTCAGCATCTCTGCAAGTGATTTTGCTTTTAAAAGCAGATAACTTGGTTCGTTGTGTCTTCGACGTCAAATTTGGGTTTGCTAATATTTGGTTTCCATCTCATATTATTTCGGAGTTTCAACTTTTGTTTGTATTTAGATACCTTTACTTCCACAACATCTTCCTTTACATTGATAAAACAATCTCCTGAATATCTAATAAAAATTGTGATTTGGAGAAGTATCAATAGCTTTTGTCTTTAAGCTTGATAACTGACTATAATTTGGCGATATTTTTAAGGTTTGTATCTTTTTTTTTTTGTCTGTGGTTTAATGGCTTGTCATCGTCGAGGAAGTTAGATCCGGTAAGGACTCGGAAGGTAAGCAACGGGAAGTAATTCGGCCGTGGTATTTTTTGGCGAGATCACCCAGGCATTCACCTGGAATGATTTTGGGGAAACCATCGAAAACCAAAATCTGAAAGACCGGAAGGGGATTCGAACCCACGTCCTCCTGGAAAGCCACTTCACAGTGTTACCAATAATTCACCATATTCGGTTCTACTTCTTCTTCCCTTTCGACGCCAATGTGATTTGAATCTTGAGAGTATTGGAAACTAGAGTCGCGAAATAGTTTCAGTCACGGCTTTTTGAAGGAACTTTTCCGGAGTTCAGCTAGAGAGATTTACGGAAACCGGATGTCCTACGGGGCTTGAATCCGCGTCCTGCCGAATGCTAGGCAAGATTGTGATCTATAACCCATCTGGTTTGGAAGGCAAGAAGTATCAGTGCTAGGGAGAAACAAAGGGAGACATGAAAAGTTTCCTACTCCAATTCTTTCAGCTTTAAAATCTGAAACCGCTTATTCAGATTGCAGACGGATTTACTGTTAGTAATTATTATTATTACTACTGAAACTGTAACTACTGCGATCAAGTTACTCTTACGTTCTAAATACGTTATGGTGAAAACAAAATTAAGGTATTCTTATTCCGAACTCCTGAAATATGCAGAAATAACTAATTTATATTTCGTGTTTTAGTTGATCATTTGCTTACTTTCGTAAATGCACTTTCTACGCTGGTCACACACAGTTCGATAACGCTGCAGCGCTAGAACGTGTGACTAAGTCCATTCAAACTCTTTTATTGGTTTCACAAATTTTTATCCATTCGTAATTTAGTGATTAGTTTCACTATTCTTCACGTAATTTCCTTTGCTAGCGAACTGTCAACTGTTTATTTTTTATTTTTTTTAAATATGCAGTGGCTATAAAATTTCGAAAAAAGCGGTATCATTCCTCTATTTCAATCGATTTAATTAATTCAACAGATATTATGACTAAAATGGTGATACTCGTGGTTATTTTAACTGTAGAACTCCGAACTTTGCTTCCGAGCGTTTGCGAGTCACTCGCGCGCAAGCTCATTTATTTAGTCTTGGGTAAAGTGCTGGGTATGAGAGGTCTATTTTGTCATGAATTTAGTGTACCACCTACCAGTTATGCTGTCCCATGAGGCAGTCGTGTCTAGAACGAAGCATACTCGAAAGGCGAGGGGTCTCGCGAATTCTGTCCCCGACTGTACAAGTCATGGTAAGATTATTATTTTTATTTTTGTCCTATTATTCTCCGAAATCCTGTGGAGGGAATGTTGGGTTGTTGTTTTCTAATTTCGTTCCAGTTTTAACGCACAAACTAAAATATTCTTCAGTCGGTTAGAAGCCTAACAAATTACGAAAGCGGTAAAAAATTTTTTTGCTTGGAATCAAATATAAAGGTTCCTAGTGTTGCTTTTGTCCAGTGCGAGAGTATTTCAAATCTAAACTATAATTTGAATATTAGTGTCAAATAAATAAATAAATAAATAAAAAAACATGTCACACGTGATAGCACTGTCTGTCGCGAAACAATTTCTAACCTGTTTTATTCAATCACTAATTGACAGTTAGAAGTGAAGTATAATGCATAAAGTGTCGAACTGGGTTTTTATTAAATTTCTTACAAAATAAGACATGAATCAAACGTCAAATTGTAAAATATTCAAAAGACATGTCAGGTGGAAACATCTTGAAAGAGAATGAAGCTATATAATAATGATGGACGAGAACCTGTACAAAATGAACTACATCTCAGACTTTGAAAACAGCGGCAATAAAACCTAATAATGTTATGATTGTGAACAGCTACGGCGGTATCTGGACGGATCATCTGGTTTGATAGGTTAACATGAATTGAAGATAAATGACAACACGACTCAATCTATGACGTAAAACGATAAAATATAGCTTTTTGTAATTACGGGGTAGAGAAGGAAATGCCCGTTAAAGATAATAAGTGTAAATATCTTGGTATGACATTTGATAATAGACTCGTGAATCAGGACGTATCGGCAAGGTGACGTTGAGAGATTTTAAAGTACTGCATGCACTGGAGAGAGTGATGATCGGACGTAGGACAGTGAGGAAACTGTTATGAAACCTTGGTCAGACTACTCCTAGAGAATGGTAGTGTAGAATGGGAACCATATTATGGGCA
Organism: Vandiemenella viatica; assembly: GCA_031002005.1. Classification (NCBI taxonomy): domain Eukaryota; kingdom Metazoa; phylum Arthropoda; class Insecta; order Orthoptera; family Morabidae; genus Vandiemenella; species Vandiemenella viatica. The sequence continues at coordinate 118,361,013 of JARYHS010013631.1, read as the reverse complement.
ACAGATATAGGAGTTTGTGGGTCATTAGATTTGCGAAAACTACTGCAGAACTCAATCAGTATCTGAGATTATAAAGAATCTGGGTTGGGAGTCATTGGAAGACGAGGGACAAGAGTGTGGTGGAAATGTATAAGTGATGTTTTGATGACGTTGCCTGCATGAAAATGAGAGGAAAGTAGTTGTACGTGAAAGGGTAGAGGTAAACATAACTCTATCTCAATTCAGGCGTAAGGAAGTAAACAGGGATTTTTTAAATTAATTTTGTAGGTAAGGTATTCAGGGACTGTAATGAACTAAGGAATTTACCTGAAACGCTTAAATATTTTAAAAATAAAATTCGTAGAAGGAAAAAGTAGGTGGCTATAGAAAGAACATAAGTTTTTTTTTTAAAAAAGTGCAAAAATAGACGAATAGAGAAATTTCCAGCAGGCCAATTGAGAATAAATTAACTGTAACATCATTCGGTGATCATTCGTGGTAGGATTCATGATCTAATCGAGATCTTCGCTCGAGGCTCAGCTTTACCAAGGCCTTGTCGACTTGTTTATTTCGCCTCACTGGGAAACATCAAAGAGAAGTTAGTTGCAATAGTGATAAACTACACAGACGGGAAAAAAAATCCCAACACCAAGAAAAAATTATTGTAGAGTAATGAAATTTGGACAATGCATTTGTCAAGTTAACATGTTTAATTGATTAAATTTTCAAGATCACAGGTTAATTTAAGCTCAAGAAAATGCATTTCAAATGTGAAATACTGTTAAATTAATAGCCGGTGTAACCTCCAGAATTTTGAATGCAAGCCTGCAAACGTGAATGCATTGTGTCATACAGGTTTCGAATGTCACTTTGTGGTATGGAGTTCCATGCTTGTTGTACTTGTGCTGTCAATACTGGGACGGTCAGTGCTGGCTGTGGATGATGCTGGAGTTGTCGTCCAATGATATCCCATACGTGTTCAATTGGAGACAGATCTGGTGATCTCGCAGGCCAAGGTAACATGTCGACACTCTGTAGAGCACGTTGCGAGACAACAGCGGTATGAGGGCGAGCGTTATCCTGTTGAAAAACTCCCCCTTGAATGCTGTTCATGAATGGCAGCACTACAGGTTGAATTACCAGACTGACGTACAAATTTGCAGTCAGTGTGTTTGGTATAACCACAAGAGTGCTCCTGCTGTCATAGGAAATTGCTCCCCAGACCATGACTCCAGGTGTAGGTCCAGTGTGTCTAGGCCGCAGACAGTTTGGTTGCAGGCGTTCCCCTGGCCTCCTTCTGACCAACACTCGGCCATCACTGGCACCAAGGCAGAACCTGCTTTCATCAGAAAACACAACAGATCTCCACTCCGTCCTCCAATGAGCTCTGGCTTGACACCACTGGAGTCGCAAACGGCGATGGCTTGTAGTCAGTGGAATGCACGCTACAGGGCGCCTGGCTCGGAGCTGTCCTTGAAGTAACCGATTTCTAACAGTTCGTTGTGTCACTGTGGTACCAACTGCAGCTCGAATTTCTGCCGCAGACGCAGTACGATGCGCCACAGCTGTACGCCGAATACGGCGGTCTTCCCTCTCAGTAGTGCCACGTGGCCTCCCGGAACCCGGTCTTCTTGAGGCAGTACCATCCCTTGACCACTGCACCCAACAATCATGCACAGTGGATACATTCCGGCCAAGTCTTTCTGCAATATCGCGAAAAGAAAATCCACCTTCTCGTAGCCCTATTACACGACCTCGTTCAAACTCGGTGAGCTGTTGATAATGGCTTCTTCGTCTTCTTAAAGGCATTCTTGGCTAACATCAACTCACTATGTCAAATCTCAGCGGTAAATAACGTTCACAAACTTTACAGCGCGTATTTAAAGCAAACCTGATTTGCAAGCTCTGAGTAGCGCTACTAGCGCCACACTTATGCGCGAAGCGCGAAATTTGAATCGATGTCATCTTTCAGATGTATAAACACGCCTACCAAATTTCGTTTATCTAACACAAGTCTTTCTTGGTGTTGGGATTTTTTTTCCCGTCTGTGTACAAGCGGCACTGAAACCCTCTTCCACTTCCGAAACTCCAGCTAGTCTCTGAGAATATCACATGGAACTAGGAGATTTGGTTGATAGTGGGATGAACATCATACAAAAGTATTAAGCGTGTAGGTAAGTTATAGGGTTCTAGTCCACGTGGTGTAGTAGCAAGTATGAAGGGGTGCGTGTAGGACAGCAGGTGCATAGCGGGGGACAAGTAACAGTTGGGAGACAGGCTGGTCCGGCCAGGTGGTCAAAGGAAAGCATTATTCTAACCTCACGCACACTTGTGCCACCATATCGTCTGGCCTGGGTTCTGCATTTCTCGTCAACAGTTGTCTCTGGCAACAAATCATGTTCTTTACGAAAAAGACAAGGGTCCTTTTTCTCAAATCTTCACCGTCTGAAGAGTGATAGTATAGCAAGCATCTAAAAACTCGTGTCCCATTTCAATAGTTAAAGAAATGTAATAATCACGATTCCACATTTCGACTGCCAAATATTTATTTCCCCTTAGCAATAATCATATTTATCTGTATCAGTGATTCTCAATCTGTGGTTCTCAGATCACCTGTGGTCGCATGCAGAATATTACACATTTAATTCTGATTGAATTAAAGATATCATAACAGAAAATAAATTAGTAAAAATTGATAATGAAATATAGATACCATACTCGTACTGCACAAGGCCGTAAAACAGTATATGCTGTATGTCTATGTTTCCTGGATATTTGGATATGATTGCATTGTTATTAATTGTTATAATAAAATGCGTTTACAGTTGCCGTAAGAGCAGCGTTGCTTTGTGGGTTGAACTAATGAGAGTTTTGTGAAGGCCTCGGTTGTAGGTGTACGTCTTAAGATACCGCGGAACGTTCCGATAACAATTTAGTAATAAGGCAGTGATTTATAAGTTAGTGATTATATAATTATTTTTGACATTTTACTGGTTCTTGGTTTGTAAAGATTAAAATAAGCTGATCTGTGTCGTTTGATAAATACAGGAATATTGCTGGTCGAAATACGATCATTTTAAACCTTATAGCACACGGTCTGAATTTCTTTTTCATTCCCTTTTTTTTTTTTTTACTTGTATCCGATTGATGCGTAATTCCATAAATTCTTCAGCGCTTCGGAACTAACTTTATTCATCCGGCGTTATACGTAACACAACTTCCAACATGAAATTTTTTACTGTACCTTACGATATTAATGTAATTCATATAATATGAAATTTACTGTAAATATCTCATTTGAACTGTAGTATTAGAAACTCTGTAGGAAAATTAGTAGACTACGGATATACCTGTAAAAATCAAAACCCTTTTACACCCAAAACAATGAAAACTGTTAAATTATCAGTTACCATGTCGTCATTATTCTGGATAGCTTTCAGCCTCTGACCGAGCGTGGTGGGTCAGCGGTAATGTGGTAACGGGAGGATTTGGGTTGGAATACCCGTCCGGCAATCCAGATTTGGGTTTTCCATGGTTTCTCCAATTTACTCCAAGCGAATGCCGCGATGCTTCCTTCAAAAGGCCATGGCCGAATTCCTTCCCGCTTGTCCTCACTCCCTTCCCACGTAAAGCCATAAAAAAGCCCCTGGCTATGTGTGCCAGGAACATAGTTCTCTATAGCTTCTTCTTTCTTTGCACGATTTGTTTTCTTACACTACTTTCCAGGTTGCTCCTCTGTCTTGCACACTTTTTCTATCCCCTTAACCCACCCATCTCGTGTTCTTCCTCGACGCATCTTCTCCTCCAGTTTATTACTGATTCTCTTCACGATGATGTCAGAAAAATGACCACCTTAAGCAACGTTGCATGACCTTATATCTGACATCCGGAACCTGTGATGAGTACATTAAACACCACCGCCATCACGTTCTATAGGCCTACTGGTTCGTTCCCCGGTCATGTCATCCAGGTACAAGATTTCCATGGTTACCCAAAATCACTTCAGGATAATGTTTGAATGGTTTCTTCAGAAGACAACAACCCAATTTCCTCCCATCCTTCTCCTGTTAATGTCTAGTTTAAAATAAAGAACTTTTCTAAAGTCAGGGTATACATACTATGTATGCAGTTAGAACAGATATATGTTAAAGGCTAAATACTAATAACTATTTCTGTCACGAGAATATTTTATTCTAGTTTTAACACTAAAGATTAGTGGACGCAGTGTGTACTTTATTCAGTGGATTTACTTAAACTATAATTCAATAGCCAGACATCTTTTGACTGAACTTCTGGTGAAATATTTTAATTTATTATATGTTATTAACATTCGGCATTGAGATGTGATTAAGGTAGAAATGTTCTGCAGACTTGATCGGTATTTTGCCTCACGTACGCTAAACCACTTAATTAACCCCTTAATAGCCACTACACCTGCTGGCAGATGTTGAAACATTAGTGCAGATAAACTCTTGTGCCATTTCTTTCGGACGCCCGGTGATACAGTAAACTCCGAAGCCGTTAGGAGGCGAGATAAGTGTCGAAGGTGAGGGGAAAGATGCCGGAAGTAATCGCCGTCCGTTGACCCGTCCACATGCCGCCGTCTTGTTATGCACGGCTGCCAACCTTCCGCCATCACAACACACGATCATTACTGCACCCTCACTAAACAGCCTTTGCAGATCGGCCATGCGTGAACGACAACACTGCCGCAGCTAAATAAACGTATCGTTAATCTAATCTAATCCCGCTGTTAATGCCTTGCAACATAACTTCACAGGATTTCACCTTTATATTTCCGCGTCGAGTAGCAAATCGTGGGAGCATAGATACTGGAGAAAGTGACAGAATTTTCATTTTTAGAAAGTAGAATTACAACTGACCGGCAAGGTCATAATGTTAAACAGAATTTCGCGAGCGTAAAAGGCTCTTTTCAAAAGAAAAATCTTTTAATCCCAAGCAACTAGTAGTACTAGAAATTTTTAAGAATACTTGTATAAAGAATGGTAATTTTTGGGCGTCAAGCTTAAACTCAAGGGATACCAAAAACAAGGAAAGAAAAAGCATTTCTAGCAATAGAAGGAAGTTGAAAATTAAGTGGACGGGTAAAGTATGAAACGAGCCTGTTTTTGGAACTGGTTGTCTAAGGAAGAAGTTGGTGTAAGCGTCCCAAGCAACAGGTTGGTGGGTAACAATTTAAGACTTATTAGATCGGTTGTTTTGTTAAAGGAGGGCATCCAGATTTGGGTTTTCCATGGTTTCCAAAATCACTCCAGGCAGATGCCGGGATGCTTCCTTCAAAAAAGGGCATGGCCGAATTCCTTCCCATTCCTTGCCCCCCATCCTATTCCGTCTCTAAAGACCTCGCTGTTAAGAGAGGTTAAGCAGTTAAAAGAAATAAAGGAGGGAACCATGCAAGGGAAGAATTGTTGATGAAGACATAGATTGTAATATTTTATACTTAAGGAATCTGTTGTAATTAATTTGTTGAGATGAAGAGAGTAGCTTATAGGTAAGATAAAGAAGATTGCATTAACGCACAAAAAAGTCAGAAAAAAATGTGGGTGATTAGTATGAAGTTTGTCATAAAACCATGTCTCTCTCTCTTTCAAACGCACACATACGAGTACATACACAAACGAATTCGATATTATTGACTTTTTATCATTCAGACACCTGTAATGATAAATTAAGGTATTTTTTTCTTTTTTGTGCAATAGGTATCTAAACCTGTTTCCTGCGTTTGTTTGGACTTATATATGAACGGTGAATATTTTTGCCCGTGGAAAATATACTCTGACACGCAGTCATTACCGAAAGTCGAGATAAACTAAACCAATTAATTTTGTACCATTGCACTTTGTGTTGATAGACAAATATGAAGGTGAATTTTTAAAAATCGATAAAGCATGTTCGTTAAAGTGCTTGTTGCACACAAATAGTGAAGCAGCATCCTAAATTCTACTTCATTCCATTTCGAAAATGAGAAGCAGTTGACTCGTTCGGTAGTTTCAGATGATGATAAGAGCTCTAGAATAATGTATGCATCCGTCGCGAGAACAATGCACACTACTAAAAACAAAACAAAAATCTACTTTACTCTTACAAAGTACACGATAAATTAAGCTAATCTTATTTCATAACCTGTTCCTTAAAAATACCAGATTTCTGTTTTAATTTGAACTTAACTAGTTGATAGAGCAGCTAAGAGATTGCGTGTAACGAACAAGAAGAAAATTGCCCTTGGTATCCCGTCATTGGACCAAAAACCTTGTAAAACGGAAATCTATATTACCGAAACGGGATTCGAATCTTTATCCTTCGAAATGGTAAACCCGAAACAATACAGGTTACCAACATGGGTTGCGACTATCATGTTTTTTTTATTTTATATATATGTTAAAATGAGGTAAATAATTTAAATCGAGTTTTGGTACGGGTGCAGTAATTTCTGGATTATTCGTCGTGACTCATTGACTATTAAATCTGAGTTTGTTCGTAACTACGTTAAAATAAAAGGTTGAAGGTAATTCTATGTACCACAATATGTCGAGGTACTGTAAATCTGCGTGAATATGGCACCTCCACTTCTATAAGGAGTAGACGGTTGAACTTATCTGTATCAAACTGAAATTAATTTCCTGATAGCAATTCACCTGTATCTGAAATTTAAATCGTGGTGCGATACACTTCAGAGATCTTTATACACAGTCTTTATAGTTGCTAAGGAGTCAGTTTTCTAAAAGGCAAGTTACCAGGCTTCACTAGCTCGGATTTCGAGTTAAGCAGTAGCCAGTTGGATTAGCAGCTAGGCGGAGTGTTAAAGGCAACTCTAAACTTTGTGAATAAGGCTGCACGGAAATGCTCGACTTAAGGCGGAGAGTGAAGAAGCCAATGGGTGCATACCAAATCCTGGGTTAAGTTTCAAACCTGTCCACAATGCATATGGAATAAGAGAGTAGGATACTGTTAATGGTGATTCACCTGATGGGGACATAAAATCGATAGCCCTTTGGAAGAACAGGGTACCTTTTTTTATTTTCGTATACACAACCAAGAGTCGCGATGAAAAGCAATTAAATAAGCTGCATTTGTATCCGTGTGTAAATAATGATCCCATTAGAGCCATGAATATGTCAGAATCAAGTGATCGACCTGATTTGATTCATGTCCTACAATGTTTGCTAACTAAACTAACTTCTAAGTCTTTATTTAATATTTTCGTTGTACTTGCTTAAACTGACGACGATAAAATTTTTGGACTACAATTAGAGCAACGTTACCAAACTACCAAAACGTATATATTTATGAAAATCAACGAAGTTAATAAGTCCTGTATTAAAACCTGAAAAAGAGGAAAAACATAGTCTTTTCTCAAGTGTTTGTGTGTTCCTTGTTTGTGTGTTCCTTGTTTGTGCATTCCTCGTTTGTGCGTTTCTTGTTGGGTTCATGTGTTTCTGGCTTGGGTGTATGTTGTTTGGGTTTTTGTTGTTTGTGTGTGTATGGTGTTTGTGTGATTGTTATTTCTTTGTGTTTGTTGTTTATTTGTGTGTTTGTTGTTTAATTGTGTGTTTGTTGTTTATTTGTGTGTTTGTTGTTTATTTGTGTGTTTGTTGTTTATTTGTGTGTTTGTTTGTTGTTTGTATGTTTGTTTCCGTTTTTGTAATTAAATTTTTGAATTGCTTGTCTGAAAGATAGATGTACAAGAATGATCTGAAAAATTTTCTACTTCGACCGTTGATGGCGATAAACGAAGCAACATGGAATTGCAAGGTTAAAATAAAAATAAAAAATAAGTTTCATATGACATTCCGTACACGTATTTACTTTTATATCATAAAATTTAACTATCAGAAGTACCAGAAGATGACATTTCATGCAACACCGCATTAGCAAAGTCTTAACATGACACGTGTTCCTGTTTATTTGCCACTGTTGTCTGCCAGTCTGCTGACGGTATTGTGTGTGGAGGTATCAGATTCCGACTGGCCAACTCCTGAGCGCCTTGGCTAGCGGCGCCGTACGGGATGGAGAGGTCACAGGGCCAAGGGCGTCCAGCCACCGCGGTCCAAGGCCGGTCGCAGTCACTGACTGTCCCTTAAGGTAGTGCGGCCCGCGGCGAGAAGTCTTAAACCTGCTCAGAGCTTGCGAACTTCCTAATTAGTCTGACTCATACGGTAAACTCTCTCTCTAGGCCACAGCTACTTCACGTGCGGATTATACTTAAAGCGTGTACACGCAGAGCATTCATTCAAATGGTATAAAGAAATTCTTGATTCTCTGTTTTTGTCCTTGATGAGAGTGCTGTAGCATTGTAGTTTTACGTAGCAGTGAGTTGTCGGGTGGTTAAGTTACTGCTTGAGAGGTCCTCAGTGTGAATCTCGGTTTTGTTTCTTATGATGAGCTTCACTTAGGGGAAACCCATTAGTTATGTGAGATAAAATGGGGGGGGGGGTCGACAGAAAGCCCACGTCATCTTTTTAATTCCTTAAAAAGCAGTAGAGCTAAACCAAAAAAGTCTAGAAAAGACCTACGAGGTAGTCGACAGGGGTGGGGGACCCTAGTAATCTCACCTCACCATACGGGGGGTGGGGGTGGGGGGGGTCCGGATTTTCCAAAAAACACGGAATTAATCGACGCCCCATTATTTGCTTCAATAATGTAAAATACTTAATCTAGTTCCACGATTCGAGTACCGGATTTACCGTGTTAGTTTATGCAACGACAGACTGTATTTGTGGCAAATTTATCGCTCGACGACCGAACAACTCTTCAAGTCCCCTTGTCCAAGTGTACCACATGCTATATATCTTTCACATTTAATGATCCGTGTTACTGGTTTGTATCGTCGTGGTTCAATTACACTTAGATTGATTGATTAATTTCATTGTTATAGTCTTAAGGCCACTGTTGTTACTAATTTCTATGGAGATTATTCCGGTTTTAAATTTATCTACACATTTATCTATGTTTTACCCTCGTTTTTTATTTAAATTATTTCACTGAGCTGAATTCTTCATCAACTTCCTCAGTTTGTTCTAGCACACCTTATCTAAAAAGAACACTTTTCCACTCTTTTTATGTTCAGCATCAGGTACTAATTTATGGAAAATAACTATTGCCACAGTGCTGTACGTTTATGATGAGAATTCCTAAAAATTCATTATTTTGTCACTAAGCAACGTCATACTTTCTGACTCTTCCCCTAACATTTTGTAAGGGAATATGCGTTAAATGTTACCAAATCCATACTGTCTTGCCTCAGGGTTAGGAAAGGAAGCGTATTGTGCAAAATGGTTTACCCGTACTAATATATTATTCGGAATCGCAACTTGTTATTCTGCATTCCAGTTAGTATTTCAGCCCTCACCAATGCGGCTAGCGTTCTGGCGTCGCATACGGGAGGACGGCGGTTCGAATCTCCGTCCGGGCATCCAGATTTGGGTTTTCCATGGTTTCCCAAATCACTCCAGGCATATGCCGGGATGCTTCCTTCAAAAGGCCATGGCCGAATTCCTTCCCATTCCTTGCCCCCCATCCTTTCCCGTCTCTAAAGACCTCGCTGTTAGAGAAACGTTAAGCAGATAAAAAAAAAAACCAATGTTGCATTTCAAAATACAATAAGCGCAGTTTGTCTTTCGTGTCAACTACCTCCGTTTCTTCCAGTTCTGAGCGTTTTCCTCAATATGTTGTCTTTCTTGTCTGTTAACATTACAAATCATCATTTTTTTTATCTTTTTTCTGCCTTACTTCTATAGACACAGAGCCTGGTAGGCAAGTGGTTAACGTTCGGACTTCGTGTTCGGGACTAGCAGTGTTTAATGATTTCAGATATCGCTTCAGGTCCTCTCCGTATACTACCCGTTCTTTGTTTCCTCCCCCGCCCCCACCTTCCTCTAAAATAGTCTTATGGCTCTAACGATCACAACATCGACTAGCCATTAAGTCCTATCAAACAAAAAATCTTCCCCGTAACAAAAAGAAAATGAAGTTCTGTAGACTATTCCTGCGCACTGTGCTTAGCCAAACTATTTCCTTTTTTTGATCATTCTGATGAGTTGGCTCTAGAAACCTCAAAACTACCTCATTCATCATTCTGTCCACTTAGTTTTCTCCATTTCGATAGGTGATAATATTTCAAAAATTTTCGAGAACTTCCCCAACTCTGATCCATATGACAAAAAATATATGACAAACGTCCTTCTTAATTCAATCTCGATCTTTCTCGCTGTTAACAATCCATTTAATTTTACAGTTGTGGAATGCAGCAGATTTTAAGGCTTCCTGACACAGTTGCAACGCATTGCTGCACGTATCTCCCACAGAGACGGTAAAATATTCCCACTCACCAGTTTGTCTGGTTTCTTTTAGATGCTACAATTCCGAACTTAGATTCACATCCGTTGCCGCATCGATGGTTCTGATTAAGATTCATATATTTGGCTTCGTGAAATCATACAGCAAAATGCATGATTCGCTTCTTTTTTTTTTACTGCTTAACGTCTCTTAACAGCGAGGTCTTTTGAGACGGGAAAGTTTGGGGGGGGGGGGGGGAGCAAGGAATGGGAAGGAATTCGGCGATGGCCTTTAGAATGGAGCATCCCGGCATTTGCCTGGAGTGACCTGGGAAAACATGGAAAACCCAAATCTGGATGCCCGGACGGGGATTCGATTCTCTTCTTCAATCTCGGAAATACATATTATGCAGATGTAATGGATCGAATATTGAATGCCCATGATGAATTCCCTAATTTTTATTATATCGTATTTCATGTACTTATTTGTCGTAATGTGAAGTTGTATAAATTTAAAAAATCCTTGTCTACCTTATTTCCGTTGTATAATAAAATTTTCTGTGTGATAGCTTATTGCAGTTGGCAAATAAACAGGTTAATAGAGAGTGAGAAGTATATTATGATAACTGTAGTGTGGTAGGGGAGACAGAAGCAGATGACGAGTGTTTTCCTCACATCGAGCAAATATTACTACATTCGGAAAAAAAATTAAGTTTCAACAGATTGTGCAGCGGCTCTGAAGATCATATCAAGGAAATGCAGCCAATAGAACACATAAATGATGGAGGAAGCAGACGAACTTCTTTTGAAATTCTACCTGAAAGGTAATATAAGAGTACAAACATACTGTTTTATTAGATATCTTCAAACTTATCAGAGCAACATTTCAGTATCGGCTCTTTCAAGTATCCTTGTGTAATAAAAACAGTGGACACTGTTCACGTCGTTGCGAACATGCTACATTATGTAACATCAATGTCTTTCTTCGACCTAGCAATGTTGTTTGAGAAATTGGATTGATATCAAATTGTGATTATTGATTTTGAAATATGTGACCAAACGGGTAAACTTCTTTTGGATTACGAAAACCAAACTCTTCATATATTTTCAGGAAAGACCAAAATCAATTTGTTCTTCAGTTACTGAGATACATATACGCTTAGGCGGCCGATAGTTTCAGTACCAAGGCAACCATATCTTGATACCACAAGAGTAATATATGGGTATTACAGTGTTGTTCAAGAAGATACTATTATTAAAAAGATGTTTCATCACTAGTATCTAAAACTGTTGGCCTACTTTCCAGACAGTCAAGATAAAATCCAATATTTTGTGTATTTGATGGCTGATATTAATCAAAACAGAGAAAAATTAAAGGTTTTGCGTATCGTGATTATAATATCCAACGCAACATTTCCCAAACGAAAAACAGTATTAGCAGAAGACATTTTTATGACAATCGTCTTGGTATTTACAAAGGCTTCTTTGACTGTCAGATATTAATGAGGACTATTCATAACTGGGAGTATGGTGAGTGAGCGGTAACGCTTGGGCATGGCGTTAGGGAGGAGTGGGTTTGAATCCCCTGTCATCCAGATTTCGGTTTTCCGTGGTTCTCCAAATCAGACTAGGTGAATGCCGGGGTTGTTCCCTCAAAAGGCCCTGGCCGAATTCCTCCCCGTTTCTTGCTACCAGTCGTTTCTCATCTCTAATCACCTTGACGTTGATTAGGGGTACAGCCATAAAAAAAAAGGTAAGTGGTGTTCCTCGGTTCAATTTGAGGCAAGGATTAGAATTTTTACAGGTTGTTAACAAGACCTAAGGCAAAGTTTGTTTGAGTATGTGTAGTATGTTGTAATCACTTCTTTTTTCTGCTGTCATTACCTCGTTCTAAATCTATGTTCAGCTATTGGTCCCGGAGCGAAGGAACTGGCCGCTTTGTCTGTGACACACTGGCTTAGAAAATGTGTTTAGGGGACACCAAACCAACCAACCACCCTTCGATTGATGGACTATTCCAGCGTTTCTAATTCTTTTCTTAACCCGAGGACCAGTAAAATCTCAAAAATAATTCTGCGGATCTCTAATCATGTGGGCCTAATTTTATATCCAACTGTAAACTTTAAGCGTTTAGGACATACTGTATTTTACCATTATAACATGTCTTTGGTTATTACGGAAACACAATTAGAAAATTGAAAATGATCCACTAAAAGTGAATTACATATTGAACAGACTCTTAATATTTATTAAATAAATGAAGAATAATAGTATGAACGTACAAATAGAGGGAGAAAACTGGAATGGAAATACTAATGGTGTAATATCTATTACTCAGAGATAATTTGTTTTTGTTATATCTTTATTCAAATACCATTACATTTTCAATCTTTGGGAATCACTGAACTATTGAGTTATATGGCCAAAAAACATGACAGGAAAGAGGCAGATAAGGGGAAAGAAACTTTATCTTACAGCATGCTATTTTGCAGGCTACATTTCGTTTAATTCAAGGTAAAAAGAAGGCGATGATAGATATAACCGAAACGAGTATAGTAAAAGGTACTGAGTGTACGAAACATATTTGAAGAACAGGTGTCGACTGAAGTGAAGCGATAACCAAGGGACGCGGTGAAAACCAACCGGAAGCACTGGGTAAGGTGCGTCATCGGCGCCTGCTGCTGTCTGGGTATACTACCAGCCGGACACGCACAGTGGCAGGAGCCAGGTGTGGGGAGGCACCTGTCGGGAACAACAGCGGCTCCTGATTGGTTGTTTCAAACTGGCGGGGAGGCGCCAGCCAGGCCGGCCGTTACCCAGGTCAGGTCGAGGGTCGGACGCCTATCGAAGAAAACTACACCCGACAGTGTTAATTTACGTTCTCCATCACCATGAATCATTCCGTGAAGCGGATTCGCCGCATTGACACATCAGCTCTTCATCTCAAAGAATGCTAACATTTTGCTAACGATGTATGAGCTGATGTATTTTAATTCTCCTAAGGTTAACTCACCATTCTTCGAATTAATTTTGACGGCTTCTTCCACTCAACGCGAATGAAATCTATAGCATTAAAGGACCGAGCGTGGTGGTGTAACGGATATCGTTCTGGCCTCGCATTCGTGAGGACGGCGGTTCGAATCCCCGTCCGGTCATCCAGATTTGGATTTTCCATGATTTCCCAAATCACTCCAGGCAAATGCCGGGATGCTTCCTTAAAAAGGCCGTGGCCGAATTCCTTCCCATTCATTGCCCCCGTCCTTTCCCGTCTCTAAAGACCTCGCTGTTGAGAGACGTAAAAAAAAAAGCATTAAAGGTTATTCCCTCTGAACAATAGCGGAATAGTAGAGAACCTGGAAGCTGAAAAGTAACGTTAGTAGCGGGGTAATTGAAAGAAGTGATTCGATATCCGGTCCCGTCACTGAAATTTCGCTTCTGCATTGTATACCTGATTTCGCAAGGAGAAACAATGGCCCCAGTTTCATATCTTATCATACAGAGCACAAACAACTTACATTTACGCATAAATGTCTGCTCGTACACCCCTTCATTAGTTGATAAGTAATCGATTGGGATAAAAGGGAATCCACTGTGGGTATTCCTTACGTAGAATATCATTATGGAAAGTACTTTCAGAACTGATTTTTACCAAAATTGTTTATGGTACCATTTTAGTGAAACAGGAAGAGTTTCTTCGCAAGGTTCCATTTCGTTTTTTACCGCCAAACATATCGCAACTCACAAAGCAATTAGCTTCAGGAAAGAGACTTTGTTAATCAGAATTGTTAATAAATCTAGCAGAACGCTAATGATCAAGGTTTTAACGCACGTCAAAGATTTGAGAGCAACAATAATAATTTTAAATTGTCAATCCCCTAGACGGGAAAACAGGGGATACAAGAACTTATAACCTAGGAGAGTATAAAATAATCAAAGTATTTAGCTACATATTGGCTGCCGAACGAAGGTTTCGTAAAAAGTGAGCGGTAGTTTGGCAAAGATCCTGGATTGTTCGGGCGCCAATTGATAAGACTTTGAAGACTCTGTTGTGTTTTCTTAACCCGGCGATCCTACCGCGAAAAACTGACCTACAGATTTGTGTGGAATCCTAAGAATGAGGCATTTTCGCGCGCTTTATACGAACAAAGCTTTGCTGGAGGTGGAGGTTGGTTTAAGAGCCCACAGATTTTCGTACGGGATTAGAACCAAGGATCACACGATCATCAGCCACGCACCTTACTATTGAGTCGCCAAACCGCTCTACGACTTGCTGAAAAGGCTAGCAGCAGTTATTCCAGGATAGAAAACGCAGTGCTACATGCATAGCCCCGCGAGGTCCTTGTTAATTACTGGCTTTGAGCATCCTCGTTAGCATTTCAGATGACTCGGCGGTTGTCGAGAACGCCCTTGGCCAATCCGCTGTCGGCTCTGGCAAGAAACACTTTAGCCCTTACAGGAAGTCATGTTTTCTACTTAGCTCTGTGCCACGAGGGGTTTGTATTACTGTTACTATCCTACTGGAGTGCTATTAGATAACAGCTTAATAAAATACAGTATTGACCACGGTGCATGCGATAGCCTTATGAAATGAATTATAGTGTTTTGAAATTAGGTGCCTTAACAGATTGTCAACATCAACAGCCTATTCTATCGCGTAATGGCGTAGCGTCTTAGCGTAATGAGACCAGATTCAAGTTCAACAGTTTTCTTTAAGCATAACTGGTTACGCAATTCGTTGCCAGTTAATTATATAGACATTTAGTTTGTCCTGATCTCATCGTAAGACATCAATGCAACGTAAAGAGGGTCTTCCTATTGCTTGTGTACTTTTTACGTTTTGCGAAACCTATATCCCGAAAAAAATATATTTGATTTATTTACCTTAGGTGTAACTTTTCTTTAACCCTAAAAGCACAATCTTTGCAACCATATCTGTGATAGGTTACCGGTTTTTGTTCAAATTCGGCTTCTTTCTACCTGAATTGGAATACTTACCCTTCCAATATTTGGTAGTTTGCGTCCTTTATCTCTCAACATTGATTTAGTCTGCGTTTGACAGTAAACAGTATTCATTCTTCCACCGTACAAACTTAAATAACAAATTATAAAGTTTGCTATATAAACATAACTTAGCCGTTCCCATAATATTAATTATAGTTTTTGATCTGTGGTATCTTATTGTGTCCTTCGTATTTAATTCATTAACTACCACCATGAAAATTTCCTTATCTGTCTTGCCTTTATAATGCTCGTCCCCTTATTCCTTGCAGGAGTTTGATTTATATTTCTCTAGGAAGTCCATGCAGTATTTATATTAATAATAATTGTTATTCATATTGTTATATTGTATATATCACCAAATTAGTTTTATTTCGTCCATCATGAAAAATAGGATTGCCACAATAGTCCTTAATATCCATGCTGATTGTGCGGAGGCGATTTTCCCAAATGAGCTACAGTCTCTGTTGAAATAATTTAAAACTTCAATAACTCGACTAAAAGTAAACATAGCACCGCCATTTTGTGTTGTTTTAAAAAGGAAAAATGAAACTCTGTTACAGTACTACTTTGAGCGTGTAGTTTGGAACATCCGATAGTCACGAATGTCAAAGCTAATCCACGAATTTAGACTTTCCGGATTCGACGTATATACATCAACGGTATCGAAACTAAGAGAATAATTATCTGACCTTAGTGAAAGAAGTATTGATCTGAAGAGGAATCTACAACTCATCTTGGTTTCCAAATTTGTATCTTAAAAAGATTCGAGATTTAGAATTTGAAAGCGTTTGAAATTTTTTTGACTTTCTTTAAATGTCGTAGTACGAGGGCAAAGTACAACCACTAAATACAAAAATTTTGGCACGAATAATTGGATCATAAAATTACAAAAAGAATGAAACCAGGAACGCCGGGCCCGAATCTAAAATATCCCGAATATTGGCAACGTAAGCACGAGTCTCGGACATTTGACGATCCGGGATCAGGAAAGGATATGGGTTTCATTTTTTCCTTATTATTCTGATTTCCTTTAATTTAATTTCAATTTAGCACACATGATTGACGTTCAGACGAAAATAACTGCGACATTGTCCGGCACTGCTTAAAACGAAATTTTTTTTTCTTTTTAAATGGCGGCATTACTCATTTAAGGACAATCCGCAGAGCATAATGTATTTTTCCTCCCAATTCTTGTTTACGTCCTATGAAATATAACCTGAATCTGGTCTCTATGTGTCACAAGACAAGCACATCACAATTATTATTAAAGCCACGCATGTCCTAGATCAGACTCCACATAGCAATCGGAAAATGTCTCTATCGATGTCTTCGACTTCACTCAAACAGCTTATTTGTGGATGAGTCATCTTTTCCCATAACAACATCCCCACCTCGCTGTCATTTGAAGATTTCTCAAAGATTGTTATTTCACTTTTTCTCTTCTTAGTGCCTTCACGGAAACACAGCACTACCTTTCATATGCGCGATTCTGGAATGGTGACTTAAACTTCACGACTCAGTTGACTTAGATGCTGGGTAGATACCTCAGTCATGTGTTAATTTGATAACGTCATACTATCACTAAGTTGTGGGAAAAAATCTCGCCTCTTTCGCAGTTTAAAACCTCTATTTAAGATCGGTAAGAAGATGGTAAACCAAAACAGAATATGGCAACAGCACTGATAGGAATTCAATTGTTTCGTGAAGTGACTTTAATAGAATCTAGTTGAACTATCATAGAATTTAAGTTATCTTGTAACACCAATTCTTGTATTCCCGTAAACATTATTTGTAAATATTTTTTGTGTTTAATTCTATTATATTTTTTTGTAAAACTTCTTTGGGCACGATAGGGAAAAATTTACTAGCGATACGCGTGCTTGCGCCGCAGCATGCATACTTCTTGACGATACTTCGATGCAAAAAGCTACGATAATGTTGCTGTCAATTAAGTTCACGGATAAACAGAGGAGCATATTAAATCAGAAACATATATTTCTCATTTCAGTTATCATAAACCTCTGTTTACAAAAGTATATGATACAAATTCAGCAAGTAGTAGTATTAGCAGTAGTACTAAGCATACTATATGTAAATATCTATACAGAGTGGCCCAAAAGTAGGTATACAGTTACATATAAAGCATGTTTAATCCGATAGGTGCTCAAAATGTCCACCATCGGTACTGATGCATTCATGCAACCTGTCTCCGACACCCTTAAGGCGCATTCCCACGATCCCTTGTAGGAGAGGCGAGACGAGACGGGACGGGACGGGACGGGACGGGACAGGACAGGACGCCATGGGAACAGGGCCGCCTCTGCTAGAGTTCGGAGCAAGTATGAAGGCGGGTCACGGGCGGATGCGCAGTAGCCTGCGGAGCTGTACCACGTGACTCACAGCCAATCGCGTGTCAGTAGCTTTACTGTGTTCGTTCTGTGCGCGTCGTGCAGTGTTCGTCAAGTTTACAGTTTATTTCACTTATA
Source organism: Vandiemenella viatica (assembly GCA_031002005.1). Taxonomy (NCBI): domain Eukaryota; kingdom Metazoa; phylum Arthropoda; class Insecta; order Orthoptera; family Morabidae; genus Vandiemenella; species Vandiemenella viatica. The sequence goes on along the minus strand of JARYHS010013631.1, from coordinate 118,343,252 downwards.
GTGTTCCGTTTTTAGTGATTATTTTGCCCTCATGGGGTTCATTATGAGTGATGGTAAAGAATCACGCCAAGTGTTGCACAAACAAGCGAGAGGAATAGTGTTCCGTGTGTATCAGTACTTGAAAAGGCAGTCTTCTTCTGAGTCCGCGCCGCCATGTGGTGCGAGTCGCGCCGTTGCCAAGTGCCCCGAGCAGACGGCTGAAGCTTGTGGTGTTGGTTTGCGTGACAGAAGCAAATTGGCAGCGTCGCAACACATCTCCCCTCTCTCTCTGCGCAGAACGCGAAGCCCACCCGTCTTGGTACGTGCTCCAAACTCTAGCGGAGACGAGACGCAGCTACCCACTCCGAGTCAGTAAACATCACAGGCGTGTGTAGCGGTGCGCTGTTGCCATCGGTTTGCAGCAGCGGTGCGCACCCCTTCTGTTGCTGTAAAGTGCTCTGTGCCAAACTACACTAGGCAACGTGGTGCGGAGGTGGCGATAAGGTAAGCTAGGGCTAACCTGTGGCGCGCGCTCGTCCCTACACTTCGGCTAATGAGGTCCCGTCCCGTCTCGCCTCGCTACAAGGGATCGTGGGAATGCGCCTTTACACGCAATGTGACACAAATTCCGGTTAGAATGAGTTTCCTTAAACGCATCATCAATGAAATTCTTCAACTGTAATACTGTGATGGGTTTTTCTGGAATAAATCTTATCCTTTACTACTCCACAGAAGAAGAAATCCATTGGAGTTAAGGCCGGGGAACGTGCTGGCCAGTCAATGCTCCCCCGTCGCCCAATCCAACGCTGTGGGAATGCCTCGCCTATGTAGTTACGTACCGCCAAAGAAAAATGAGCTGGGGCCCCGTCCCGTTGAAAGAACAATTCCGTGGAGTCGGGCCGTGCTTGCAGTTGTGGCACCACTACTTCGATCAATATGTGCAGATATTTGGAGCCATCAACAGTTCCATCGAAAAATACAGGACCCACGACACCATCGCAGGATATGCTACCGCACACAGTGGCGCCTGACTGATTCAACTGCATAGTCATAATGACAGGTGGATTTTCATCGGCCCGGTACACAGAGTTATGCCTGTTAACGTGACCAGACAGTTTAAAACAGGCTTCACATGTCCACACGAATTTCTAAAGCAGGTCTGGTTGTTCAGTCAGTTGATTGCGTGTTATCTCACAGAAATGTAGTCTGCGGTCTGGATCGTCTTCAACAAGTCCTTGCAACAGTCTGGGGTAGTACGATTTAAGGTGCAGCTGTTGCATCAGACGTTGTAATGATGTGCTCGGGATACCAAGCTCGCGTGGACTTCTTTTGAACTGTTTATGAATGTAAGGACTACCTTCATCTCAATTTGCTATGCCAACGTGCGCGATCGTCCAGGCTTTGGAGCACTGACGACTGGCCTCAAACTTGTCGCTGATGCGGTAAATCGTAAGACGTGACGGCCCGGGAAAATGAAACTCCTCTTACCTACGCATGGTCTCTGCTTTTTCATGCTTCCAATAGGTCTTAATGATCCACTGTCGTTGCTCCTCGCTCAGATTTCCAGCCACCGTTTACCCCAGACACAAAAGAAAGTGCACAATGAATTATACAATCTTAGATAAATAATAAGTTTGTTAAATTGGAACATAAAACATGTAGAGTTACAAATTCTGGCTAAATGTTTTAACACGGAATTCAGAAACCAAAGTGAATGTTTGGGATTTCGCCTAAACCCATCTTAAAACTTTTCTATATGTAACAGTATACCTACTTTTGGGTCACCCTGTACAGTAAAATAGTTCTTATTTGATCCAAATAAAAAACAAATATTTTGTTGCCTCTCGCATCCTATTGAATATAACAACGGTTATCAGATAAAATTGTTCAAGTTGTTCTCAGATATATAAGCTCTACACACGATATACCGACTAGGACGCGATGCAATACTCTATAAATTTTTAAAATAATTTTCATTTGTTTACGAGAATAGCTTGGAAAAATTTCCTATAACCGTAAAAATGCAATAAAAATAGTATGGTTCCTCCACTCGAGTATGAAAAATCGAAACATACACAGGAAAAATACACAGTAAGAAATGTGTCGGTTTCACAGACGTTTCACTTCTTGCACGTGCAGACATTGATACACGAATTCATTTTTTAAGTTCGTCGTATGTGATTTATGTTCCTTGCTCCCTGTGAATTGTTCTGGATTCGCTTTATGAGTGATTTGTCGCTCTATTTGCTTGGGGGAGGCACTTCGGTAATCCTAAGTGTTCTAATTAGTAATTTAATTTAAAAAATTTCCTCTATACAAACAAACAAATTATTCCAAATCGATCCGATGAAATAACCTGTGCATTTGTTCTGCAAGAATGATTTTTTTTTGCAGTTTTTTTCCTGCAGATCACATGGCCGTCCCTCGCATGTCAGGCATCTGAGCTGCCTATTCTTCCACTGATTACAAGCAAATACTTTCATATGAATATCTCTACTTAATTCGTCCATTGTTCTCTACGGTCGGACTAGGATTTTGATATGGCGGATAAAAGGAGCTTTCTATCCAAACCTTTGTTCTGTATACGAAATGAGTCTCATCTTTTCGTCATCACTTTGTGCTGTAAAATATGACGGTAAGAACCGATTTTCGTGATAGATTTTTTCCTTGCTAATCGTTAATCTCCAACACAATAGCCCTGCATAAAAGGCCTTCTTACTGTGTACGAAATCGAAGGAAGGTGTATATGTTTCGAATATCCCGGCTCTGCTCCCGTGTCCTACTTCGTGGTTGTATATGTATGCGTGTTAAGAGCCATAAAACGACGTAATAACTCCACTTTAATAACTCACGACAGCTAAACAATGGTTGTGTAAAAGTGTGCTGAATAGTACTGGAATGGCGCATATGTGTATCAATAAAACAGATACCATAATAAATATGCGGCTGATATATACAAGGGGTGATCAAATGAAATGGTACGAAATGACGTAAAAACGTAACAGTTAAATATATCCATATTCCGCCATGGGAGAACGTAACGAGACATCTCGGGATGCGATTTGAGTCTCTGACTGGGATCGGAGCATGCGTGGGTGCCCGCATGAGCAGTAGAGAGCAGAGGCTCTTATCAAAAGCGGCGTCCAAATGATGCGGCAGTCCGTATGAAGACAGGATGGCATTCGCGTTGCAAAATTCGACGATTGAGACACTCCGACGTTTACGCAGGTCCATCAAGAACAAAAGACCGGGGCTGCTGACGGAGGGTGTGGTTCTGCTCCATTATAACGCGCGTCCACACGTCTCCAGAGTCACACACATGGAACTGGCCAAGTTCAAGTGGGAGACGTTGGACCGTCCGCCCTACATTCCGGACATGTCGCCCTGCGATTTCCATGTGTTTGGTCCACTGGAGAAACACCTTAAAGGGAAGCGCTTCAACTCGGACGACGTACTCCAGGACGCTGTGAAGGACTGGGTCTCGTCACGGCCACAGGAATTCTGGGAACAAGGAATCCTGCTGCTTGTTCATCAGTGGGATCGTTGTGCTCAGGCCTATGGTGTATTTTGAATAAAGTCTACATTTGTACCCACCGTGTCGTTTCGTACCTTTTCATTTGATCACCCCTTGTAATTATTTCAATCCCTAACATACAATGTTATAATCAAAGGACTGATAATGGTAAAGTTATGTAGACGAAGCTGCCTTTACTACAGAATACCGACTCACTTCATTGTTGTTAATATACAGCTTTTGAGGAAATGATCTGCAAACTATCGAGATAGAGCATTCTAACATTTTGACAGTTACAAGAGCTAAGTATCTTTCTTTCTTCTTTACTATATCTTTAAAATATGATCACTTATTTCTTCTCATGAAAACTATTTTCTCATCAAAAACAGAGTAACTCGATTTTGAATTAGAAATTGGCACAATATAGTTTTTTAAAATGCAATTAGGTGCACTCATTGTTTGCCTTTATTGTGCTTTCACAGTTGAACTGAGGCGAGCGAAACAAACGAAATTCCTGAACACGACTAACTGTTTTCTGCTTCTACCTGTCACGTTTAATAGGAAAAACCCTCGTACTTTTCTCTGGTAAAAACATTATCTGTAAAGAGAGAATGTTCCAATCCTATATTCTGTCATTCCTGAACGCGAGGCACCAGTCCACCGATTCCATCATCGTTGTCTGTATGGTAATTGATCTCATGTGGAATATTGTATTCCGAGTACAAATCTAGTTGCATCCACTTCATTTCCGATGGTGCCCACAATGCGGTAACAACTGCGGTGCGTGCTGGTAAGCTATAATTAGTTTAGAGTTACCACTGCAGGTTTCATATCTGCGTTGCAAATTCCTGCTTGATATCAAATGATGAGTTCATTACGGTTTAACTAGCAGGGTTGTTCATGCCATCCGCTGTATTTCGGTTAGATAGCAATCAAAAAAATTACGCCGAAAATTTGTTTAGACGTTGTTGCTTCTTGTTGTCCGAGAAATTGGACATACTGACTGGTGGTAAGGAAACTCAGTATTAATTAAGAGCACTTGTACTGGATCTCTCGGGAGAAAATTCGTGTTGTCTCTCGATTGACCATGCGTACACGACTTGTGTACTTATTTTCAAACCCACATAGACATTTTTTACAGTTTAGTGCTTTTGATAAATTTAAATGAAAGTTACGACTATTTTCTCTTCTTTTTTATTTATCTCTATCCATAAAAATCAACTAAGGTATATCTGTTCCAGAAAAACTTTAAAACCAATGAGGAGCAGATTTCGATGAGCTTTTAACCATGTTAGAGTTTAGGATCAGGCTTGAAGTATGGGGTGTATGTTCTGTTTATACTTTACATGACCCCAGGGCAGCAAATCAAATATTAAACGTATCGTAAGAAACACCAACGTGATGTTGCGTACTACATCGCTAGAATCAATTTACACACTTCGTAAAAATTTTACGGCATCTGTCGTTTCCTTCCTTAATTTTCTGTTATTCAGTCTTGAACCCTACAGATGACCGTATTGAATGCGAAAATCTATGTAAATTAATAACGAAAAAAATAGATTTTCTTTCCCCACGATCCAGGAACCATAGCTAAAATCTCTCTAACCTTTTCCTTTAGTGTTCGCAATAAAAGCACTTTAAGGAAATATTTCTGGATACGTGATATTCTCTCTGGCATTTGAAAGAAAATTTGGATTTAATATTCAAAATCAGTTTTGAAAAATAATTTCGGATAAGTGTAATTCAATTCCGAAGGTGTTACTAATATTACGGCATATACAGGTCTTTTACTTTAATGTCACCTAGTTTTTAATAAAAAGGTATGGTTGTGGAGGAATCGGGGTGAAGTTATTAGTAACTGTTAAAGGGCTCAATTCAAAACTACTTGATATGCAAACAAGGCAGTTTTGGTAATAACTGTTAGTCAAAAACTCTATAACAGTTACTCCGGTTGCAAGAAAGGAAACCTGGAAAGTAAGAAATTTAATACATATGAACCTTGCTGTGAATTAAACTTTTGGAAAGTAAGAGTCATAACAGTACTGCTACCCAAAAGAACAACTCTGGTGAATAGTCAGTTAAGTTGTGGTCTGCAATTCAGTAGGAGGTGGGTTGAATCCCCACTCCTGCAACCTAGTATGGTTTTCGTTGTGTTTCGTGAAATAATTCTAGACCAGGGACGTAGCTACTATGGGGCTAGGCGGTGCAGTGCACCGGGGCTCTCACGCTCAGGGGGCCCCCAAGCATACCTCAAGGGGCCCCTAAGCGCACCTCTAGGGGCCCTCAAGCGCACCTCTAGGGGCCCTCAAGCGCAGTTTAGAGGGCCCCCACGAGCCTTCACGGCAAACTGGCGACCTTTTTTTGGAGCCCCTCACTAAGGGCCCTCGCTGCTCAGGGGGGGCCCCAACCACTGCTCAGGCCCCTAAAGAACAATTCAAGGGCCCCCATCCTCAGTTCAGGGGGGCCCCTACCAGCACACAAAGCAAAAAAAGGTCGCCCGTCTGGCCTGAGGGCCAAAATAAATTTTTTGCACCGAGGCCCTTGTTGACCTAGCTACGCCACTGTTCTAGACTAACGCTAGGTTCGTTCTTTCTTTAAGGCCGTGGCTGAGTTCCTTCCCGTTCTTTGCCCAAATCCTCTGCTGTCGGGGGTAACCTCTATGCCGTCGAGCCGTAAAGCCCTAAGAATAAATCAAATGGTCCTTGTTAATGATGACATAAATTCTATCACTGATTAAAATTTAATTAACAACATAATGTGTGCCCTTCCCTCTCTTTTTTCCTAGTAGTTTGATAGTGAGCTTTGAGATGTTGCAATGGTCACTCAACACGTACGACTCCAGTCCTAGTATCCAATTTCAACAACAGTTTACAAACAGGAAGGAGAGTATATGGAATCCTACCCAGTGAAAGAATCGTGCAGAAGAAGCATTTAAATCCATACGGAGGTTTAATACATTAGCCATGGGCCGTACAGAATTTACCTGCACAGGATTAAGAGAGCAGAGAGTGATAAATGCACATCAGCAGAAAAACTGCATAGTGAGGATCACTGGGAAAAGTACAAATTGAGATAGAATGTGGTATTGGCTCTGCATGACCCAGCAGCTCTCTACCTACCGCGAAATTATGAAAGGAATTATAACCTGTTCACTCCAAACTGCCAGCTCAAGGTCATGCTCTCCTGTCCCCACTCCTCACCTCAGCACCCCCTCTCACCACAGCACCCCCTCCCGTTCCTATTTGTCTGAGCTGGCTACCGAGTCCATTTGAACGAGTAGTAAATTTCCCCTCCGCATGTAGGGGTAAGAGCAGTGGAGTGGGGATAGGGCAGACTGACCTTGAGCCGCCTCTGTTAACTGAACGGGCTATACTACTGACGAATCGGACAAACTTTTTTAAGCTTATACGCTGATGGCAGAAGCGTGACTTCTGAACAACCGGAACTTATTCTTCCAGGGAAGCCAGCGACTAATAAGCTTAACAGTTAAAAATACATCTTTTTTATTGTACTCTAGTTTGGTTAATAGGTGGTAATAATCCATAATATTGTAGCAGTAGTTGTAGAATGATTCTTCCATGTTTCGTAGTACGTTAGATTTAAAATTTGGTAAATGTTACTATCGAAATAAAAATCATCGATAATATATAGACTCTTGAGAACAAAATATTCGTATGTACACCAAGTAATTGATAAAATGGTACTATAATGTCTTATTTCATTCATTCTTATTGTCTAATCTGGCGTAACATTCAGATAAAAACTTCATTTCGGCTGCTTATATTCTTGATTTATTTCTGTGGATTAAAATCCAGTTTTCACAATACAGTAGCTTCGATTTTGCAATTTTCTTATATCAGAGTTTCACAACTTTTTGAAGCCGATAACCCGTAAACCGTAGTAAATTGTTATATGGACCGCTAACTGCCTGCAGTTGATTTTTTCATAGCTTTTAGAAAATTTGGGGTATAGGCTTACAGTTTATAGGCATATACTGTGCGACTACGGTATCCATTTTATGTGAACAATTTTTGCTAATTTATTTTTTGTTATATCTTCAATTTGATTAGAATTAAGTTTTTAATATTTTGCCTGTGGACCTCTTGTCCCATTTTCGTGAACCACTGTTTGAGAATTACGGTCTTATGAAACTGATCCAAGTATGTATTCTAGTTACACTTTACAGTCTTTGATGTACGGTGTCCTATGCTTGGGGAAATCTGTGTAGGGATTCACTAAACATCGATGGATCGTATCCATTCGATGTTTCAACAAAGAATTTTTTAATAAAACCATCGAATCAATAAAAAAACTAACCGTGGCTAATAATGACCAAATATTGAAATAAATATTAAAATTACTAAATTTATTTAATTTTAAATTAAATTATTTCAATTTAAAGTATCTGACATTAATAGGTAGTGTGACCCCTGTGAGCAACTAGTGGGACGGTGAAGATGATTTTTTTTTTTTTTGCGGTTGGCTATCCTGTCCGTATGAGTGAATATATAAAAGCAGTTTCTCAGGTTCGCCTGTGTTTGTTGTGAATCGAAATAAGGTATTATTACTCTAAAACAACTAAGTGTTACGTGATACTACTCAATATTTATATATGAAACGGGTTGGGGCAACATCTGATTGTCTATTGTAGGGACTTCAGTTGGATCCGAACGATTGAGTAAACTTTTGTTTCTGCAAAGTTTGCCTAAACACCAGTGGTTTTAAATGGTTAAAGACTTTTAGACAGCTTTAGAGTTTAGTATTTAATGTCTAGTTTTTTGTTGTAATGTTCTGGTATCGTAAAAAATGTTTCTGTTTCACTCCCAAAGCTATACCTCACTCATACAACACTACTTAACCAACAAACAGTATCATAAAATTAATTTTTTAATGTTGGGTGAAAGGTAACGCGGTGGCATCGCATTCGGAAAGAGGCGGGTTCGAATCCCGTCCGGGCATCCAGATTTGGGTTTTCCATGGTTCCCCCAAACCACTCCAGGCGAATACTTCCTTCGAAAGGCCATGGTCGAATTCCTTCCCCTCAGTCCTTTCTCCACTTCCAATGACGTCGACGAGGTGTAAAGACATAAACAAAAAAAGCATTAAATTAAACACATCATTAAATCTACAGCAATACACTGCTGGTATATTGTTACTCTGTGTTCACACGAACCAAACGAAAGACAATGAACTATCTGCGTTCAACTGGAAATGGAGAAGATCAAACTATTGTCACATTTTCTCTTGGCTATTTTAGAGGAATAGGTAAGAGTTAAATGAAATGACATTTGCCGACAAATAATGTTGGTTTGTATTTGTTGAGCTAAGAAAAACATAAAAGTATTCGATGTTAGAAAAACATCGATGTTTATTTAAATTATAAATTATTGCCGTAATTGTATTAATAGTGAACTATTTAATCATCATCTTCGCCAGTCTCAGCATTAAAGTTGGTCGGTTGGGAGTTGTTGTCCTGAGTCATTTCCTCCCTCAGTCTTCTCTTCAGTGGTCTTCTCTTCACTTCTGGTTGGTCGTCTTGATGGCGTATTATTACAACAACGTGCAGTATGGTGAGGAAGCGGCGTCCTGTCTCACCGCAGCAGACACCCTCACGCCGAGCTGAGTCGACATCAGGCTAAGTTGCTACGGCGCAACATGGGGTCACAGCACATGAGCACAGGGAGTCTCAGTCTACACCCTGCGCAACCGCTGCCGACGTGCGGTCTCCCCATTACGTCACTCCTACGACATCTAATGCGGGCAGCTATGTTGGAACCCACTCACGTCGATCCCAGGGGTCAGACACCGCAGACTCATCATGGACAACATGGTCGTCACCAAGAATTGAAGATGGATTCGACAACCCCGACTTCGAGGAGGCGGAGACCCTGATCTACATCCGTTGTACATCCGGCAAGTACAGCGAAATCTTCATGGCAAAAGGACAGTACACATCCCGAAGCTGGTGGAAGAAATACCTAGACGCCCAGGTTCAACCATGCATAATCCAACTCCGAGTCAAGTCCTGGAGTAAAGAGTATGCATGGGAAATACCAAGAAACAAGTTCCTGTGCATCCTCAGCGACGAGAAGTACGGTCACCTCGCCACGCCCATCACTGACAAGAAGAAAGACTGGTCACGGTTTGTCAGCCTTCCTGTCATCCTCAGCAAGGATTTCAGAGAGGATGACTATTTTGAAGACCTGCATCGAGTGCTATATTGCGAACCACACCAACTTTCATCTTCGTCTAGCCAGGAAGATGAGTCGCAAACCTCAAGAAAAGACGAAACTTCCGACGGCCTTAAAGGACCGGAATCTCCAAGAACACCGTCCTTGGCCAAGCACCTCGACGCCACGCCTAGAGCAGACCACCAAGAAGAGGCATCGCGGGCGCCGACAGGGTTGACACCGGGCAACCTGCTCGTAACATGTGCGAGCCCATCAGAGTTAGCGGCGGTTAAGGATTTCCTCGAGAGCCACAGCATTGAATTCCAGTTCGTCCAGTATGGAGGCGCAGGGCTTCCGAAAAGTGATAGCATCCCAAACACTGCTTCACCAGAGGAAGCAACCAACCGAGGAACGGAGGTCACCCGAGATTAAAGCCTCCCACCACCCACAGAACCCAAGCAGTCAACGCCATCGGAAATCAAGGCTCATGAGGCAGCCAATATCCAAGTCAAGAAGCAAAACGGCCGGAGCACCAAGAAGAATCCCCGCAGGAAGAAATCGTCGTTATCAATTGTTGATCAATGCTTCAGGTGCCAGGGATTCTGGCATCGATCGAAGGATTGCCGGAACCAAGTTCGGTGCGTTCGCTGCGGGGGAAAATCACAGCGTGTTGGTGTGCACCAGACCGCGCGAAGCGACACCAACTTGCGCCAACTGCGCCATGGACCACGCGGCCAGCTACGGGGGCTGCCCACTGAGGAGGAAGCTGCAAGCGGCCATCAACAGGAGCCGCCCCCACCCCAGCACAGAGAAGATCACGACGCCACCAAGATCGACGAAGGATAAGACCACCCACGGCCATCTGACCAAGCATAACCACCTAACCAGACACGATGAGCATCTACACAACAACCGTTGTCAATGCCAGCCACAAGAAAATCAATTAGGGATGGTCGTACAACTGCTCACGCAGTTGTTAACTACGCTCATCCCCACCAGGCGATAAGAATAAGCAAGGGTTTCCCTCTAAGGTCATTATGTAATGGCCAAAGCCGGGTTTTTCCCTAACGTGTATATTATGTTCCCAAAACCAACCAATATGATACAGTAGATAAAGCTACAGACAGTAGCGGGGCTACATAACGCCGTTGAGGCAGCGAAAAAAAAAAAAGTTGTGCCTTAGCGCTCCGTCAGCACCAATGGCCTGCTATGTTTGTCAGCGGCAGTTTGATATTCACCGAGACAACTGACCAGTGGATTGGCAAAGTGATGTGCTGCACTTTAGAATTTATAGGCATGTTGCCGGAATCTGTCAATGAGTTTCGCTGTACTCGACGCCTCGTGGACTGCGACAGTGGGGAAACGGTTGGGCAGATGTAGTGCCCGTTTCAGTGTTCTGTTTTGCAGCACCTGCAACTATCTTAAATGACAGATAGCAGCATACACCACGAAGAAAATTTGAATTATTATAACTTCCTATCTGTTACTTCGTCGTCGCTCAGCAATTAGTGCCTTTCTGAAGTTCCAGGCAGGTTGTGGTGAAGGTTGTTGTCCGAAGACATTTCCTTCAAACTTCGTACGTCTCCGTCACTTTTCTTGCGGTATGTCTTCTCTGGTGCTGCTTTTTTATAATTATTCTTGTTCAAAAATGGAGAGTGGTCTTCTGTGGCGGTCGAAGTATGTGCAGTACGTGCCCAGTGGTGCTATCAGTGGGTTCTGCGATCTTTGGGCTGTCCTATAGAAGGATGTGGCCAACTGTCGTATCCTATCTCTCAGTAGTGGTATTCCTGCGGCTGCGTGCAGGTCTCCAACTGGGAATTTTTTTTTTACATGGAGAGCTCTTCGAAGGGCTCTATTCTGCAAAGTTTGTAGTCTTGCAATGTTTGTCTTGGCCGCGTACCCCCACACTGGGCACGCGTACTCGAGCAGTGGACGTACCAGACTGCAGTAAATAGTCACTCCTGTTGTCGCAGCCAGTGAACTAGTCATGTTAAGTAGTGGGTACAGTTCCTGTAACCTGATAAGAACTTTCTTCCGTAGGTCCTCAATATGTCTCTTCCAGGTTAGCCGTCTGTCTAACGTCACTCCTAAATATTTAACTGTGGAGTTCCACGGAATGCCTTTACCGAAGAGGCGCAATTTTGGTGCAGGTGTTTCACGCTCTCGGCGTTTTCCGAGTTTCCGGGATAGCATTACGGCTTGGGTTTTTGTAGTGTGATACGCCACTTTCTTGCCCACTGCTCAGTCTCTTGCAGTACTTCTTGCAGCTTTCTTGTTGCTACTGCCCTGTTCCGGTGATGGGCGAAGAATGCCGTATCGTCGGCATACAGAGCAGTGTGTACGCTGGCTGGTGCTGGAATGTCCGCTGTGTACAAGCTGTACAATACAGGCCCCAGCACCGAACCTTGAGGAACTCCGGCATGTATTCGGCGGCGAGAAGATAGAGCGTTGCCGACTCGTACGCAAAAAGTTCTGCCGACCAGATAGCTTCGAATTATCTTCACCATCTGGCTGGGAATCCCATGATGATATAACTTTAGTAGAAGACCGTTGTGCCATACAGAGTCGAAGGCTCTTGCAACATCCAAGAGAACCACTGGACAGTATTCTTTCCTGTTAAAGGAGGTGGTAGCAGTTTCTACCACACGCATTATCTGATGTGTGGCAGAGTGACCTCTTCTAAAGCCCAGCTGGAAATGTGGTATGATTCCATTTTCTCTGATGTAGGTTTCAAGCCTCTGTAATAGCAATCTCTCAAATACCTTGCTCAGTGAGGGTAGTAGACTGATTGGCCTATAATGTTGCGGGAATATTGGATCTTTTCCCGGCTTCCTTACTGCAACAACAATGGCGTGTTTCCAGCTTCGTGGGTACCGTTGGCTTCTTATTATGTCATTGAAGATGGTGGTGAGGTGTGTGACGGCTATCCGCGGGAGATTGCGGAGCAGCTGGTTGCACACCTTATCATGCCCAGGAGCTTTTCTTCGGTGTAGCCGTTTAATGACCTGCTGCACCTCCTTTTCCGTAAATTCACTTATGTTATACCCATCGCCATCTGCTTCCATGAATCTCGCAAGTCTTCTGCGAGTTTCAGTGACGTGGTCTTCGTCTTTTATTTCCGCTGGCTGAAACTGTTTTTCAAAGTGATCGGCAAGGGCGTTTGCCTTACTTTCTGGATCGAAGACGAGGCCTCTCTCTCCATGAAGAGGTGGCTGCCTAGCTCGTCTCTTGGTGAATCTACGAGTCTCTCTCCAGAGGGTGCCATCTTCAGTCCTTAACATGGATAGTCGAGAGGACTACTCCCGATTTCTATGTTCCGTCAAATCTGCCTTTATTTCACGCTGTAGCCTATTTAACAGTCGCCTGGTCTCTGCATTTCTTGTGAGTTTCCATTCTTTAGCAACTCGATTTTTATGTATGATCTGTGCTAGGAGATTGGGAGGTAGCTGTTTTGAATGCTGGACTCTCGGACTAGGCGGTGTGGCAGCTTTGCTGGCGTTGATAAGAATGCCTACGAAGTGCTCGAGCGCTTGGTCTGGAGTTCTGTTGCCTATTAGGAGTTGCTCTTCGACTTCTTCAGTGATTTTGTCACGGTACTGATCCCAGTTCGTTTTTCTGTATTTATGTGTCTCTAGCTCTTCTGGTTTCCAGGAGCCCACATCTACTTCAAGCATCACGGGGGAATGATCCGAAGACATTCTGTTAAGCGTGTTTGCTGTCACAATACCAGTAAACCCTTTCGTGAAGGCAATGTCTAAGACATCTGCTCTGTTGCCATTCCACGGATGGTGTGTGTGGGCTCTTCAGGGCCCCAAACATGTAGGTTATGTCTAAGAGCCAGACGATGCAGTTGTTGCCCAGCTCGGTTTGCTACACGGGAGTTCCAGTCTGGGTGTTTCGCGTTGAAGTCACCTCCAACAAGAAGTTTGCCTCGAATGTTGGCGAGCCCGACTATATCGTTCTCAATCAGTAATCTCCTCGGTGGACGGTATGCAGCGACAATTGTAAGTGGCCCTGATGTTGTTGTCACCCGTATGGCAGTAGCTTCAAGTTGTTCAGTTGGCGGCAGCAAGATGTCATGATGGGGAATGCCACGCTTGATGTATATAGCAGCTCCTCCTCCGGCTGTTAGTCTGTCTGTACGGTAGCTGCAGTAATTAGGCACCGGAGCTCTCAGTCCAGGTTTAAGATGAGTTTCTGTTACTAGACAAATATCGACGTCTTCTTCTCTCAGGAATTGCCTGAACTCAATCATCTGGGAATGAATTCCGTTGGCATTCCAAACACAGATGGACAGTCCTATATGTCTTCTGTCCATAATGTGGTGGTGAGGATAAGACTTCTTTAGGCTTACTCGCCATCATTACAAGTGATCTTATGTCGGTTGACAACTGCTGAAAGTTGGTCATAACGTTGCCATCATATTGATGAGAGCACCAACAACATCCATGAGTCTATCTATGGAAGTTGCCGACGTGGTTTCTCTGAACTGATTGTTTTGCATTGGATCTGAAGTCTGTGCAGCTGGACACTGTGGACGTGAATTACATTTTTTGTTTGACGAATTTCCTCTGACAATGTCTGAGAATTCCTGGCTTCTCTGTGAACCTTGTTGGTTGCACGGTGCTTGATTGTTTTCATTATTCTTCTGATTACTTGCTTTTGGTTTCTTCAGGGTGGAAACTGAGACTTTTCCAAGTTTGTGTCGACGTAATTCTTGTTCACCTGCTGCGCATTCTTGAGTACATCAGCTGTCGGTTCGGTCATAGCAGGTCCATTGCCTTGAGATTGTTTTGACTTATTTTTATCTTCACGTTTTCTGCGGGCAGCTTCAGACTGTGCAATTGCGATTCCTCGTTGGCGTTCTCGTGCGCGCCTTAAAGGATGGGCAGCCTCTGTAGCTCGCCACGTGATGACCTTCACAGTTGGCGCATTTTGCTGGGGATTGTCCTTTCTGCAGTGTTACACTCTCTGGAGAGGTGTGATCCTGCACACTTAACGCAGACTGGCTTCATTGGCAATGCCTCGCCACGTGGCCAAGAGTCTGGCAGTTGTAACACTGCGTCGGCCCTCCAGACGAACGCAGTTTTTCAACAGTCACTCTCAGGGACATAATGTTGTCCAGCTCAAAAAATTTTCTGTTTTGTGGCCTGTCAGGCAATACTGCTAGGAACAGAGGCATGAGATCTGAACTGCCTGGTCGTTTTAGCTGAGTCACCGAGCGTACTTCGAAGCCTTTATCTACTAGCTCCTCCTTGATGTCTGAGGCTGGCATACCTAGTGGGATTCCTCGTAGGACCACCTTCAGTGGCTTTTCTGCAGCTGAGGGGAAAGTATAGTAAGGAATAGCTCTTCTCTGCAGCTCTGCAGTGACTGCTAGGTAATCCTCAATAGAGTTTAGATTGAGTTTTATCTTATCCCCTCCTGCTGATTTGGCTCGAAAGGGGCGTCCTTCCAGTAATGTCTTCACCATCTCATACAGCTCTTTATAATTGTTGGGAAATTGTATCACTATTGGTGGTAGTTGTAGCCTCTGCCCGTTCTGTTGCTGCTGCTGTTGGTCTGTTTCCACTAGCGGATTGAATGGATTTGATACCTCCATTTCGTTATTACTTGGTCCTAGCCCCGCTTGGGTAGAGCGAAAAGTCCTGCGAGCTGGCAAGAATCCATCCTCTTGTTGCATCTGTACTTTATTATATGCATCAGTATTTGCTGATGCTTGCTGTTGGGCTTGCATCGCGGATGAATTAGTGAACATATTATTATCATCTACTATTGCCTTACGCGAAGAAGAAGCTGCAGTCTTCATTTTCTTCGAGGCAAGTTCTGATTTCTTCTTTTTAGTGATTCCACACGGAACGGCAGAGACAGTGTCTTTGATGAACCTCTTTTTATTTCCTTTCTTCCTGAGAAGACGTTGTCCTTCGGCGCAGTGACCGAGAGCATTTTGTACAAGGATTTGATTGTACATACCTGTATATTGTTGCGCAGCGCTGTGCTGCACTGAAAGATGGTCCGTAGAATTTCCAGAAACAGCGTCCATCTTCATAGCAGAGGATGTCATCAAGTAGATGTTTGAGTTTTCGGGATTATCCAAACTGTTTAAATGGGCTGCATTATCTGTCTGGTTTTCTGACAGATGTCCTTTCTTAGGCTGGGCCTTCATCTGTTCGTTCATAGTCGTAACATTTGTTTCCATTCCCCACCAACTCGGCTGGGTCATCGTAGGCTGTCCTGCGGCTTGGGGAAGTTGATTTTGCTGATCCTCTGGTGGGGTGTGGGTTGCTTCCATTTCTACGTTGTAACTGTCACCACGCATGCGAGTAACAGTGACAACTGCAGCAGGCCTAGACGTCATTTTCGTTGCCGATATCGTTGACACGGACGGCTCGGAACGGCGCGGCGCGGTAGCCGACGATCGCGAACGCGACGGCGGACGCGGCCCGGCGTTGCTGCCCGTGCAGCGCGACGCGTTTTTCGGCTTCGTCGTTAAATCACGATATAAAGCACTCGACTACAATCTACGAAATGAATGACCGATACGCGGAATTGTATGTCACGCACTCATAAATAGTCACAAGTCAACAATTAAAACACACACACACATCGAAATTCCACGTCACAATCAACTACAATAATCAACGGTTCACTATCACACAATGAAACACACGGTATTCACAATCGCTTACTCAATTTCGAAAAATGACAATTCCTACTGCCAACTCTCACATTTCTTATCTGTTACTTATGCACTTTACAATTTTATGTATAATTAGTGTAAACATCTCAACTGCGAGAATGCTTTAGAAAATTTCGTGACTACGCGAAAAATGAAGTTGTTAACTACTATGCCGTTTTCACACCCTTCATGTACACTTGATACGGTGCTGGAAAGGGGAGGGGATGAACTTGACAAGAATCGTTAAAGGAACATTTAATACGAAGGAGGGAGGAAGAGAATATAAGAAGTAAAATGAAGTCAAGAAAAAGTAAAGT
The DNA here is from genome assembly GCA_031002005.1 of Vandiemenella viatica. Classification (NCBI taxonomy): domain Eukaryota; kingdom Metazoa; phylum Arthropoda; class Insecta; order Orthoptera; family Morabidae; genus Vandiemenella; species Vandiemenella viatica. The sequence continues at coordinate 118,326,593 of JARYHS010013631.1, read as the reverse complement.
ACGAAAAAATGTGCCCATCGGCACATAACTAGATAACCCGTACAAGGGAGTGTGTCGGTACAGTCAGTAAAACACCATCGAAACATTTCAGAGGAAGAAATTTAAAGTGCAATTATTTTCTATCTGCCAAACAAAATTTGGTCACAGTTGGCACTGTTAAAAGAAGTCAAAGATAAAGGTGGTGTCTGAAGCGGGAATCGAAAGAAATGTAATTATGTGCAAGGTTTTGTGCAGTTGACATTCAAAGCATCCTACACCTTGCTAAAGGCAGTTCCTACAAGCACACTCTTTACTTGCTGCCTTTGTAATTGCCTCCCTTCTCCCGGTTCCTGACATCGACTTTTGAAGACTCTCAGACAGCTATCTATGCCGTAGGATCAATACACCGCATTTTGTCTACCTAGTGTGCAAAGATTTTTTCAGTTATATTGGGAGATCGGGTCTAAGCGGGCTGACCATTTGGGAGGTCCTGTAGTGATCCCTAAAGCTAGATAGTGGTTGCGAAATGCCACGCTGTATTAAAGTCATTCCTGCATACAAGGACTGGATACCATACGTAGAAGATAGTCTTGTTCAAGGCATTCATGACGTTTTCTGTTCGCTCCAGTCCTACGGGGAATCGGAATAAGGGAGCGTCCACTAATTACGTGAGGTGTTTTTCTGGAATTCCGGGTCCGCCCCCTCTCTGGTGAGATTTGGTGAGATCTGGTCAGATCTAGCCGAGCCGCTCCCTCCCCTCCCCTCCCCCCCTCACCTCTCCGCCTAAGATGACTTGAGATTTTGACGGGGACCTCCCTCCCCCTGCTAATCGACCGAGTATTTTTTGAGACTTTTTTTAGCTTTCATGTTTCCAAGAGCGGTCATACACCCCTTCCCCCCCCCCCCCCCAAGGTCGTTTTCCACGTTGTAACGGTCCGACCGTCTCTGTGCTTAAATAGCAACGAAAATTATGAAAATTTAATATATTAATTTTAAATCAAAATTTCTTGTATTGTTATCTTTTAAGGATTTCATCTTGGCAGGGAACTGAACAGATTCGCTCTGTACAAAGAATTAGTTATAAAAGCAAACATTTATTTTAACAAATAAAACATACCTTCGATTATAAACAGAATTGACAATTATTTTTTTTTTACATGATGATGAAATATAAAACCACACTGTATACTATGGGCACCACCCTACATGAGACTACTATATGCTTATGCTTACACGCTGTTAATAAATACAAATTGTCCAACTAGCTCAAATAATAAAAACAATTTTAATAGCATGAGAAGTTCTTAACTGGTGAATTGCTTCACCCAGGACCGTTTACAGGAGTGTTGATCCATAAACATTTTCAGTGGTAAGAATATAATCACCTTATCATTTTCTCACTTGGTGCTGTAGGAGGTTGTGCAGAGGTGCACCAAGCCACGGTATCCTTTGTCGAACCACAGATTCAACCGCTGCGCCAAGCAACCGTAAACTTTGTTAAACCATAGGTTCAACCACTGCACTACTTCCCTCTGAAAACACACTTAGACTCATAACTTTACACTTCCTAACACAGCTTCTGATCTGCACCCACTGAGAGGTGACACAGAGGACTTGCTTGTTCGGCCACCTGTGGCTCAGTGTCCCTCTTCTTCCGTCGACCGACGCACCCTTTGTCTCTTTTGGCGGGCGAAATTCCATCTGCCAATTAGGTGTCTAAGCCACTGGTCAACCCCCACCGTTCGCCATGAAAAGAGAGAACACACCTCAATATTCTGTAAATAGGTGGCATAACCTGTCTCATCCAGCCAATCTTCCCATTCACAACAAAAACTATGGAGTGACCCTGATCACTACAACGTCCTTTCTAGACCCCGCCAAGGTCGATATTCACATCATTTGTGTACCTTTTTAAGTTCTACTATCCTCCAAGAAATCAAAAACCTCACTTGAGATTTCCATCGACCCCCCTCCCCCTCCCCCTCCCTCTTGGTGAGGTTTCTTTAGATACCACCTTCTATTTCACCTCACGTAATTAATGGACGCCCCCTAACGAGACTGTTGGTGAAGCTACCTGTAACTAGGTTCGGATTTTGTTCAGGTCCCGGACCGTGCATCTGCGCTGAAAGGTAAAAAGAGGCAGGGGATGGAAATAAAGCATGATAAATTAAACTCTGGCGTGTGTAGTCGACACCTGGTTTCGAATCCCCGTCCGCCCATGCAGATTTGGGTTTTGCATGGTTTCTCCAGATAACTTGAGACGAATGTCGGAATGGATCTTTGAAAAAGGCTATGGTCGAATTTCTTCCCGTTCCTCGCCCTCAATCCCTTCCCGCCTCCAATGACATAGACGTCGACGAGGCGTAAAGCCATAAGGAAAAAAAAACTTCAATTTGTATGGCTGCAAAAAGTTTTAGGTTCCTACGTCTTGTTCTATACTAAAAAATCTTGAGCAGATAGGTACAGTTTATAGGAGGTAATGGTTCACTCGTTTACAGCCAGCCATTCAAGTGTAGTATGTTTTAGGGGGTATTGTATTTTTAATTTTTGTGTTGAATGTGTGGGTTATGGCAGGTTGATCGCTTTTTTTTTTTTATTTGCTGTATCAGTTAACTCTCACAGTCAGTGGGATAAACAGAACATATCAAAGCTTCTTATTTTGAAAGATTCGTTTCACAAAATATGACGCGAATACAGAAATTGTGATTACAGAATGGTAATTTGTATAGTATTATAAGAGATACGTTACAGATTATACATTTTTTCTGATGATCTGGGGTGATTTTCGCCCTTTGCACTTATTAAACCTAACTTCTGAGGCTTGAAATGCTGTGTCCAGATGTCAATGTAAAGTTTTCTGAAATGTGAGTAACATCGTTTAGCTTTATCACGAATTACAGCACAACAAAAGGGAAATCTCTTCCGGTTACGGTCTTGAATCCATATGATTAATGGAGCTTCCAATTTGTCACTCGCTAGGTCACCAAAAGTTTTGCGGGTAGTTAGGTTTAAGCCATAGAATTATTTATTTTGTCTCCTGATTTCTTCATTAATCATACAGTTTTCACTTATATTGAAATAAACGACTCACCAAGACAGAAAGGATCAACCAATTTTACTGAGCGTGGTTGGTGAACGGTTAATGTTATGGCCTCGCATTTGGGAGGACGCGGGTTCGAATCCCCGTCCGGGCATCCAGCTTTGGGTTTTCCGTGGTTTACCCAAATCACTGCAGGCGAATGCCGGAATGCTTCCTTCAAAAAGGCCATGTCCGAATTCCTTCCCGTTCCTTGTCCCCAGTCCCATCCCGCCTCTAATGACCTTAGCCGTCGACGAGGCGTAAAGCCATAGTTAAAAAATCAACAAATTTATTTTTAACTAAAGGGATAAAAGACAGTTTTGCGACTGGGAACTTTTTTTTTTTAGTCGGTATTATAAAACTAACAAAACAAGGAGTTGTAAGGACACCTGCCCTTCATTTAAAAATATCGTTTTGTGGCGCATAACCAAATTGCGATAGTAAGATAAAACAGGATCACTAGCAGTGAGGAGGGATTTATCGAAAGCCAGACCAAGGCGCCTGAAGCGGTAATAAATCAAATGGCAAACTATTGCATTTTGATAGTTGGTAAATAAATAGGAAGGCAATTGTCAAAATTACAATATAGTTACTTTCTGATCCACGAATAATGAAATGTTCAACCGGGAATGCAGAAATTAGTTTGTCAGTGAATTCTGAGAAACACAGAACAGTGAATGAAGGCCTTTGACTGTTTTCCCTTGTTTTTAAAAACAAAGTTGTCCTATTAGTTACATTCAGGACGCTGAAGAACGCATTGTCGCCTTGCTCTAAACTCCAAACAGCAGGTGTTGGGAGTAAAATAAAATAGCGGATGAGAATTGCCGAGTGGTATTCTCGCAGTTTCAATTTTCCAAAGCCTTGTGTTCTCATGGCTAGATATTATTGGAAGGATATAACCGATGCTAGCAGGTGTTGCTCCTGACGTACATGGGTCTGTGCTAGCCGCTTTCCCATGTTGCTATACCGCAAGCTTCGCTGACCGCACTGCCACCCTGGAAACGATAAAGGTTGAAACGTTACCCTTGATTTGAAGGTTTTAGGTGATTTTACTTAATAATGCAGACGGTTTCTGTGAAGGTGCCGAATTTGCGGTTTAGAAAGGACACATTCCTCTCCAAAAAATTAACTGGTAACATGCAGAATATGTTAGGCGGTGTGGATCAGCCGGTAGAGGGCTTGGATTCAAAATGCTCGTTCGAAACGGGCTTCCGGCTCCATTCAGCCAGTTGTCAAAAGAGTACGGAGGAGTTTCTTCTTGGGGATGGAAAGAATGGTCAGAGCGCTACTGGTTTTCTAGAACCAAAGGTTAAAAAAGGAAGATGAGTTGCTATCTCCATGGAATGCGGCAAGAACCACACAAATTCAAATACAGAGTACACCGATTTACAAAACTTACATTTCCCCATTATGTCTGACGATCACGGAAAGACTGAACGCACTGCCACAATGTAGTGGTATCTTCGGGATTTATGGAGTAGAATGTCATAAAAAGATGAAACCAACCTGTCATAGCAAAAAATGAAACACAGAGGTCATAAAGTGCAATAAAAATATTAACGGCAGTGGAAGTGTACAGATCAGACCACATTTAGAGGAAGAATAGGAATTATGTAAAAAGCAAAGAAGGTCTAGATTTAGATACTTAAATGAAAACAGCATGCTAGCATCAGACGCTAACAAAACACTTATAGGAGTTTCAACCGTAGAAATACCACATTAGAATAAAAGTTAAGTAACAGTGATAGCATAGAAGGCTATTTATAGTAAGAAATAAGCCTGTACTGAAAATGGCGGGCTAGGGAACTAAGTTGTGGAAGAATCTCTCAGAAAGAATAAAATAACAGTTAAAATCTTTAGACATATGAAACTGGATAATATTTTAATAGAGGGAACAATTGAAGGGAGGCAACTGTGGAGGAAGACAAATATCATACGGCTAAATGTAGCAGGTAATTGACTTGTGTTCATTCTAACGAGTATCTTCAGCTCAAAACAGAATAGCTTAAGGACTGCATTAAACCACAAAATTTATAATAAGGTGTAAGCTTCTTCTGTCCTATGCAATTAATTAAGCTGGGACATTATTTTTAGAGGTGGTTTATTGACCACTTGAAATTATTGCGACACGAAATTTTAAGCCATCCTGGTAGAAAGAGCGACTAATTACAAACTCGACAGTCAGGGCTCAAATCATTAATGCTCGTCTCTAGTGTTTGTGAAGCTCCGGTTTAGATTACGCCATTCCGATTCCGGTTTACCATGGTATCCCGAAGCAGCTCCAGGAGGATAACACCAATTTTTTTTTTTTTTACTTGTCTACCTCTAATTTTCTCATCGTTAACTATATTTTGCACACCTTCAATTTGAGATCATTTTCCCCTTCTTCCTCCCTTCCCCTTCCTACCCCTCCTGGCAGACGAATGGCCAAATATTTCAGCGGCTGCTGTTTCTTCTCCGCGTTTAGTGGTAAAGGCTGTGGAGTGGGGATAGAGCAGACTGACCTTGATCCGCCTCTGTTGAATGAACGCACTATACCAGTAAATTTGAAACAACGGCAATGTAAGAATACAAATCCTTAGTAAAACAGTCAACCGTGTGTTAATAAGTGGGCAGCGACGAAGGACCCCACTATTAATAAAACTGAGAAAGTGAATCTAGAAGTGTGAGACGAAGTATTACTGCTGACCAGTATGTCAAGTAAATGCCAGGTGATTGTTAAATACAGCAAATTTTGTTGGTTGCTCCGGCTCTCGTCGGAATCGACAGGGCGCTGTGGGAAGTCGAACTGCTGTGTCGTGATGTCGTGACTTCGCCTCCGGCGGCGATCTTGACTGATCCAGCGTGATCGCCCTCCGTCAAGGACACCAGGCGCACAGTGTTGGAGGACCTCCGAGTACAGTAGGAAATGAGGAGGACTCTCGAAAATCGGCGACCTTGCCGGTGAAACGTTGTTAACTGGTGCTAATTGGATTAGCCAAGCTATACGAGAAGACGTTGCAGTTATTTTGTGCAAGACGTTTAACTATGAAATATTACTGTTCCGCAATAAGAAACGATAGATGGTGCGAAGCAAAGTGTATCGAGTATTATTCCCTTAAAAGAGTTGATGATAGGCTAAATGAGCCGTATTGAATTGCATGCAGATAGGGAAGCCAGTTGCTTTTCTGGAAATACCAATTTCCTTGTGCCTTAGTATTCTTATGTAAATCTCTGATTACAGGCAATTAACCGCGAAGTGTCGTCCGTATTCTCGTGTGTTGGAATAAATGGGAAGATGACTTACTATAAGCCATAATTTATAAGGAAAAATATTCATCCAAGCATTTAAGTTATCGCAGATGTTTCGTTGTAGATACATTTCAGTTCATTGTTTCGCTTAGTTATTTTGCAGCTGATTATATTTTCAAGAATTATGTTGCCATTTCCAGTCCTACTGCACATTTTCTTATTCCGTTCTCATCTCTTGAGGAGTTTCAAGCCATCTTCCATCTCTTCCTATTCTACCCGTTACAGCTTAAATCATTTTCTTCTTTATCTATAGTACTTTGCTTTACGTTTGCCTCCACTGTTTCCTACTCTAGCACGTTGACCAACCTCGTATATTTTAAAATGTGACTCAGCTTCTTGCATCTTTTCTTCTTCTTTCTATGAAGACTCTTCTTCAAATTTCTTTCCTGAAAATCATTTTGAAAATAGTGCATTCCATACATCATCAATACACTTAATTATAAACATCATCCTATTGCACCACGTTTCAAATGTTTCAATTTTCCTTCTTTCTAGTATTCTTTAAGTCCAAGATTAACTTCGATTCCGTATTGTCTTCCACAAATGCAACTATAGAAAGTTCTGAGTACTAGCTAAATGTTTTAAACTTAAATACTTGTCTTTATGACGAATTTGTTTTTAGATATTTCTGATTTGCTTCTAAGATCGTCGGCTAACAGTTGTAAATTTATCTTCTAAGAGAATTTCCTCGATTCCCCTATTACATCGACACTTTTTTGTATCTATTCCATTATGTTTAATGGTACACATCGTTACTTGCCTTTATTGTTTATTTATTTAGACCAAATTATTCTACCAGTTATGTTGTTTTAGGCCATTTTTCTGCTGTTGCATCATTAATAACATCTCTTTTACTCTCGTACACGTTTCATCTCTTTCCGAGCTATTATAAGCGACAAATTGTTACATGGTTTTAGTATGTTTTGTAGCTGCGAATTTCTGATTTTCTCACAAAGTATGTCTATTTTAAACACATCCATCAAATTAATGTTTTACATATTACCAACAGTAAAAAAAAAATCGCTAATGGTACCTCGGTATACTGTTGTATGTGCTCAACTATTGACTTAAATGATTGTTTAAAACATCGTTAGGTTTCCAATAGCACGCCTTTTTCTCACAAGAACGCTCACGACAATATTTAAAATGCTATTTGATATGTGTAGTGATAAAAGTTCATTACACAGGCCCAATTAAAAGCGGTAAAGGCAAGTTAGTTTACAGCTCGAATGAGCTTTTCATCCAGGCGTAGAAGATACACAAAGCCGCTGATTGTCAGAAGTAGGCCAGTCAGTTCATTTACTTAGGGAATTTGAACTATGAAATCATTTCGGAGTTCGTCACGTACACAAAATGAACTTTTCCAGAGGTAAAATTCTTGTTAAAGATCTCAAATTCCCATTCCAATTTTTTTTACAATTAATACAATTTATTTTATTTTATAATCACAGTACCTTGTAAGAAAGAGCAATGTAAATATTATACAACTATGAAGAAAAATACGATCTACGATTCTGAATAATGATTTACTGTAATGAATGCGTGAAGACTGTAACGTCTACCTTGGGGACGTTTACTTTTGGGTCGTACTGTTTTATCATTAGCAAAATTATCAATTTGGAATATCAAAAATCATACTTAATCTTCAGCTAATCACATGAAATATTATTGTAACGAATAGGAAAATTGAAAATTGGGTGTACAATTTATTATTGTGAAATTAGTCAAACATGAAGTTTGTTTTTATTCTGAGGTTAACAATTACATATCATTGAATATCAAACAGCTAGAGCAAAATCTCAGGGTCATTGCAAAATCTCAGGGTCATTACTGGGTGGAACGATTGCATGAGCTTCCGTCCGGGCCGTAGCTTTTACCATTGTTCACAGCCCAGGTCAGCGACCAGGTAAGACCAGCGCCACATGCGGTCTTTCAGCTTCCTCGAACGCACCGCGTGATGGCAGCGTCCCCAGGTGCCGACTCGTACTCCGCGAAAATCACTTCGGCCGTACTAGATGAAGATCTGCACCAGAATCCCGTCGTCCGTCCTTCTCCTCCGAGCAAGACTCTGTACTTCTCGTAACGCGATGTCGGGTCCGGCTCTTGGCGAATCACCGCAATCCGCGCCAAAGTACCAGCGTCACATTGGCCCCAGAACAGACAAGAAAAAACACCAGCACGGCAATAAATTGAGGCGGCTTCTCTATTGGCTGGATCGTCTTCCCCTACTCTCATAAAGCACTCATTTACTAGGAAACGTCACTAAGGTTTATTTTTGCTAGTCTGCGCCAGTTTTCGGCGGGAAGTTTCCGAAACGTGCGAAAATAGAAAGCAGGTCTCAGTTATTTATGGGGGTTATAAATCCGCTTTATGTCCACGTTGAGTAGGCCGTTGTCAGCACCCCCCAAGGTGCGTGTAAATCTGGACGCTTTAGTTCCGTCACGTTTCTGTTCGTTGACAAGACGCACCGGCAATATTCAGACACACCGTGGGATCACTTAGTGCCTAATGGCACTGTACCTTTTAATTCATTACAAGACTAATAATGCTCCTAAGCGGTCTGGTAGCTCAGTGATTAAGGCGCTCGCTTATAAAACGTTCGCTGCTCCGGTTCCGGGTTCTAAATTGCGGAAATTTGTTCAGTCAATAACCTGTACATAGTCCAACTAATATAGAATTTAGGTTGAACACTAAAGTCACTGTGGTGTCAGAATATAGATTTGCCGCGCATCCGCCCCTTCCGCGGCAGGACCTGTAGTTTAACGTAGAATCTGAATCACTGTGCATCTGTGTATCTGATATGATCAAACACAGTGAAAGACCGCTCAAACCTGTTAGATCAGGGATCCAAACGAACAACATAGCAACACTGAACTCTGTAAAATACAAGTCTAAAATTGCTTTACTGCTGTTCAATGGAAACGGGAACATCTGTGATTGAAAGCTGATTTATGAATTTGAATTACACCGAGCGTGTGGGTGAAGGGTAACGATGACTAGAGTTCAAATTCCTGTCCGCAGATCCAAAATTGGGTATTTGACTACAGGTGAATGCCGGGATGGTTAATTCAAAACGCAATGGCCGAACTGCTTCCAATTCCTTGCCCCCCAGTCCCTTTCGGCCTCTCACTAGGAGTAAAGAAATAAGGATGTCTTGTTATTAAAAATGTTCGTTCATTAATTTTTCCTGTCCTCCGTAATTGTGTAATTATTATTATTATTATTATTCCGAATAACCCTTTGAAAGGGTACGATAAATCAACTTTGGCTATGTTTCTTTGTATTCAATTTTCTTTGCTTCCAAACTTCCTTCATTCTTTGAGAGTGTTGTTCCTTTGGTTCCTGGGTCCATTTCCTTTCCTTGATGTATTTCTGTCTCTCCTGAAAACCTGCCTTGTGAATTACTTCTCTAAAAAGTGTTCTGTTGTCTATTATATCTGCTTTCACTCCAGCATTTTTCATGTCCGTTTCAGTTTCAGTGAACCATGTGGGTATGGATTTGTATTTGTTCAGTAGAGTGAAGATCTGTTTTGTTAGTCTATTACTATCCATTGTGTATATGTGCCCGTAAAATTTTAGTCTTCTTTTCCTCATTATAACTGTTAATTTTTCTATTTTCGAATATAGTTCTCGGTTTGGTCTTAATTTGTATTCAGCATTACTATTAGGTTTGGGTCCCAGTATTTTTCTAAAGATTCTTCTTTCTACTTTTTCCAGTTTTTCAAGATCCCCATATCTTGTTAGCTTAAGCGTTTCTGCCGAATACAGCGTTTCTGATCTAACCACTGCTTGATAGTGCCTTAGTTTTGTGTTCCAATGTAAGGATTTTTTGTTATATGTGTTCTTTGTCATATGAAATGCTCTTTCCATTTTATGCATTCTAGTGTCTATTGCAGTCTTTTCTTTTGTGTCACTCGTTATCCATTCTCCTAAATATTTAAAACGATTTGTTTTAGTTATTGTTCCATTGCGAAGTTTAAGATTTTGAGGAGCATCATTGATGTTTGTCATGAACTGTGTTTTTTCATAAGTTATATATAATCCTACTTTGGCTGCCTGTTTCTCCAGTTCTTCGATTTGTTCTTTTGCACTATCCAGTGAATCAGTAATTACCGTCATGTCATCTGCAAAGGCTAGACAATCTATGGTGATTTTATTTGGATTTCTTCCCAGCTGAACACCCTTTGTGTTGATGGCTTTCCTCCATTCCCTCACTACTTTTTCTAATGCACAGTTGAAAAGTAGTGGAGACAGACCATCTCCCTGTCTCACACCTGAATTAATTTCAAACGGCTCGGAAATTTCTCCCATAAATTTTACTTTGGACGTCCTATTTGTTAGTGTTCCTTTAATTATTTCAGTTGTTTTATTATCGAGTCCTAATTCTTTCAGAATATCTATTGTGTAATATTATATTATACTGCTGTTTGAACAAGTATTTGAACTGCCAATCCGGTCTTGTCGACGAACGAAATAGGCGTGTTAATTAACGGTGCTATCTGCCTCGCCATTACAGAGACCTTCACCGACGACCCAAGTGGCATGCATGTCGACATCTGATGCTCAACCGACAAATTTGTGTAGTGTATTAGCTGGCGAGAGCTTTGATGTCGTGTCTGCTGCCTTGTCCACTGCGGGCCCTTAACTGGCTTCCCAAGCTCCCACGCTGCATAGCTCGCGCTCTTCCGATGACAGACACACCCAACGAACAAAACCAGACAGAACCGTAAACACACAAATTCTTTTTTCTAAAGTAAAGTTCAGGTATCTTTTGAGCAAAGGAAGGATTCCCAAATCTCTGTCAGAGCCTCATAACTTCCAAACCTTTAAACTTGGAAATTTGTAACTGTTGACGATCTTGGTTCTAAATATCCCACAAACGACTGAAAAAATGGTAATAGGGAGTTTCTACGAGGCGTATTTTTAAAGTAAGTACCGTTTTGTCTCACCGTGGCTGCAGCGCTACGGACGGCGTTCCGCGCATGCGCACTGGGTACCTGCATCCTTTGCCTACAACTGACGCCATTACTGTCTAATTCTTCCTTGTTTACGTTGTTCACTGAGTGTTTAAGATGCCTCCGATAATCGTGAGTACCGCCAACTGTGAAGTACGGGCTGTTATAAGATTTCTTTGTGCTAAAGGCCTAAAACCGATCGATATTCATCGTGAGATCTGTGCAGTTTACGGACAAAACATTATGAGTGATAGAATGGTGAGAAAGTGGGTGAGAGCATTTAAAGATGGCCGCACAAATGTGCATGATGAACAACGGAGGGGGCGTCCTTCGGTGGTTAATGAAAGTTTGGTGCAGAAAGTGGACAATAAGGTGAGAGAAAACAGACGCTTTGCGATTTCCTCCTTGTGTGATGACTTTCCTAATGTCTCTCGTAGTGTTTTGTATGGCATTGTGACCGAGCACTTGAATTACCGAAAATTGTGCTCACGTTGGGTACCGAAAATGTTAACGGACGTGCACAAAACTAAACGTTTAGGCAGTGCATTGACTTTCCTTGAGAGGTACCACAACGATGGTGATGATTTCTTAAGCCAAATTGTTACGGGCGATGAGACATGGGTGGCCTACGTCACACCTGAATCAAAGCAACAGTCCATGGAATGGCGGCATTCAGATTCACCCAAAAAATTGAAGTTCAAGCAAACGATTTCTGCCCGGAAAACCATGTGCACAGTTTTTTGGGACAGATAAGGAGTATTTCTTGTGGAATTTCTGCCTCGTAATGAGACAATCAATGCAGCAGCTTATTGTGAGACATTGAACAATCTGCGCCGTTCAATCCAGATCAAAAAACGTGGCAAGTTGAGCAAGGGCATCGTTTTGCTGCATGACAATGCCCGTCCACATGTGGCTAAACAGACCAAAGATCTCATCACATCTTTTCGATGGGAAACTCTAGATCATCCTCCGTACAGCCCTGATCTGGCGCCCAGTGACTACCATCTGTTCCTGCACTTGAAGAAACACCTGGGCGGTCAGCGTCTTGAAAACGATAACGAAGTCAAAACAGTTGTGATGCCGTGGTTAACAAGTCAGGCGGCAGACTTCTATGAGGAGAGTTTTCAAAAACTGGTACTACGTAATGACAAGTGCCTCAATATTGAAGGGAATTATGTAGAAAAGTAGAGTAAGGTACAGGCTTTCATGTAAAAATAAAATTATTGATATATATTTGCACGTCTTTTTTTAATTTCAAAACGGTACTTACTTAAAAAACATGCCTCGTATCTGGATGCACGGTTGGTTAAGTCTAGTGGCAGCGGAACTGGATCTCCCCTGTTCGAAACCCAGTATCGGCTGTAGTTTTTACGGACCTTAAAATTAATGTTCGTCTCTGGCAAAGCTTTGCTTTGTTAATGTTGAGATGCCAGGATGCTCCGTGGTTTGGATTTCATGTTAAACTATACGTATACCTGGTAGAATTAGGTTAGGCGGCTACTATAGAAACGCACTGCGCAGCTGGCTATAAACTCTGTCACAAGATATCTGAAAGCAATTACATTATAATATATGTAAGAAAGAACTTTTTCTCAGCGTTGAGAATTAATATGTTATGCTAGTCACACGAGAACATTATATAAAGTTTTATATGTAACTAGCTTTGCCCGGCTTGCGTTGCAATACCTATGTTTCGCTTCAAGTGGGAACACATATGTAAGACAAATACACACCTATACGCAAAAAAACGTCAGTGGCTTTTTTGCGTAAATTAAGTTGAATAAAATTTATTGTAGTGATTTGGGATATACAATATTTGTGGTCTCTCCCTCTTCTCGAAAAGCAGAGTACCCAGCGTTACTCGGGGAATGGATATACAACGTACCTTCAACTTCGGATAAAAACTGTAGCTTTGTATAAGGAATATAAGAAAAACGTAGGGAGATTTAAAGCGGAAGGGTGGTTGCGTATTTGTAAACTAAATAAAGACAGTGGTTTTCTCTTTGTTTTAATGTGTACGTATGTAAAGTTCCATCAATATCCGATAAAAACTGTAGGTATCTATGAAAAACACTGTCACAAAATAAGGGGGAGAGTATAGGAGGAGAGGGACTGTGTCTTTGCAAAATCAATAGAGACCTATTTTTCCGTATGTTTTAAAGTATTCTGGTGTAAAGTTCCATCTTTACCGTATAACAACTGTGGGTATGTATAAGAAACAGTTGCAAACATTAAGGGGTTTGGGAAAAAGGATAGATTAGTTGTCTTTTTAAACGAAACATAGACAGTATTTTTCTCCTTGTCTTAATGTGTGTGTATATACAAAGTTACATGGAAATCGGATAAAAACTGTAGTTTTCTATGAAGAACATTGGAAATTAATAGATGACGGAGTAAAAGGGGAGAGTGGTGAGATTTGGCAAATCAAAAGTAAACAGTACTCTTGTATTTGTTTTAAAGTATAAGTGTGCTCTTGATGATTTTCTGAGGTTTATTTTATGCATAACATTTCAGCATTTGTATCTCCCAAACGAATGGAAATCGGACACATGTTTGATTATATGAACATTTTTTACTCAATATTGTTCATACTACCAGATCCTTCAATATTTCGTTCCCGCCTCGCATTCGGGAGGACGGCGGTTCGAATCCCCGTCCGGGCATCCAGATTTGGGTTTTCCATGGTTTCCCAAATCACTCCAGGCAAATGCCGGGATGCTTCCTTCAAAAGGCCGTGGCCGAATTCCTTCCCATTCCTTGCCCCCATCCTTGCCCCCCATCCTTACCCTTCTCTAAAGACCTCGCTGTTGAGAGACGTAAAGCAGTTATATATATATAAAAAAAAAACCTTCAATATTTGCCATTCCCCCTGAATCGCCCTGTATATAGTTCACTTCGTAAAAAATAGAAATTATTGAAGAACCATTGAAATTATTTTCTACTGACATTTATTTGTGCAGAGCTTTTGAAGTCAATTGTCATACGAAGTGTGTTCCATTTTTTAAAAAAAAAAAAAAACGCAATTTGGCCTAGCACCGTGAAGCACGGTCTTGATGAAGAATGGGATATACAACAGACCTGGGTTCAAACCTCGAATGCGGATCGGGACTGGTATTCGGGAAGAAATGATTTAAATATTCTGTATTTTCTCGAACCAACTCCAGGTGAATAATAGCATTGCTTCTTCAAATGGGAATGGCCGTTTCTGCCCTAATTCCTCCCCCACTTGCAATGTGCTCAACGTTGACGAACCGTAAGAATAAATACGATCGCCGCGTGATATAGTCGAGACATTGGCTGTCATGCGGTTTTCCGGACGTTTTACAAAGTTTCGTGGTAACGTGCTGTCGTCGCGTACGGAAATACGTGGGATTGTTCACCGGTCTCGCCATTCTTATTTTCGATTTTCGATTTTCCGAATCGATCCAGGGGAATTCTGGGATGGCTCTTTAAAAACGCCATGTGCGTTTTCTCTCTCTCTCACCGAGCGTGGTGGGTGAGCGGTTAACATTCTGGCCACGCATTCTGGAGGACGCCGGTTCGTATCCACTTGCGGGCATCCAGATTTGGATTTTCCATGGTTTCCCCAAATTACTCCAGGCAAATGCCGGGATTCTTCCATTAAAAGACCATGGCCGAATTCATTCTCGTTCCTCGATGTCGACGAGGGGTAAAAATACCCCCCCCCTCTCTCTCTCTCTCTCTCTCTCTCTCTCACTAAAACAAAAAATAAAAAATTCAGTGGGACTGATTAGTAAGGACACATTAAGAGAATGAAAGAAAGGAAACGAAAGACGACTTGAATGCGGCGAATGAATTCGAAGAAACAAAGTATGTAGAGACAGAAAAGTGGAAATATATGTTTCTTACCCCCACCAAAAAAATTCAATTTCTAATGTCTGCTTTATGTTTTTGTGTTGGTCGAATCCTTCAGAAGGCATGTTTTGTAAATGTCTGTTTTCTTTACAGCCTTATTTTTATTTTGTAACCAGAACCATCGAATTCCGTCAATGAATTATGTACATGCTCGATATAATATATAAACTGTGTAATTACACAACCCGAAGTTGATTGGACCCTGTGGAAGGAGGGGTAGTAAAGCAATTGTCAAACGTAGGAAAACCAGGTCTTGCGTCTGGGACCTACGTCGTATGAACAAAACACACTCCGTAATAATTCCTGGCGACAGCGGTATTCGAATCCGGGACCTTGAATTTAGTAGGCGTGCGCCTTACACACTGAGCTCCATGTAATACATATCCCATGCTGATAGTTGGATGCTGGGTAGGAACAACTACTGGCTAGCGTGAATCATGTTGGCATCAGTTCGTATGGGAGTGTTCATAAACTACGTTGCTCGGTCTACCGGGTGGGGGGGGGTGGGGGTGGCTGGAATGCTACGTTCGGCTACTTGGGGGGTGGGGGGGAGTTCCGAGCCAGAGCACTTAGCTTTTCGTTCATATTATTTGTCACAGTTGAAATGAGCTACAGAATACATAACAGCATGTAAATGTTTATTTCCGGCATTTAATTATCCCCGTATGTAATTTGCGATAGGGGGCGTCCATAAATTACCTGAGGTGAAATAGGGTTGGAGGGTCCGGCGAAATCTCGCCAAAACTCACCAAGGGGAGGGGGGGGGGTCTACGGAAATCTCACGTGAGGTTTTGTAAAAATTCGTCTAAAAGTGGGGGTGTTACCGGTTTTTGGAAGGGAGAGACCTAAAAAAGAAGTCTTAAAAAATTTGCGAGGGTGATTTCTAGTGCTTTCTCACGGACCAGATCTCATGAAGTCTCACTCACCAGGGGGGGGGGGAGCGGGTCCGGAAATCTGGAAAAACACCTCACGTAATTTATGGATGCCCCCATAGTCTGACAAGAGAAAACAGTACTAAATGTTTTATGGAATCAATAGGGAAAAGACTACGTGGGGGAGAGGGGGGGTAGGAGAGAAAAGACACTTCGGGGTACGTGGGTGGTAGGGGTTTCACAGGAGCACAAAATGGAGCTACGTGATTTATGGACGCTCCATAATTGCAGTTTACAAACGCGGTCAGCCTATTGGAGGTGTAGGCAGGGGCGTACCAACCGGATATGGCGCCTAGGGCAAGCATCGAAGTTGCGCCCTTTCGTAAATTATCTAAATATAAAACAAACAGATACACTAAATAAAATAATCTTAAAACTTACAGAATACTCTTATCTTCTGTTTTAGAACAAAATTAAGGAAATTATTTCATTATCTTAAACTTGCTCCTTCCTTGCCTTGTACGATGCAAATAGATTAATAACATTTTCGAAATCTGTTTCTCGGTTTCTTCTCGATCTATACTGAGCAAAGCTAGGTCTCATCACCTTTCTTGGCTGGTTGTATCCCTCAAATACGAAATTATTAGTTTTAGCTTACTGAAACATAGTTCGCAACTTGCGATGCATATTGCAATCGTAAGTATAATCTGAACTGAAATACGCAAATCCGGAAAAAAACGCTCTCATCTCCGTACTGAACTATGAATTCAAGAAGCTCTTCAGATCTCTTCATGGTTACATTTTTTTGTGGATAACACCATTCGAACATCCAATATTTCTTCGTACAACTATTTAACAATACAAATCTCAAAAAAATCTTTTTAAATGGTCACAACCGTCAGTGTTGTAACACAGTTTTTTAATATCTAGGAGAAATTCAAATCTGGCGTCGTTTTCATGCAGAAGATTGAACGTTTCCTTCATTTCGCACGCAATACAATCCAGCCATACCTTCAGAACTGGTTCTGTTCCTTCCTTAGCAGTTCAACCTCTGTTTCATAAGTAAAGCGGGCTAGGAGGCTTTTATATCTAAGACAGTATCATGAAAATTCATGCTAGGATCTTGGATTCGCTTTTGAACACGGTGAATATGAGCGAGTACATCATTCCAAAATCCTAACAAAGTCGGAAAATTGTAGGACAACAAACGGTTATAAATAGATGTCTTGCCTCACTTCTTGATTCACTAGTTTGATTGCCATCGTCTGTCATGTCTTGGAGAACTTTCAGCATATCTTCAATGTATTTGTTAACTGGCTTAACTGCTTCCATCCCTGCACTCCAACTTTCAGACTCTGATTTTACAATCACATGCAAGGAATTCTTGTGTTATTTCCAACCGCGGAGTGGAACAAGGAAAGAATACACAAATAGTTTAAAAAAACGTGACCATTATAGTATCTTGCTTGGCTGCAAGTACACCAACCAATTTTAGTATATGAATACCGTAATTCACAAATATTGCCAGAATATTATTTTTGCTTATTCTTTTGTGAACTCCAGTTCAGTGACCAGCCATCACAGCAGCGCTGTCATAACACTGTAAAAGACAATCCTTTATAGCCACACGGTCTGTCTCAAACTGTTTAAGGATTTCATCAACTAAGCTTCCAGCGTCCTTTTGACTCATCTGCATGATCCGAGAAAGGACGCTCTAAAGCGTAATCATTTCCTATCAACTTCTACGTATGTCACTACGTCTGAAATCTTCTTACGATGTGCATGGTCAGAAGTAAAGTCAAACACGAGACTATAGTGTTTTTTTTCTCGAATGTTTCGCAATAAACAGTGGTTGACATCAGATGAATGAACTCATTTTGAACATGAGACGAAAAGTAATATGGGGTTACAGGATGATTTTTAACTTAAGTAAGATTGTTATTCATGATGGGGTCAAATATGTCCAGAAGCTTTGTTCATCCAAAAAAATTACCAATGTAATGGGATCTGGATCTATCTCATGCACTCAATGACTCTCTGTGATCTCGTAATGCAAGATTTTGAATGGTAAGCAATTTGATGCAGTGAAGGATTCTGTTTATTACGTTATGCCATTTTTGTTTTTCTGTATCGATCTAGGTCTAAAGTTCGGCGTCAATATTCCCTCTATTTGATGCAAAATTTCTTTCAGTTTCTTCCCATTGGGTGAAGCACCATGATTCTTCGCATATTAATGGACAGTGAGCCATTCACGTATAACAGATACATAAGGCAATTTTTTTTTTAGTCAGGGAATAGACTATCAATGAGCGAGTCGTGATTTCGTAGTGTCTTCTTAAACAACTTTTGTCATACAAATGTTGTTTGTAGGTAGGAAATGATCCTCAGTATTTTCAAAATATTTTGAACCCATTTTAATTATTTCTGTTTTCAAACCATCTGTCAGAAATCATTTCCCGGTAATCTTATCAAAGTTCAGAAGTCCAATATAATGCTGTATTTTTACTTCTGGTATGGCTTTTTTTTAACATCTTCCTCTGTATTACCCCCTCCTCCTACCACCATGTATTTCTCCTACTAAATTACTAATGTTTTCTTCAAATTCTTCAGTAACCTTAGAACTGGTAGCCTCACTGTTCTTAATCTCGTCACACTCAAAATTATCTAAAGTTACATCCTCTTCGTCTTGTGCTAAATTAGTGTTGGATACCTTGGATTGTTACTGTACATGTTGAGGTAGGCAATAGCGGACTTCTTGAAGTATGTA
This sequence comes from Vandiemenella viatica, assembly GCA_031002005.1. Taxonomy (NCBI): domain Eukaryota; kingdom Metazoa; phylum Arthropoda; class Insecta; order Orthoptera; family Morabidae; genus Vandiemenella; species Vandiemenella viatica. The sequence continues at coordinate 118,307,774 of JARYHS010013631.1, read as the reverse complement.
CCTACTTACTGGATGTGTTACTTACTTTTTTTTTGTCCCTCATCCCCATTCTCTTGTTTCTTTGAAAACAGTTAGTTCATATTGTGTTGATCTTATTGGGAAATGAGTGAGGGTTTTGAAATAACCTGGAATGAATGAATAAATAAATAATTAGTTGTTTTTCAAATAAAAGACAGGGGGTTGTCTTGTCTCCCTCACTTTACAAGAATAAACTGCATAAAGCTTGGGTTAGGCTGTATGTATTGCATTTTTTCCTTTTTTTTTTTTTTTTTTTTTTTTTTTTTTTTTTTTTTTTTTTTTTTAGCAACTGCCTAAAATTCTGAACAATTTTTTTTTTTTTTTTTTTTTTTTTTTTTTGGGCGAATATTTTCTATCTTCAATAGTTTAACCGAAACACTAGGATTACACATCAGGTTTCCGAATCGAAGTTCATAACACTATATTGTCACAAGATTCTAGAAGATTCCAAATTTTCAGCCTAAAACAATATATAGAAGTGGGTGAAAACTGAGTTGCCAGATTTGCCTCAAAGTTACCTAGATTAACTTTTAAATAACTATGTATTTACTAAGCTAGTAAAAGTGTCTTAAAATGATAAACAACCACACTTAAAGTCTCTGAAAGCGCCCCCTTAGCAGGTACCTGCATCGGTCGGTAAACCAAATAAAATATGTTTTACGGTACCTACTAACTATATTTAGGTTTTAGCGAGTTGTGTACTTACGTTATTAAGGTATTCAAATGAAGTTCACTGTAAATAAACCCAGTTGGATTCGAGATCATGTCACTTACGAATGTTTATATCACGCGTATTATCTACTGTAGAAAATAGAATTTCAGTAGATTAATGTATGTAGGTCACTTATTTTTGTTCAAAGCACTGTCCTTGACTGTAATTTAAGTTATTATATGGAGGGAACTTGACGATCGCTAGCGACAAATGCAATACAAATAAAATGCACAATTGCGCCACGCCAATAATATCAGCAATTAGCCAATGGAGAAAGTATGGCTTGTATTATATCCCTAGATCAAAACTTGCCAGATTAGACGCGGGGCAGGGGCCGCTACTATTGGCCCATTCAAGGACATATGGACAGAGCACGCAATATATCTTCCGTGTTCCGATTACCAAAAACTTACACAATTCGATGTTTACTTACTCCCTGTAACTGGTTCACGAAAGCTCACCAGCAATGCGCTGGAATATTTGAAAATGAATTATATTGTTGGTTTATTTTGATTTTTAAGTTGAATAATTTGCCAATTTTTGCGCCCCCCTTTCAGCGGCGCCCAGGGCACGTGCCCTACCTGCCCCACCCTAGGTACGCCACTGGGTGTAGGATCTGAGGGACTGCTGCAGTGATGTCAGAGGCAGTGTTCGCCCTGTTTATCGAGGAGCAGCGCTAAATCTGCCTGGCGTGGCTGCTCGCCAGTACACAGAGCAGCCCCCGCTTCACAACAATATTCTTGTTTACACGCTGTCGGCCGGGCTCTCGCACAGTTGCGAAATCCTTCCAGACAACCGACTCTCGAGGAATCAGCTCACTGCAGTAGCTATACAAGGTTTGGCATCCTTCACGCCGAGAAACCGGGCCAGTTGAGATGCTGCGCATTGCAACAACTGTGAGCATAATGTAGTTTCTGCATTGGATTTTGACTATATACTAGGTGTTAAAAAAGTGTCAAATATATTAGGAGATGATAGTATGCATCAAAATAAGACAAAAATGCAAAGCGCATATTTTCACAGTTAATAGCAGGTGCGCAATACGACGTCCGTCCATGCTTCTGCCCGTCGCGTCGGCGTATGGAATCACGCATGCTCTAAAATTGGTGAATCAAATGCCGGGATTGGGTTTTCAGTCCATGTCATCACGTACAGAACCGAGCAGTGCGGGATTCCTTACGCCAAACGGCAAAGGCATGCATTACCATAGACGAGCGTCACATAGTACACTTGCTAGTTACTTAGAAAGTATGCGTTAGCGGCCCAACGCTTATTAGACATTTTTGTCATATTGTGCTGTATATTATCATCTCCTAAAATATTCGACACTTTTTTCTAACACCCTGTGTAATTAGAAGTTCCAGAATTTGTAATATGGAAATGTGAGCAGGACCGGTGTAGTATCACATGGATGAAAAAGAGGTACTTTCTCCAATGTGGGATACATCACAAACAAGTCGAGAACATGGAAGAGACAGCTACACCGTTGGCTCAATTTGTTGCGGCACCTTGACGGTATCCGTCGTTGACACGGATTTAGCTGATTCGAGTACTGATGGTGGAAGAATTGTTCATCATCAGGACTTTGCCGACAGATCATCAGATTAATCACCAAAATCCTGGGTTAAATCCCAAAACTCTCCGCGTTGGGTATAGAGTGACGGCATACGCACTGTTGTTGGCGATTCGTCCTTGTGGGGGGCGTTAACCTAGACGGCCCAACTGGTGTCTAGATCTGAATGGGACTGCATCGGGCTTCAACCTCTCCATTCCTTAATCTCATCAACAACGTAAACAACTCTCTACACTGAATTCACGCTCTATAATAACCATTCACACTTAAATACACTGTCGTACTGGGGAAAGCGATGGGGAAGCACCCGAGTTCATATTCCAAAACGTTCCCATGAAGGGGGTAAACATCCCCCTTAGTAATCGCCTACGCCCGCAGAAGCGGAAGGGATTCATAGAAGAAGACGAAATATATAGTAAAATAGTCTGACATTTCACTAAAGAATGCAAAGGGATACAGGAATAAGGCAATATGTCTAATTAGAAACAAGAAAATGAATTTTTTAGAGGGAAGTATCAAATTTTGTTGTAATCAAATACAGACTGAGAAAACGCCACATTCGGTTTTATGACAACGAAGGTCATTGAAGGTGGCTGTGATGGAAGGTATTAATTGAATGTGGAGAAACTCAACTAAGGGAGTAGAGGAGGAGAACAGAGACGGAGTACACAAGAGAATTCGCAGAAGCTCTCGAGAGTCCGGGCAAATAAAAACAAAGTCAATAACAAAAACTGTGAACACAACGGTACGAAAAGAAAACAATTCAAATACGAAAGCGCTTATGAAAACGAGAGATACGTGATTGAATTAAAAGGTAGAAATACACATTTCATCAACCAAGAAATAACTGACAAGTTGCTTTGTAAAATTTGATGTCACTCCCGTCAAATAATGACTTTGTGGTGAAGCAATTGCACGTTTTGCTAGGATATATTTGAAAGGCTAGGATGTATAACAAGTCAATACTAAATTATGTACCTTTTCTTTCTTTTCTTTATTTACCGTTTCATTTCCTCTGTACTGTTATTTTTCATTCCCTTCCCTTCTCGAGATCTCTTGTTTTTTAACTTCCCTACCATTTCTATCAATGCTGCGTGGTAATTACGTTTAAAATGGAGGGAACTCCATGAAGGAAGACATTCCGACCTTTAGTTAAGGCGAATCACATATGTAGATTCTTGCCGTTACATTTTAAGAAATCACTCTTGAAGGCAAAACTCTGAAAATTTCAGTTGTGGAGATCTTCATAGGTTCTTTGAATCTTAAGGAGTATGGGTTAGTCTCTCACATACACATTTTTTTATTTATGGAGTGGTTTAAACTATGACATTACATCAAATTTTGAAAAAACTTTACGAAACGATTCTGAATTTTTAACAGGCTGTCGGAGTAGGTCCAAAAAAAAGGGGGGGGGGGGACGGGTAGATGAGCTGCAAAAACCGTTGGCCGTCTTCATACATAAGAAACAAGGCAGCTGAAACATCATCCAATCATCCTCGTGATTCAGAATTTCTTGGCCAACACAGCATCCGTCTTATTTAGATTCCCAATCCTCTCTGCATGACTTTGTTATTTTTGCTTTCTTTCTCAAACTGAAAACATCGTTTTGCAAGGACCAGATCTATCTCAAGAGAAGCTCAGGTACGCTGACTAATCAATAACGCCTTCCATTAATGCTGCGAACCGTGGCACTACCTATCGAAAAAATTTGCAGTTTTTTTATGGCTTTACGCCTCGTCGACGTCGAGGTCATTAGAGGCGGGATGGGACTGGGGAGAAGGAATGGGAAGGAATTAGGTCATGGCCTTTTGAAGGAAACATCCAGGCATTCGCCTGGAGTGATTTAGGGATACCATAAAAATCCAAATTTGGGTGCCCGGAGCGGGATTCGAACCGGCATCCTCCCAAATACCGAGAACACTCAGTCAGAAAAGAACATATTTTGCGGAAAAATGATTAGAACAATACCGGGACCACAGAAAGTAGCACTTGCGATTCGATGAACAGAATTTTGATGGAAGCATTGCTGCAAGTGAGCAATTGCTATTATTCTGCCTAAATATCCGTTAGTTTCTGGATAGTTTGATGTAGCTGTTACATGCCTTTAGTATGGTCACATTTAACAGTGTCAAAAGGAGATTACATAATATGACTTAGCCTACTTAGTTTGTTTCCTGACTGAGCCGAATAGCGTACATTGCCAGTGCTGTACTGTGGATAGGGGGTTAACTCTTTCGAGGTGTAGTGGTGGAGTAAATTTCTTGAAGAGGTACTTAGTGGAGTGGGAAAAGTGCTGGTTAAAAATTGCTAATCACCAGATTGTGCCCTGAACGACTGGATTAAATCCCAACTGCAGTACATATGGAATGAAGGCATACGATGTCAGATTGGGAAGTTAAACTTGGCAGTCTGTCAGATGTCATTCTGAAGAGTAGGCTGAAATATACTTACAACTGGTTACACTCTCTCCCATCTTTCAAGCACAACGCAAACTACAAATCTCACTTCCCATATACTTGTCTCAGTGATGTAAGAGTATTGGTTGAGACGATGTAAATTTCTTCATTGGAATTTATTGGAGTGCAGAGGTAACCATATAACGTCTGTGGACCAGGAATTGCACAATTTTGTCTAACGGAAAGTATGTTCTATTCGTAGCATAACATTTACACATACTAACATTGATGGACAGGGATTGAGGTCTTCTAACTCTTGAACAGTTGATCAACAATGTTTTTCCCGTAAAAATGAGGTTGATATTCCTTATTATAAACGAGTATAGTGAGAAGTGATTAACCTTAAGGCATAGATAGCAGTTTCCAGATGAGGAGGTGTGTAAAAGAATCTGAGTGGTCCCATTCCCTGGAAGAGCTCGGCTGGCTAGAAGCTGGTGTTTAGATGTAAGAACAAGGCGTCCGTGTTCTCTTTTCAGACGTGTCCAGGATTAGTCTGCTGAGTGACTCAACGCTTGTTCTTGTAAAGTTAACCGAGAAGATACCAAACACCTTTGCAACATCCTTGAAGAAGCCATTAAGAACAAGACGCTGTTAAGGTATAAGGAGGCCCTCAGATTTCGTAAACACTGGTTTCCCATTCGTTCCAATTAATTCCTGCGAAATTTCTAAGGCTGAATCTTAAAATGAACGTTTTTCCGAAATTTTCTGTGGATGATTGACGATGGAATTCCACATAGAGTTGTGAGCATTAATGGATACCTGTAAAAGTGGTATGAAGTAAACAATAGAGACACTTGTACGAAGTGCTGGATAACACTCCAGATGGTGTATGGATCAAGCGAATGATGGAAAATGTGGAGGACTGATGAAGATAAAACGTGCCATTTCAAAATTTGCATCCAAATTCCTTAGTGAAAAATAAATAGCAGATCGTTAAGTGTATTTAATCAAATAAAAATAACAGTATATACCGATTATCCACTTTTTCTCGAGGACTCGAGCACAGTGCTTACTGCTAGTCAGGTTTTTTCCCAATATGTTCTCCGATGTACTCTATCTTCTATTTAGTACCAGCAGTCGTACATCCATGTCACCTGGGCATTGAAGATAGTCTGTTACAGCAATACAACTAGACAAGCAATAATTTTGTTAAGCGTATGTTATTAAGTCTCACTGCATCATTCACCCTAAACGTTCGCTTGAAATTCAATGACACTCGTAACATGTGTAATAATAAAAGAAAATCTTCGTATAGCCCTAATCATAGCAATTAGAGTTTCAGCTTAATAATGTGCTCGTGTCTTGGCTCACCATAATCCGGCTATCCGGAATGGTAAAGCGCATTCAACCAAAGCTTAATGTGGAATGAAAACCACAGAGACCTCAAACGTAGGACGACTCTTTTTTCTATCCTGTGGTAAAATGTGAAACTTTATTAAATAATACTAAAAAGCTGATGTTATGAAAGGTCAAGTTAGTAGGCTCACATGATAAAGTTAACTGTCTTTCCCACTGCAAAGTCCTTAGCTTCTCTTCTTTCCCATTTTAGGGCTGTCATTTAACATTAGGCTCCATTTCCTTGGACAGAGTGCGTGGCACCTTCAATACAAACGATTCCTCGTGAGCAGATTGTTGAAGCCACGTTTCTTGTGTAGTTTTGGTGGAAGTTATTACATGTTTTGTTTTATATAAAAGCACAACACTTAGGTCGGTTAAGTCAGTGATTAGCGGTTAGGTAATTAACTTCCTGTTTGACGGTGGGAGACAGTTGTTACTCAAATGTCGATGATTTATGTGTATTTGTCAATCCACAAATTTACAAGATCCACGAAAGGGTGTGCTGTCTCTTATATTATTTGATGCAAATTTTCTAGATTCTCTGTATGGGGTTAGTAAAGACCTAGATGTCGGAATTAAGATACAAGGTGAAAAGTAACTGATTAAATTTGCGGATGACATTGCAGAAAATTATCGAGAACTATTCTGGTAAAGATCCAGGAAATAGTGGGAAATTAATATGACATGTATGTCAAGAAAGTAATGGAATGTGGCAGAGGTAAAAATTCTGAAGCAAAAATGAGAACCAATTTCAAGAAATTTACTTACCTGCGAAGTAGAATCGCAAGAGATTGAGCAAGCGGGAAGGAAATATGAGGTGGATTTTTTTTTTTCTGTCTTAAATAGCAGTTAGCAAGTAGATAAACTTGATCATAGTTAAGATGAGTTGGAGGATAAGAACAAAGGTTAGTTAAACCTTTACTTTGGAGCGTTGCTCTGTTCAAATATGAACATTAATCTCTGTTTAACAGCGTTGTCACACGAGGATGTTGAAGACAAAACAGGCAAACAAATGACTTCTTTCAGATCGCGGGGGAATAATGCCATCCGGAGAAATAATAAAAATAGAGGAATGAGATTAACTGTGCATGTTCTACACCATGAGAAGTTGTTGAAGAGATTGCGGAATGGTAGCGATACAGAGAACGACTCCGATCGTAGTGCATATTGCAATTAATGGGAGATATTAATAGTGACAGCAATACCCTGTTCATCTTCAACTGGCGGTCCAGAGTCATCTCCGTTCACCACCTCCTCCCGTTGCCTAGGGAGCGTTCATAATCTACTTAACTCGGGTTAAGGACTGGGGGCGAGGGGTTGGCTGGAAAGTTACGCTAGGCTGCGTGTGGGAAAGGGGGGGAGGGTTACGAGCCGAGCCACCAAGATTTTAATTCATATTAATTGTCACAGTTAAAATAAGGTACAGTATGTGAATATTTATTTCCGTCACACTATTATCTCCGTATGTAATTTACGATAGTTTGACAAGGAAAAACAGCACAAAATGCCTTCTGGAATCAATAGGGGAAAAGCTACGTGCTGGCGGTGTGAAAGGGAAGGGGGTAGAGGCAAGATCCACGTCTGGCAGTGTGGGGGGAGGAGGAGTTCACAGGAGGCCAAAATGAAGTTAAGTAGCTTATGGACGCTCTCCTATTGCTTCGAAAATACCGCTGTGTCCACGCACGCGAGTGGCAAATTTGTCAACGTTCCCTTGGCATGTTTGGGTAAGGGCAGCAGAGTGGGGAAATAGTATAGTGACCTTAAGCCGCCTCTGTTAACAGAACGGACTATACCAGAAAATGAAAATTGAAGACAGTTGTCTAGAGGGCTATCACAAAGTAATGATGAAATTGGTACTAGAGAAGGGGAGGATTGCAACAAAGGAACGACAGATGGTGGACCAAAGTACTTCGTGCTGTGTTGTCACTCTCCTAAGAATACTTGCTTGCAGTACGGGCAGTTGCAGCCTCCAGTGCCCACTGTCGATCTCCAGGCGACATCGGCAACACAAATCGTGGCACGAGGAAGCGGGCTGCAAGTTGCTTGAGTACCTCGTCCAACCACTTTGGACATAATGATATCATAAGGAAAACTGAAGCGGATTCCACTTCTCTTGATGCAGCAGTAATGAGAAAATTAATAAGGTACAGAGGAAAGTGAAAGGACGTATGTTGTCCAACTACCATTTATGTATGTGATCGTATACAGCTGGCTATTTGCCAGAACCAGTCTACAAGGTAGTCAACAGAGCTCATCTTAACTGAGAAGTAGTTCACACCTACTGTCCTTGGTCAGTGCCACATATCATACAGTGTTGTAGTGCTGCTGGGTACAGCAGTAGTTACTCTCTGAGCCAATACAGTCGAACAAATGCACACACATCGTCCAACTAATTATACACGAGCAGAAACGCTATTTCGTTTGGTCATTCATTGTCTGGGAATTTTCACTTACAGTTAATTAATGTGTACCTTCTTTACACAGCTAGTGTCAGGGCAAAATACCTTTCGGCGATATTTTTCACTGTTCAAACATTTTTTACCCTATTATGTCAAAAAAGTCGATTTTATACTGATCGTATCAATGCTGATCTACATCTACGTCTATACTCTGCAAATCACAAATACTGTGGGTGGCAGAGGGTGCTAAGCACCAATCCTAATTCTGTGCATTCCAATCCCGAACAGAACGAGGAAAGAAGGAATTCATAAATGAATCAGTACGGCATCTTATTTCTCGAATTTTATCCCTCCTGTCATTGCGACCTAAATAGGTTGGTGGAAGAAGTATTTCGTTGCACTCGTAAATTAAAGATTTTCGCATATTCTCCAACAAATTCAAACGAAAATGACGTCGTCTGTCCGCCAAACAATCCCGGCCCAACCAACGTATCAGCTCTGTGACACCGTACGTAAGGAATCGATCGGCTCTCCTCTGTACTTTCTTTAATGTGTCAATCAATCCCTTGCGATACGGATCCCAAATTTCAAAACAGTATTCCAAATGCGGACGCACTAGTGTTTTGTACGCTATTTCCTTTGTATGAACATTACAACTTCTCAAAATACGATCTATGAATCGTAGTTTAGAATTAGCTTTGCCTACGACGGAAGTTATGCGCAAGTCCCATTTCATGTTGCTTTGTACTGTTACGCCTAGATACTTCAGGGAATCTACAGTGTCAACAACTGAATTGTTAACTTTGTACTCCAGAGTAAACGGGGTCTTTCTATTACTTATTTGCATTGCCTTGCACTTTTTGCAGTTAAGTGTAAGCTGCCAGTTACGGCATCATTCCGAAATAACATCCAGCTCGCGCTGAATTTCTAAGCAATCGTCGGAGCACCTCACTTCCCTATAAATAAGTGCATCATCAGCAAAAAATCGCATCCTGTAATTGACGTTGTCACCGAGATCGTTTATAAAAATTAAGAAAAGAAGTGGTCCTATTACACTTCCTTGAGAAACGCCCGTAGTAACATCTAGCTTAGAAGAGACTTGGTTTGCTGTAAGTAACTCGTTTTCATCTAGAAACTTCATAACGTTAGAGCAAATGACATGCTCCTGAATTCTACTGCAAACAGATGTTAGAGATATGGGTCGATAATTCCTAGGATCTCTCTGATCTCCTTTCTTGAAAACGGGAATCACCTGCTCTATTTTCTAGTCAGAAGGTACTTTTATTTCCTCTAAAGATTTATGAAATATATCTGACAGAAATGGTTCTATTTTTTCCGCGTATTCCGAAAATTCTTTTACTGGTATACCATCGGGACCCGGCGCTTTTCGCCACTTCAGGAGCTTTAATTGCTAAATGATACCTACACTATCAATTTGTACTGGATCTATCTCAAATTCTACACTCCGTGGAAAAACGGGAATGTTTTCGTCAGTGAAGGAATTTTTAAATTCGGTGTTAAATACTGTAACCTTGTCGCGGTTGTCATCAACTTCCCTACCGTCTTGTAGTAGAACTGGCATATTGTTGTCACAACCACTTTTTTTTTTTTTTTACATACGACCAAAATTTCTTTGGATTTTCAATGAGGCTCTTGGAAAGTCAGTTGCAACGAAAGTCATTAAAGGCCTCGCGCATCGTATTCTTGACCTGTCCTCTTGTCTCAGCTGATATAAAGAAAGAGAAAGTTTTTTTTTTTTTTTTTTTGTAAGTGACCTTTTGATTAAATATTGGGAAGCACCCTTAGCATTGCGAAGCCGCTGAAGTGACAGTCGACTAATCGTGCAATATAACTGTTTTCTGGACTAATACCCTGATCAAGTAAGGGAGCGTCCATAAACTACATACCTCCATTTTGGCCTTCTGTGAACTCCCCCTTCATCCCACGTGGCCCGAGTAGCTTTTGCTTCTACCCCCCACCCCATCAGTGTTGCACGTTGCTTTTCCCCCCTATTGATTCCAAAAGAGATTTTGTACTGTTCTCTCTCGTCAGACTATCGTAAATTGCATACGGAGATAATTAAATGACAGAAATAAAAAGCTCACATTCTGCTGGGCGTTCTGTACCTTATTTTAACCGTGACAAATGATATGAATGAAAAGCTACGTGCTTGGCTCGGAAAGCCCTCCCCCCTTTTTTTTAAGACAGTCACGTAGTTTATGGACGCTCCCTAGCCCAGCGACTAAGAGGAGCGACAGATGAAAGTGGAATACGGATCATACTAATGTAATTTTTTATATTTAAGAGGGTTTTCTTACTTTTAAAAAAAGTGTATTTTCTCGCACCAAAAACGTGAAATACCTTCTGGTATTTTATGATTATTCTTATGATTTTAATCAATGAAACTTCTTATGAATTTGTCAATTTTAGTTATCCTTATCAAGGGTGCTTTTAAAAATTATGACTTTAGAGCTTTGAAAAAGAAATACAATATTATTTGAACACACTGAAATCAGACATTTATTTTAGCCGGATATTAACATTACAAGATGACAAAATTAGTATGTTTATAACAGATAAAAATCCCCACCAAGTATTACGACAAAAGATTACAAAACATTTAATTATTAAAAAACGGGAAATATGAACCCACAAAAGAAACATTACTTGTTGTTGCTGCGCCAACTAGTCTCAGTTCAATTATTGTTAGAGCAGAGAATTACTTCGATAGCGTTAGGCTGTGGTTACACTGCAAGCGAATTCGCGCGAACAATCCTTCGCGCGAAATATCGCGAAATCGCGCTATTTCGCGCGAGAAGGAGAAGTGGTTACAGTGCAAGCGCATTCGCGCGAACGTAGTCGCCGGAAGAAGTGGTCACGCGATTCAAAGCGGTTTTTAGAAGCTAAGTAAAATTTATCATATCATACTCGACTGGCGAAAATTTAAGAATATGGATATTGAAGAAGAATTTTATTTTGCTGAAAACCCATTTTTGAAACTCTTTGCATCTGAAAAGATGAAGAGGCAATTCTGGATTAATTAAATATTCTTGAATCACCATTTGAGTGAATATTTTAAACTTTTCGATGAATTAAATAACCAGCCAATAAATTTTTATGAATATTATCGTATGACTTATGACACATACTCATATATATTGAATGCAATTGAGGAAGAAATAACAAGGCAGTGTTACTTCAGAGAATGTATTTCACCATCTGAAAAACTGTCAAATTTTCAGAGGAAAAGTAATTCCAAAACGTGGATGACTAATAGGTCTACCAATATGGCATATGATGTACGAGAAACTCTTAAAGTGTATTTTAATAGTGATGTTGGTGCCATACCACAACAGTATAATATTTAATGTGAGTTGTATTAATACTTTACTATGCATTTAGACAAGGTACTGCATGTAACAATAAAAAAAGTTTACATAAAAATCGCTAACTTACTGCCAACATTTAAATCAGCTGCTTTCTTCCCATAACTTCCTTGATTTATCACGGTTATGATTAGGGTTGCCACCCGTAGTTAATAATAAAGTATTGTACGTTATTTCTGGTAACTGTACTCTATACTTTGTGATAGCAATAAAGTACGCGAAAATAGTTTATTTCGCATGACTTGATTTTTCTGGGATTTAAAAAAGTTTGGTCGTAAGAGTTTTGCGTAAAATAGTTCGTTATCTATTGGTGCCGAATCGATAAGTCCCCAGCGCCACTAGAATGCTCATTTTTAATAATTTTTGAACGCAACCGAACCTCAAATGTCTACATTATCAATGTTATTGTCGTGTCAAAACTTTGTTTTGTTTTGTGTAAAGCTGTTTGAGAGCAATAAGAATACGATTTATCGGTTTTATAGATTTATGATATAGTAAATCATGGACAAGGACAACATCAGTAAACAAAGTACTCCATGTACACCTACAAAACGTAATTTTGACAGTGAACGGATGAAATAGATAATGAATATATTACGCTGAATTTTTTTTATTATTATTAATTTGCAAAGCCTTAGAGTACCTAAATGAATGGTTCGATTTTAATGACACAAACTGGTTATTTATACTTGGCAATATAAGCTTAAAGAGCAATGCTGAATTTGATATTGTTAACATAATAGAAAATGTAAAACTGCAAAAACTTAATATAGATATGGATTATCTTTATGGAGAATTAGCTTTATTAAACAAACTTTATGATCAGGTATACAGTTCTAAAGGTTTTCCGGAATTATCTACCGCACAAAAATATCAGCAAGTATTTAATAAGACTGATGGTAATTTTGCAAACTTGTATAAAGCAATTTCATTTTTACTGTCTATTCCCGCCATTCACAGAGAGTTTTCTGTAATGAATTGCAAATGGTGAGACTAAAGAAACACAGCGTCTCCGAATCTGATAAAAAACGAATTGCTTATTTACTTTAACTTAAATATAGACTGTTAAGATGCTGTGCAATTGTTTAGCAGTGATATTAATTTGATAACACTTGCGAAAAGAAATAAAAATATATTTTTAAACATAATAATAAACAAAAATAAATTGTACTTTATTTTGCCACTGTGTACTTTTCTTTCCTTACCTTTAATAACCACTGTACTTTATTTTCAGTAAAAAAAAGGTGGCAACCCTAGTTATGATATCCTTTATGATCCTGATCCCACAATATTCTTCTTTCAAACACCAAACATATCATTTTTTCACAATCCCGGGGTGCATCCAGGGGGGGGGGGTGTAGGGGGCTCAAGCCCCCCCCAAAAGTATCTGGGTCCACCCCCGACATTGTAATTTTGAGACTTTTTTTAAAAAAAATTTTAGCTCTACGGATTCGAGGCCCGAGGAGGCTATAAAGACTACCCCATGGCCAACTCAAGCCCCCCCAAAACCAAAATCCAAGGCAAGCCCTTGTAACGGCTACTCACGCAATTCGTGTTTGTATAGTTAAAAGTTCGTTGAAGCAATTGAGCAGCTACACTTCCTAACACGATTTTTCTTAAGCTTTCTTCCACCACTAATTACTCTTTTAATTAAAGGTTCGTTTTGCCGTGCGGTCGCCAGTCTTTCGGCTATGCTAATTGGTTAATTAAAGTCACAGAAGAAGAACACATATGCGTACTAGTTTTCGTAGATTTATTCCTCTGAGACTACACAGTCAACAAGCATGCCACCAGACAATAATACTAATGTTTCTTCGTCACCGAAGATAGCAGATTCAAGTACAGTCAAAACAACTAAATAAGCAGTGAGCACAATTCTCGAAACTAATTAACAAACAATCGCCATAGTCCGATTCTGCAGTAGTTTACTAAACACAGTTTATATTGAATCAGGTCTCTCGGAAGAACCTTCATAGTCCAACATATACTTTAGCACACATCCCACAGTGTTATTTAGTACGGAACACACGCCAAACGGCCGTACGATGTATTCACGGGATAAACACACTGCCGTCGACCTTCCGTTCCCGCCGGCTGTTCCGTACGCGACCACTGTCAATCACCGACTCCCCGACTCCCCGCGCTCCGCGCTCGCCCACCGCCAAAGACCTTACATACCTCTCAGATTACACTATCCACTCCAAATATAACCGTAACGTTCATGGTTACGTTACACCCTCTAAATAAAAATTCACTCAAGCCAAGCCCCCCCCCCCCCCCCCTCCAACCAAAATCCTGGATCCGCCCCTGTCACAATCCATAATAATACGTAAATCAACTGAAATAACCGAAGGATGGATTCACGCGAAATAAAACCTTTTCCAACTATAGGTAGTCTACAGCACTTGCCTCAGCCTACAATGGAATCGCTCCATTCGCGCGAAAAAAACAAACCCGTTTGAACTTCCAGCGACAACAAGCGATTCGCTCGACCAATTCACTTTTACTGTAACCACCTGCCTTTGTTTGTATGTGTTTGTTTATAATAGCGATTTCGCGCGAAATAGCGCGATTTCGCGCGAAGGATTGTTCGCGCGAATTCGCTTGCAGTGTAACCACAGCCTTAGGGGGCGCAACGGGTTATAGCAAGAAACCTACTGATATGCAGTGCCACGAACAACAAATCAAAAGAAAACGTGTTCGGAGCATTTACCGTCTTGAAGGCTGGTCCCACACTATAACCACACTTGCTAATACGGAACACTTCCAGCAGACGTGACAAATATGTCTTGCACTGCACAGCGAAACTATCTCCGCGATGCCTCTCGATATTCACTAGCACAGTTCCGCCAGCCGTCTTGCACCTCCACGCGTCTGCAGTCCTCCACGTACTACAGGCAAGTACTGGAATGTAGGACTGTTGATAATATATCGATATTATTTTTTGAAAATATCGATATTTATGAGTGATATTTTTAGGCCGATATATCGATATTTCGATACTGAAATCTGGATATCGGCTTCGATATTTTTTAAAGTAATTTAACATTTTTCGTTTGCTCTGAATGACACTTTGTCCCTCAAATTTCTGTTACGCCTAGAGATCAGCAAGCTGAAGTAAATTTTACTACGTTTCGATTATTAATTTGGAAGTTACAGGTACCAAGTCTACTCCGATGATGAAAACAGTCTAGCCAAAGTATCGCTCTTCCAGCACGAATCGAACCTGAGCCCATTGTTTGAAATGAACGTGCGCAATCTCCAGGGAAGTCCAACTTGAAATTAGTGGGAAGTGTAAATAACAAATAGTTGCTAATATGCAAAAAATTAAGACAACTCAGAATAAGCTATAAACATACAAATACCATGAAATACCACCAAAAAATCTTATGAAAAAAAGTTATGTAACTTGGCCATAATGCATGCTATGATAGTTAAGCTTCTACTTAATCAAACGCCTCAACTGTATTGCTTATCAATCTTAAAAATACACAAAATAAGATTTGCCACAAACCTATTTCGAATTTATAAATTTTATTAATTTTTATGAAAATTATGACACGCATAATGGTCAAATTCTTTTTAAAACAAGTCAACCACCACCAAGATAAACCATTCGAAAGTGAAAACCTGATTAAGAACAAAATCACACGTCTGTTTATCAGTGGACAACCTTATTTTTACAAGGTTTGATTTTACGAAATTGTATTTATAAAAGTATGGATATATCGATACTTTTTTCCGATATATCGACAGCCGATATTGATGCTTCTTAAAATATCGATATATCGAAAATCCGATATTTTTAAAAATATCAACAGTCCTACTGGAATGCCGCATCCCGGTCCCACGCAAAACCGTCCAGGTATACCCTTCAGGGTTGCCAATTCCGCGGCAGCACCCTTCCATACTAGAGACACTCGACGCGGTAGATACATAAAACAGAAAGTGTAGCAACATATAGTCAGGTTAAACTGCCATTTACGCTACGGTGGCTGTCCATATATCTCCACGCGCACAATATCTCACGCTCTTTTTATTCTTATCGTCATATTAATAGAATGTAGTACACCCGAATGTATGATTGTACTACAAACGCCACATCTATTTTTCCAACGATTTTGTTCAAATTTTGTCTTATACCTATCTGTTCACTTGTTTTGTAGTCTGCTCTAGGTCTTCTCTTTTCGTTTTTCCACTGGCCTCACTTCCCATGCTTTTCTGTAGACATATAAAAGCGTTCACAGCAACGAACAGAAGCAGAAGTTTTTTAAACGAATTTCAGGAGTACTAGACTTTAAACTTTATGTTCCGTTATCACACCTAACAGGATCCGGGGACCACAACTATTTAGAAACGTAAAGGAAGGATGATCCATTCAGATATGGCGTATGCTGACTGCTCTTTGTCGTGGCTTTTCACACCCATTTATAGCAATAAAATTGGGATTTCTTACGTGTGCAGATTCAACATTCTGTCAAGAATAACATACACCACTTATTCTTGCAAATAAACTTCCATAAAAAAATCCACATATTTCACGCCACTGTTTCTGGCGGGTGCGAAAACATGTGACGTAGAAAAAGGCCAAAGCAAATCTTTCAATTTAATTGGGCTTCGCACGGGCACAATAAAGGTTTTTCCACCTCAGGAGGCTACGATAGTATATTTAACATTACCCAATCAGTTTTCTAATGTGTTTATCGTGAAATGGTATATACTGTGTGTTTTTTTATTCATTATGGCTTTACGCCTCATCGACGTCGAGGTCATTAGAGGCGGGAAAGGATGGGGAACAGGGAACGGGAAGGAATTTGGCCATGGTCCTTGAAGGAAGAATTCTCGCATTCACCTGCAGTGATTTTGGAGAAACGATACAGAAGAAAATTCTGAATGCACGGCCGAGTATTTGAACACCAATCCTCCCGAATGCGAGGCCAGAGCGTTACCGCTCACCCTCCGTGTTCTATCTAAATGTTGTTCCCGAGCTATGTGGGTGAACGGTAACGCTGGACCTAGCATTGTGGAAAACGCTGGTTTAAATTTCCATCCGTCCATACAAATTTAGGTTTTACATGGTTTCCCGACATCACTTCACATGAATGCCTTTGTGATTCTTTCGAAAGGTCATGGCCAAATTCCTTCCCATTCCTCTCCAGGCTCTAAGAATCTCTATGTCGACTAACCCTGAAGCCCAAAGCAAAAAAAGAAAAAAGTGTTTTTAAGGGGTACAGTATTTCACAGCATAAAGGCATTTGATTATAGACTACAGTGCAACAGAGATGGAATAATTCGTCATTCTCGCAGTAGGAAAATGTTAGAAAATATACTTATTAGTACAAGGAATTTTTCACCGAGATGGGAGGAGGCCGTTTTCGGCCTCCTACCTATCATTCGAGAGGACGAGGGTCAAACCTCGTTCGGCCATCCTGGTTGAGGTTTTCCGTGGTTTCCCTCAACCACTCTAGGCGAATGCTGGGATGGTTCCCTACAAGGCCACGGCCGACCTTCCATTCCCTTTCCCTCTCCGTAGACTAGTAGGCTGAAAAGAGTCTCGGTGACTCTCCACCAGCCCGCCTCTCAGCCTTCAGCTGGGAGGAATGAAATGTAAAAAAAAAAAAAAAATTTCTTTATTTTAAATTTATTGTTTTCCCATTACCTGTATCATATTATAACATATGGCAACACTTGGATTGTGACTTACTGTATAAGATTATCATATATTATTGCAAGCCCCTAGCACTCAAAATTTCCATGTGTCTAGTGAAGTAAGCATTACCAATAAATAACCATTTATCTGTTCTTATCAGCTTAATATCTGATACGTCCAGCATCGCTGGACCAGAATATCAAACTCATTTTTGGAACATGACGGAGTGCTAGGGGCTTGCTCCACCTCTGTCGCGGGTTGGCCCGGCATTGCAGTACCGCCGGGATCGGCCAACCTAATCTCAATCAAAACATAGAAATGAGTTGAATAATCTGGAAGTGTCAGAATATTAAGCTAATATGACTTCTGTGTGATATTTCCTTCTCTGGCTTAACGACCATGTTTCATTTCCGTCTCGTGTGTATTAATTTCTGTAGGGTAGCCAATTGGTGAAACCCTCGCCGCCCCCAGTACCTCCTCCGCACTTCCCGTAGCTCGGGGGGAACGAGTGAAGGGGGGAAAAAAATTTAGTTATATATAAAAATATACAATTTTTTTTCGTTTTCGGCCTCCTACCTATCATTCGGGAGGACGAGGGTCAAACCTCGTTCGACCATCCTGGTTGAGGTTTTCCGTGGTTTTCCTCAACCACTCTAGGCGAATGCTGGGATGGTTCCCAATAAGGCCACGGCCGACCTTCCATCCCCCGTCCCTCCCCGTAGAGTAGAGGGCGCTAATGACCTAGACGTCGACGCGCCCTAAAACAACAACAACAACAACAACAACAACGTAGAGTAGATTGGCTGAAAAGAGTCTCCTGTGACTCTCCATCGTAAATAAAAAAAAAAAAAAGAAATGAGTATTTAATTGTCTCTGTATTTAATTATGAAAACCTATATCGGTTGATTTACAGGGTATGACAATAACACCATATTAAAAGAATTAACACCATGACTTCCATAAAAAAATCCAGCCTGAAATCCCCGCGCGCCCGAGAGCATTTTCTGCTTTTATCCCCTATTCCGTCATAAGTTAGGGAGCTACAATGCTCTGGCACTTCAAAAAACAATATGGGCGCATGCCTAACCATATGTATGTATGTCTGTCTGTCTGGTTGATATGTCGGCATATGTATGTATCTTCGTTTGACCCATTCCAACAGATCGCAGTCATTTCGCACTGCTTGCCGAATATCTTCCAGCGTCTCGTAGCGTTGGCCTCGCATCTCTTCCTTATTCAACCAAATGATGGTAGTCGCAGAGTGTCAATTCGGGCCTGTAGGGAGGATATGGAAGAGCTTCCAGCCCAAATATCCTGATTTTCTCCATAGTGGCTTGAGAAGTATGCGAATGCGCATTATTCTGTTGAAGGATGATCTTCTTTCCAAACCTTTCGATAACTTAAGCTTTGAATTGTTCCTTGAACTGTACCATGTCCTACTACAGGTTTTGAAGCAATGTCATTCACAGCGATGCTTCTGTCTTTTGTAATCATCGCATTCTCTTTTCTTGTTGCAATCCGTGAAGGCAGTTCGAGGGAGCCCACTGCGAGGCTCATCTCAGATACTCGTGTTCCCATCTTTGAAATGTTTCACCCATCTCCCAACACTGCTAGGGGGCATGCAGACATCTCCATAGGCGTGCTGTAGTCTGAGGTGAATTTCAGCAGCTGATTTTTCCACTTTAACAATGAATCCAATGACAGCACGCTGTCGACACGAAACATTTACAACGTGTGTTCATGACATTCATGGCCCTCGTATTTTTTTACAGTACAGAATTACTGATTTGGATCACGCTTGCAATGCGTGTGAAGTCCTTCACTCCACAATCTGAAAATTGGTTGAACCCTCCCCAATTAGGCGTACTAACCCATTGTGTCCCAAGTAGAACTGCCAATTCCTTACATCTGGGACCTACAATTTAGCGTTGTATCCATAGCTCATATGATCAAACACAACTTTTAAAAACTCTTGCTTTCTCCGGAACAGAGGATATTTGAAAGGACGCGCCTAGGTATCTGAGCTACCAGACCGCTCGTAATTTGTGTATGTTACCTTTATGTGACCTGGACTAACCACTGGTGAAAATTGAAACTGCCTGACATTGCGGTTCTGTCCTAGTTTTATCTCCGAGTTCCTAGGATATAAATGAAACTTAAATCCCAACTAGAATTACGAAACATCGAGGGTAGTAGACCCATTCCACTTCAAATCAGGCAGGGGATGTCAGTTGATCGACAGAATTTTTTTTAAAAAAATTGCATTAGATAATCATATAGGAGTTATGAATTTTGGCTGAATTACGGCCCTCCGAAATTTGGCTAATAATTCATACTTTTTGAAAATCATGCAACACTTAATGTTTTTGGTTTTATATAACTCAAAAACTATATGAGATAGAGAGTTGAAATTAGTTTTCTTTTGAATATAGGGAAAAATACTTTCACATGATATTCAAGAATTAAGCACAAATTAACTAAAGATCTGCCAAAAAAATACATATTTAATGGGAAAATTTTGATTTTCTGTTGTTGTAATATTAAGAATTTTTCTCAGACAGAAAGAAGTTGGATTATTTTCTTAACTATGGCAATTTATACCCATCATAGGATAAGACTACTCATAAATTTATTTCGACCCCACGATGAATTTGGTTCATACAGTAGCTTGTCAAAATATCCCAAACTGCCAAAATTTCACGTTTTACAGGAGCCATAAGTAACAAAAAAAATGGCAAAATAATGTGCTAATAGCATGTAATTGAGTATGGAACCAGATTACTTTGTGTAGCTACTATAATTTTTTTAAATGGAAAAATAATCCGTGTAAAATTTTTATTAAAAAAGTTATTGCATATTAAAAGTATTTTTTAAAAGACTAAACTACTCTTGAACAGCCACAGTGATTTAAATATGGAAGAGTTGCTCTATCTGTTTCAGTTCACTTTCATCAAAGGCTTGGAGTCGTACAGATAGTCCTCGTGCAGTGGGACATTTCACCTTTTACAAAACGTTTCTACGGGCACCGTACATTCATAATTTTTCCTCCAGATTCTTCTGACCATTAAAACCCTTTTTCTGTACCATGAAGGCCCATAAATGATACTGTAAAATCATCAACTGCTCGAGAAATACTTTTAATACATCCAATACACCAGTTATCATCACTCATGCATCCTACAAACTCTCCTGTACAGAAAGCACTAACAAAAAATGTTTTTTGTATACAGCATTACTATTTTTTCATTTTCTGAACAGCTGTTCTTGCCATATAAGCTTCATTTCTCTTAACCAGCTAATAATGCTGTGATCGTATATCAATTACAGGTCTTATATTAGCCCGTTCCTTTAGTTTCCCTGGTCGAAAAGCGTGCTCTAAGCAGTAACAATGTGATAGTTTTTAATATATTCCTCACTGTATCAACAAATGAAGATGCATTTCCAATAGCCGGTGCTGGTAGTATCTGAAAGTTGAATTTTGTGGTTTAGTGTTGGAATAATCGTCTTCAACAACCAGGTACACTCCTCCAATGTTCCGTTACTGTGGAAATCCATTTTGTTGAAATATTTTGAATACCTTTAGAAAACTAATCAAATTGGTATTTGTTTTAGAAGTGGCTTGCAGCACCATCTGAAATATAGATCACTTCACTGAAAATTTTCAATGTTGACATACTTGAAATTTCATTTTTTTTTTTTAGTTCAGGAGTACAAAAAACCATGTATCGTGTTTAATGTCATCCGAAACAACAGCAAAACTTTTCTTTTAAAGGCAATACAAGTAAACAATGAGATTTGTTAATTTTGTCTGTGGTAGCACTGAATTTCATCTGGCAAAATACACACCAATTCTCTGCAAAATCAAAGAGGAAAACCTGTGTGTGATTTACTGTCTAGTATGAATATTGTTAAATTATTACTATAGTATTTCATAATATTAAATATTATTATTATTATTAATTTTTTATAGATTTTACTTATTATAATCTCTAGATAAATAAAATATTGGTGTTGTGAAAATAATAATTTAAAGCTGAGGATAGTTTCTTTTAAACTATTTAGGGGAATTTAGAGCATGTATTAACTTTGACAATTTTACATCCAATAAAATTTGGAAAATACCTTTGATAACATATAGTTAAGGAGGCGTCCATTAATGATGTGATGTGTTTTCCCGGAATTCCTGAACCCCGTCCCCCCTTTCTGGTGAGACTTCGTGAGATTTGGTCGGACCCTGCCCCCCCCTCTAAAATGACGTGAGATTTTGAGGGAGACCGCCTCCCCCCCCTCCCCCCTTACCAATCGACCTCGCAACTTTTTGAGACATTTTTTTGGGTCTCACGCTTCGAAGGGCGGTTATCCCTCCCCTCCTAAGGTCTGATTTTGGACCAAAATACCCCCCTAAAATCGACTTTCGTGTCATTTGTAGACCCTTTTTTTTTAGCTCTACAATTCTACTAGAATTTCAACAGCTCACGTGCGATTTCTGTTCACCACCCCCCCCCCCCCCCAGGTGACGTTTCATGAGATTTCGCCCCGACATCCCCCCCCCCCCAATTTCACCTCACATCATTAATGGACGCCTCCTAAGATAATAGTGGCTGTTCAAATGCAACACTTTTTTTTTAAAAAAATCAAATGTATATTAACTTTATGCGATAAAACTTTTACACATGAGAACATTTTTCAAGTAGCATACAAGGCAAAAATCCATTAATCTGGCTCCATGACTCGCGACATACTATGAGGACATTACCTGGTCTAATTTCCAGATTTTTTAAAAATTACTTTTTTTGGTAATTTCTCCTCAAAAATGTGAAATTTTGAGA
Organism: Vandiemenella viatica; assembly: GCA_031002005.1. NCBI lineage: Eukaryota > Metazoa > Arthropoda > Insecta > Orthoptera > Morabidae > Vandiemenella > Vandiemenella viatica. The sequence continues at coordinate 118,285,413 of JARYHS010013631.1, read as the reverse complement.
TATTTTAACAAGCTGCTGTATGAACCAAATTCATGATGGGCTAGAAATAAATTTATGAGTAGTCCTACCATATGAGTAATGTAAGTTTTCATAATTAACTTAATGATCCAACTTGTTTTTGTATGAGAATTTTTTTTTAATATTACAAAAAAATATCACAGTTTTCCCCATTAAAAATGTAATGTTTTGGCTTTTTTAAGTTAATTTGTGCTTAATTCTTGAATATTATGTTAAAGTCCATTTCCATAGCTTCAGAACAAAAGTGATTTGAACTCTCATTCTCTTATAGTTTTTGAGGTATACGCAATTAAACACTTAAAGTACTGCACGATTTTCAGAATGTATGGATTTTTAGCCAAATTTCGGACGGCCATAACTCAGGCAAAAAATTGTTTTTCGCAAAATTCTTTTAGGATATTTCCATAACTCCAGTATGATTATCTGTTGTAATATTTTCTAAAAAAAAATTGCAGTTGGTCATGAGACACGTTTGGGTAGAAACTGTGTGATGTTAGATGGAGTGCGTCAGTAGCGAATTTCATGTAGGCGAGGTTGATCAAGCTGGAGCAAAAAAGAAAAATTGGTAGCATCATGTTTTTCGAAAATGGGCTATACAAAATAGAGCTTCACTAAGTAATACAAGCCCAAGTAACACACAGAACTGATTGTGTTAAAAAAAGGGGGGGGGGGTAAATATGGGGCTTCGACATTCGACCTTTCTATCGGAAGTGAGATCCTAATCACGAAGCCACCAAAAGCCTTTTACCGAGTCTAAACGTATTCTGTGGCTGCACGTACAGTTTAACATAGAATCCTTACCACGAAAAGTTCATACCGTTTGAAAATGGATCTTTGTTGGAGTAATTCGCGGTGTTAAGGCCGGAGAAGGCCCACAGCGTTGCGTGAAGTTGAGAGCGGCATGTAATCGATTTCTGACAGCTCTTCAGGTGACCTTCAGCGATTATTTATGGGCTGAGTCACTTTTATCGTGACATTGGTGGCGGCCTACAGACGTTCTGTTACGTTCTTAGCTACCTTGATGTGGTGCTAGACTTACATTATGCACCCGTTGTATAATATATAGCGACGAGTGCAGTACTGTTCTTGTTACAACGATTATACTGAATCCCAAGGAGAATCGAAGGAAATTGACTGCAGAGAGTATAGCATAATTCAACACCCGGTGATATGGCTACTTCAGCTCAGGCGTATGAGGGGAGAGTCGTGAATGAGTTGCAGCTGTAACCGTATTATTGAAATAAATTCAGAGGGAATTGTATTTTATTTTGGTTGAGATGACTAGTTTCTTTCACCGTTCTAATGCTATGGCGATTTCAGTCCTATACGTTAATTCTTTGCGTGGAGGTTGAGCTGTAACGCTATCGCCTCGCATTCGAGAGGAGATGGGTTGATTCCCCCCTCCGTCATCCAGATTTTGCTTTCCATTGATTCCCAAAATCATATCAGCGAACAACGGGATGGTTTCTTCAAATGCCATGGCCAATTTCCTTCCCGTTTCTTGCACCATAGTCCTATCTCGTCTCCAATGATCTCGACGTCGATAAGGCGTAAAGCCACTAGCGAAATAATAGTAAATCTTTGCCTTCATTAACAGTTATTCATATCGATGATAATCTGTTACCAAATTAACCTTTCTTATACGTCAAAAAATGTGACCGCTATTTTGGTATAGGGCGTATACGTATTGAAACATTGTTCGACAGGCCTTTCCAGTTTCTTAATTACCAGAAAGCTCTTATTTTCTGATTTCATGGTTCTGCCTTCATAGTGATTTCAGGAAACCATTGATAATCGAAATCAATAGATGATGGCATAGGAAATTGAGCCATGTCCTCGCAAATGTTAAGCCCAAAAATTTCCGATTATCCCCACATCTCAACGACAGATGTAATCTGCTTAAGTCTTAGTACACGTCCTAATAAAAAGGAGCATTTCAAGCCGTGGAAATATATTAAAGATCGATTTTCTAATTTGGCAAAAAGTTGCCACATTTCTAGGTCAAACACAATACTTTTGCGAGCCCGGTGGCTCACAGTAGTATGTGGCATCCGGCAGGATATAAGTAAGATTCTCAGTTCACTGGCCCCAAGCCTGTTCTGGCTGTAACAACCTCTACGTAAGCCACACAAAAATTATCTGCATTCCACTTGCAAAACAACCCTAACTTTTTAGTGAGTCATGTCAAGTGCTTGTTAAAATTCCGGTCAGTACCGGAAATCGAAGTGGAGACATCCTCTTATAAAGAAACTATTCTACTGATCCATTTGCGTGGATAATGTAGTCCGGCCAAATAATCCCTCAATGTTACGAGAACTCGTGCAGGTTGAAAGTTATTTGCACGTGAACAAGGCATGACCTAATTTCGCTTGTGTATTCATACTGCCATTACGTTTTTAGGATTCTTAAAACGTTAAAAAGCGTTCAAAATTGGTTCTGCAAAAGTTTTCTGATGAAAAACGAATAATGATTAATCCTTACATTTTTTGTTGATATTTTTCATGGTGTGAGTGAACTTTCTCGGATCAGATTCTTGAGCTATTTGGCTAGGATGTTTTCAAGTAATTCCATTTGATTCTAAATGAAGGAAATTTCTATTGTCATGAAAAAATGTTATAAGTAAAGGACAATCTCAAAACTGAATAAGTATCATTTATTTGATAGCTACATTTCGTGATTACCTACCTACGTTCTCTGAGTTTTAAATAAACTTCCCTGTTTCTTACATTCTTTCAACAAAATAATCTTAGATTACATTGTGTCCTGGTTCTGCTAACTGCTTTACAGAATTCAGGGTCAATATCGGATGCTCTTCGCCTTACATGAATTTCTGCAACTATTCGTCGTAAATAAACAAAAGCAACATTTAAATTTAAACGAACGTCACACTGTAAATTTTTAAATCTTTGTCTCGCATTATAATATTTTTCTCTCTGCCCTTCGCATTTTTGTGCAGTTTTTTCTACAAAAAAACAATTATTTTTTTAGCTAACATCTCCTATTAACAATATAAGTGCAAATAAAATTAACTGTTGTTATTTATTTGAAATTTACACGTAATTTTAACAATATTAGTGCCAATAATAACAAATAGTTATTTATTTGAAATTTCCTGGTTAGCTAATCGGTTGTGTGGTGGAGGACAGTATAGCTAACACTTCCGATAACAAGGGACTCGCCGAGTTATAGAGTTCACGTACAGTCTTCAGGCATACCGCATTTTATTGAGTGGATGAGCTTCCTTGCAGCATGTATCTCATGTTAGTGCACAACTATCTCTCAATTCTAACAGGAACCAAGATTTCACCAGATCAATCCAGGCGAACGCTTCCTTAAAATGGCTGTGGCCGAATTCCTTCCCATTCCTTGCCCCCAGTCTTTTTCCCGCCTCTAGTGACGTCGACGAGGCGTAAAACCAAAAGCAAAATAAATAAAAACTAGCTGGAGAAAACTCCATTTTCTTTTGCATTTAGTTTTTTTTTAACACATTCGAAACTCATTAAGGCACTACTGGATTCAGTCGCTGGATATATGTTATTGCAATCGTTCGCATGTTCCGTTTGTTTAAAGCACCGTTTCTTAAATTTAAAACTGTTTTCTTAAGTGGGTGACACCCACGTTTCATAATCACAGCACCAGTCCCTGCCATTTCTTTATAGGCAGTGTTGTTGGAGGTGTTGTTCTGAGACATTTTCTCCTATTAATATTGTTTTTCGTGTCCTCACTTGTGATAGGTCTTCATGGTGATGTTGTTAGTTGAGAAGGCTCAGTGGACGTTTGTGACGGTCTGCAGTAGCGTCATATTGGCCGATGTTGCGAACAACTGGGTTGTTTGACTTTTTAGTGCTCTTGGAGGAGGTACTTGCAATTTGACGTAATCTTCCTTTGAGTGTGGGCAGCATAATTGCCTCATGTAGGGTGTCCGTTGGGAACCAGCTAGGCAGGTGTAAAGCTCTTTTTAAAAAACCCTTATTTTGGATAACTTGAAGTTTTTGTATATGGCAGTCAGCCACGTATGCCCATACTGGACAGGCATATTCTATTATTGGTCTGATAAGCGTGGTGTATATTCTGACTCCAATATTTGGAGGTAAGAGACTGTTTGTGTTTAGGAGCGGGTACAATTCCTGTAGCCTCGCGCTTGCTCGACAGTGGATTGAGGGGACATAACAGCGTGCCTCTGTTACGACTTGTGACTTTCGATTCAAGTTTCTCTTGAGTTGCTTAAGGCCGTTAAACTAGTTTGGTCGGCGACGCGGAAGCATCGTTTAAGTGGTTGCCTGCTGATGGTGCGGCGAGGCGCCAAGACGGCCAGCTGCACAGTAGAAAGTGAAGACGAGTCCCCAATTACAAGGTAACTCGGTGGGGGAATGGGCAGGTGTTACAGCTTCGAATACCGGCAATTGTGGATTTTGTCCAGATTCGTAGCATCGCCGAGAAATACGCTTCCGAAACGACTTAAAGCTGAAGGTCGAGCCAGACAGAATTGGAATGTAAGGCAGCTTGAAATTCTGCTGCCAGGGAAGGCATTGTAATTCAACTGATAATATATCATTGAGTTAAAGCACCACCAAAATGAGTCTCATAATCCTAGTTAAGAGCTTCATACCGAGAGTGGTGGGTGAAAGGTTAACGTTCTGGCCTCGTATTCGTGAGGACGCGGGATTGAATCCCCGTTCGGGCATCCAGTTTTGGGTTTTCCATTGTTATGGTTTCCCCAAATCACTCCAGGCGAATGCCGGGATGCTTCCTTCAAAAAGGCTATGGCCGAATTCCTTCCCGTTCCTTGTCCCCAGTCCCATCTCGCCTCTAATGACTCTAATGACCTTAGCCGTCGACGAGGCGTAAAGCAATAAGGAAAAAAAAGAGCTTCATTCCGTGTATGCAGATTATCGGCTGCAGGAATGATTAATTACCAGTCCACATAGATTGCATATGTTTATTTCCTTGTTTATGCAACCATCCTGGCCAGTGGCGTAGCTAGGTAAACAAGGGCCCCGATGCAAAAAAATTATTTTGGGCCCTCAGGCCAGACGGGCGACCTTTTTTTTTTTTTTTTTTGCTTTGTGTGCTGGTAGGGGCCCCCTGAACTAAGGATGGGGGCCCTTGAATTGTTCTTTAGGGGCCCCTGAGCAGTGGTTGGGACTCCCCCTGAGCAGCGAGGGCCCTTATTAGTGGGGGCTCCTGTGTTCTCAGGGGCCCCTTAGACGACGGTGGAGCTAAAAAAAAAAAGGTCGCCAGTTTGCCGTGAAGGCTCGTTGGGCCCTCTAAACTGCGCTTAGGGGACCCTTCCCATAGTAGCTAGCTACGCCCCTGATCCTGACGTCTACCCTTGGCCCGTATTTCCAATTTATAACTTGAACAAGTAGTTTAAATTAGATTAACAAATTATTACTGAAATCTATACCTGATAAAAGTTGTATATCAGCATATGAAGCTAATTACATGTAAAAGATGATGCTTAAATATCAGTCGTCCAAGTGGTAGCCGAGAGTTCATTATGGCACTATGATGATATCTCCTGCTCGTTGAGCTATGGTGGTAGAAGAAACTTTCAGTATTCTGGGTTTGGCCAGAAGTGTGTAAGACATTTGATTTACGTTTAAAATCACCGGTATTTGTACAAAAGTCGCTGTTGAGGGTCCAATTTCTAAACACATATATATAATTGATAAAATTGCGAGGAAGCGCCTGCTCCGGTGGCAATCTCCCTATACAACTCCCTTTTTCCTTTCCTCTTCCAACCTACTTTTCACCTCTACTAATTTGAACTTTAAATTCCTTCAGTGTTTCCGGTAACTTGTTCATTACTTCTCTCGGAAATTTATTCCAGTCGCTTTTACCCTTTGCTACGAAAGAAAATTTTCCCTCACCCTTATGCCTGAAATCAAGTGCCAGCTTGTGGTTATGAAGAACATTACCCTTCCAAGCACCTCTCTTAATTTAATTGTAGGATAACGGCAAACGAATTAAATAGAATTCACTTTAAAAAATTTGTATGTGTTTTAAAAAAATTCAGTAGTAACTGATTTTATAATCCTTTTATAAAACAAGGCAAAAAATAAATAAATTAAGTGAACAATTCGCGCGACACATATTTCTAAAAAAAAAAAAAAAAAAAGACATATTTATCGTACTATTGAAGTAATTCTCAATCGAGCAATATATAAACATATTTTTTTGTAAAAAATATAGGTAAAGAGTATTTTTTTAAAAAAACTACTTGGTTATTTTGTGAACTATATAAACTCTAGAAAGATCGCTGTAGCTTTCATGTAACCATCCGGAAGCTACATATCACTGCTAATTTGGGAAGGGTTTTCAGATCAATTGTATCTGGAATAAAGTGGCATTATATTTTATTATTTTTAGCAAAAAAGCTTGCTCAAATTGTTAGTGGGTTAGCCTGCTTTCATTTGATACCGGTGAAGACTATACAGGGTGTTACAAAAAGGTACGGTCAAACTTTCAGGAAACATTCCTCACACACAAACAAAGAAAATATGTTATGTGGACATGTGTCCGGAAACGCTTACTTTCCATGTTAGAGCTCATATTGTGGACGGCTGTGATACAATACGCCATTCTCCAGGGCTGCATCAGTGCATCAGGGATTCCATGCGACGGAGGGTGGATGCATGTATCCTCGCTAACGGAGGACATTTTGAACATTTCCTGTAACAAAGTGTTTGAAGTCACGCTGGTACGTTCTGTTGCTGTGTGTTTCCATTCCATGTTTAATGTGATTTGAAGAGAAGTAATAAAATGAGCTCTAACATGGAAAGTAAGCGTTTCCGGACACATGTCCACATAACATGTTTTCTTTGTTTGTGTGTGAGGAATGTTTTCTGAAAGTTTGGCCGTACCTTTTTGTAACACCCTGTATAAAAACATCCTTCAGCTCCCACTAAACCTGTGGCTATTGATCCTAATTTCACGTGTTGGAGGTAGCAAGATGTACAATAGTACAGTATTAAAAATTTGAATTAAATGGTTTAGAAGTTGTGGTATGATGCATTGACAGAGAAATAAGTTATTCCATAAGGGTTTTTCATTTCGTCACCGAGCGTGGTGTGTGTGTGATGATTTTCTGATTTTGCATTAGAGGACAACAGCTCAAATATCCGTCCAACCATATAGATTTCGGTTTTCCATGGTTTCCCAAGATTGTCCGACGCGATGGCTCCTCCAAAAACCATGTAAAATTATTCCTCCCTCACCATCAATCTTTTCGATCCTCTAATGACGTCGACGAGGTGTAAAGACATAAAAAAATTTCATTCAGTGGATACGAAATCCTAAAAGAAAATCTAGGGATACTGATCATACTGGGAAGTCAAGAGGAAACAACCATAAGCAAATTTCCACCATGGAATTGCTATTGAGATGTAACACTGTCCGTGATAACGCGTTACTGTGTGAGACTGGGCACAGAACTGATCTTTGAGTCTGCTCCTGCACATAACTCGATAACGTGTGCACTGTCTGATGTGATTCTCATTTACAGTCGAGCAGAGTTAACGTTCTGTTTGTGCGAGATTGAGATGTTTACAGGAGCTAACACCTCTGCTTTAGGAAGCCGTCGATCGGTCGTTTGCATAGTGGTCCCACCGGTTAATCTGTGCTCTACTGAAACCAGTGTGGACCATTAACTTGTCGAAGTGAAACAATTTACTGGGATACTAATTTTAAAACGTAACGGCAAGTGCCCACTCACTTCGTTTACTTGCGGGAACGGCGCTTACGGAGTACCTCTCCTCTCTGAAGTGGGACGCATTACATCTAGTCATCAACTGCACTGTGCAATGCCACTTACTTTCTAGCGGCTAAATTATTACGCAGCTGTATCTAAGAAACAGTTAAGGCCCAGCACAGTTATGGAAACATCTTGCATCAAGTGACAGAGCCTATGTGCTGGCTGTCTTGATTTTAGACTTTACTTGGGATTTTCTAGTTTGAACAATGGGATGATCTGTAATTTCCATCTGAGTGGATATACTTCTAAAAAGCGCCATTGCTCAAAGCTTTTCATAATTTCTCGTCCATGCCAATATGGATCATCTTAAATCCTCTTCGCTGCGGATAAGATGCAAAACACCATCCTCAGTTTAATTAAACCTAATCCTAAGGTTAATAATCTGCCTTTATGTGCCGTTATCGAACTAACGAATGTAAAGCGCACCCTGGTTCTGACGTACCACCTTCCTGATTACGGTTATGGGGCGTCAATAAATTACGTGAGGTTAAATATGGGAGGGGGGGGGGGGTGACGGGCGAAATCTCACCAAGGAAATCTCACGTGAGGTTTTGGAAATTTTTTGCTGGACTATAGAACTAAAAAAAGTCTACAAATGACGCTAAAGTCGTTTTTAGGGGGTATTTCGTCGAAAGTGGTGGTGTAACCCGCTTTGCAAGGGTGAAACCTAAAAAAAAGGTCTCAAAAAGTTGCGAGGCCGATTTCTAGGGGGAGGAATCTCACGGACCAGATTTCACCAGAAAAAGGGGGGGGGGGGGTCGGACCAGATCTCACTCAATCTCACCAGAAAGGGGGGGGGTCCGGAAATCCGGAAAAAACACCTCACGTAATTTATGGATGCCCCCTTTTTAGGCGGACGCGGGTTCAGCCCATACACATTTTGGTTTCTCTTGTTTTCCTGAAATTCCTTCAAAAGACCGAATCCCTTTTCTTAGTTTGTCCTCAATCGTTTTAAGACTCTAATATCTCTACATCGATGAACTGTTAAGCTTTAGTAAAACAGGTTGGTGCGTTAAAAAGTTCTGTCTTGTTCCGCAATGCTCTGTGCTCCCGACTACTGTAGTAGGCGAAGAACTGTCTTCAAGGCCAGAACCTCACCTCTCCTTACCTTGCTCCCACGCCATCTGCACGGCAAGGCAACACGGTTGTTTATTGCTATTAATGTCGTTGGACTACGTCACTCTTTCATAAAATCATTTATTACCAGCAAGCTTCATAAATAAAGTTTCTTTATCCATCTTTTGCTGTCTGAGGATACATGGAGAGGTATATCAAATATCTGGTCACTCTCACATATGTTAGCCGAGTGTTTAGTCAAGGGAACAGCTTAGAGCAATAAAGCACTGTAATATGTCGTGGCATCTTGCAATCTGATACCACTCCCATCGGAGTAGGCCAGAAACCAGACCATGCTGGGAGTAGTTTTTACGTGTTTTTCTACATACATCACGCCTAACGTTGAGATGCCTTAAAATGTGACCTACCATCCTGGCTCTTTTTCTGTACAACCCTTCCACAATCTTCTCTCCTCACCCATCATCTCCAAAACACGATCATTTATCTGCCCACTTAATTTTCAGCTTCCTTCTATAGCACCACATTTCAAATTCTTCAATTTTCCTTCCTTCTGCTATTCCTAAAGTCCATTCTTCGCCACCTAAAGTGCCACTCATACAGTTTTAAAAAGTTCTTCCCGAGTCCTAGATCAATATTCGAAACTAAAAAATTTATCTTTTCAAAAAGGTTCTTTTCGCTAGTGCTATTCTGCTGCTAACATCATTCCTGCTACGGCAATCGTTTATCATTTTACTATGTAACAGAATTCATTTACTTCTTGTGTTTCTTCCGACACTATTTTTAAATTTAATCTATTATTATTGCAATAATTTCTGTCAGATATGATCACTTCTGTCTTGCTTTGGTTTATATTTAGTCCAAAAATTTTCTTCATTATTTTTTCACGTTATTCAGTAACCTCATTATCGTCAAGCTGTTCTGTTAACAGGACAATGTCAACAGCAAATAGTAGCATACTGATTTATTTTTGTCATTGAACATCTATAGCACATTGAATTTTTTCTTTTACTTCCTTCATTGCATCCTCTACATACGAGTTAACTATTAACGGGGATAGACTACAACATTGTCTCACTCTTTTTAACTGTTACATGTTTATATCAAATGTTGTATTGAAAAAGCAAGAGATTTTGTTTAAATTTTGCTGTGCAGAGATATAAGTCACAAGCTGATTACGAAAATTTATACTAAAATTTCCATCAATTCATTTACGTGAAGATATATATATATGTTTTTTGCGTTTCGAAAACGTTGCTCACTCATTTTTTCCCAGTATTCATGCAATTTTGGGCTTTGTACATTACATTTTTCTTTACTCAATAGTTTTGCCTACTGAGTTCCTTTCCACGAAGATTGTCTACCTGGTTTTTCCATTTTCACGTTCTTCATATGGTATTATCCTTCCAACATAACGCTGGTTTGTTCTCCACTGCCACCAGGAAACATTATCATGCTCATCTTGCCACAAATTTGGATCCTAGAGTATTTGATCTGAACTTCTTGAGTTTCACAGTTATTACAAAAAAATTCACACTGAGTATTAAAACTTGGCCGTAACATTATTATTATTCTGAGCTGTACTCAAATCCACTAAAAACGACAATATCTCAGGCGTCAACCATTTTGTATGATATAAATCCCTCTATCCCTTTTATCTCCAAAATCCTGTTAGGATCTAATTTTTAATTATCAGCATCAATTAATATAACTGCTGTTCTGTCAACAACTGGACTTCATATTTACACAATTCCGAAAATCTCCAATACTCTCTACTAAAACTGCCATTTTTTTTATACAGGGCGTTCGCCGGAAAACGCTACCCTCCCAGTCTGTTGCCGTCGGCAACTTGCTCGGGCAGTCGTGCCAGCAGTTTCCGCCACGCGGCACCGTGAATCACCGCACTGTTTAACACCTCCGCTGCCCCAACAGTGCAGTGCTGTGACCCTTACATTGTTAAGAACGGTTTCTTTGCATTGTAGATAGTTTGTGACTTCAGTCTCTTATTAATCAGTGTTGTGAATAAACGTTTCTTTGCGGTTTGGCTGGTTTGGGGCTTCATACTCTTATTAATCTGTACCGTGTTTGAGTGTGAGTAAAATTATGGTACGTTACAGTTTGCAACAAAGAATATTCCTCTACGATACATATGTGAAGAAGAAGTCGTTTAAAAAGTGTCGCAGTAAATTTCGTCGCGAATTTCCTGGCGCTTTACTGCCAGCTAAATCAACAATTCTGCGTCTGGTTAAAAAAGTAAGAGAAACGGGTTCATTTTTTAACAAAAAGAGACTGTCGGTCAACCATATTCTCACAGAGGAGAAAATTGACGATATCGCTTTTCGACTAGAACAGTCACCCAAAAAATCATCAAGTCAGTTAGGGCAGCGTGTGTCTCGAAATATGTTCAGAAGATGTGAAATGTGCATTACACAAGAGGGTCAACACTTCCAGCATCTTTTATAAGGTAAGCTAATGAATTACGTCACATTTAAATGCTTAGCACACAAGTTTATGAAGTTTATGAAGCGTAATTATTATGAAATAGTCTGCGGCCGACGGTCGAAAAATGCCGGAAACTGAGCGCTCGCTCGCCGGGAGCGGTTTCTTCCTTGTAGCGCTAACAGTGGGTTGCGTTTCCCGGCGAACGCCCTGTAGAAGCCCCAATTTTTTAGCATATGAAATGACATCTATCTATTATTTTGTTTGGTTCTCCTACTTTTTTTTAAACTGCTTAATGTCTCTTAACAAAGAGGTCTTTAGAGACTGAAAAGGATGGGGAGCAAGGAATGGGAAGGAATTCGGCCATGGTCTTTTGAAGGAAGCATACCGGCATTCACCTGGAGTGATTTGGGGAATCCATGGAAAATCCAAATCTGGATGCCCGTACGGGGATTCGAACAGCCGTCCTCCCGAATGCGATCCCAGAACGCTAACCGTAACACCACCACTCTCGGTGGGTCCTCGTACTGTAGTTATGTTCTGTCAATAAGCAGAATTAAAAACTGTAGACTAAACAGGGAGAAAATAAGAAGTGGGATCATTGAGACAAAGATGGTACTTAAGAAGAAGAAACATTTAACCACAAATAACATCAGCTGGATGAGAAGGAAGGACTGGTTGAAACATTTGCTTATGGTTGCGAAACATAGATGATAAAGCTGATATTTTTTTTTCTTTTTTTTTCTGTCATCAATCTTTCGACTGGTTTGATGCAATCCTCCAACCCTTCCTATCTTGTGCTAACCTCTTCATCTCTACATATCCCCTACAATCCACGTCTTCAATTATCTGCTTCATATATTCTAGTCTCTGTCTTCCTCTACAGTTTTTACCTTCGACCGTTTCCTCCACCAGCAAATTAACTAATCCAGCATGTCTCAAAATATGATCTACCAGCCTGTCTCTTCTTTCTGTAAGCTTCTTCCACAAACTTCTGTCCTCACCCATCATTCCCAAAACTCGTTCATTTCTTACTTTGTCTGTCCACTTAATTTTCAGCATTCTTCTGTAGCACCACATTTCAAATTTTTCAATTTTCTTTATTTCCGGTATTCCTAAAGTCCATGTTTCGCCACCGTAAAGTGCTGTGCTCCACACATAGAGTTTTAAAAAGTTTTTTCTAATTCCTAGAACAATATTTGAAACTAAAAGATTTTTCTTTTTTATGAAGGCTCTTTTTGCTTGTGCTATTCTGCTTTTAACATCATTCTTGCTTCGGCCATTGATTGTAATTTTGCTTCCTAAGTAACAGAATTCACTTACTTCAAGCTGAGAATAAAAGAAGACTATTCTTTCGAGCAATGGATAACTGAAAAGACAGAATAACAAATGAAGAAATTCATTAAAATTTACGTAAAAGCAATGACATCTGGCGAAGAAAGATCTAGGAATACCAAGCTCCACGTAGATAAAACAAATAATGGAAGAATTTAGTTGTAACAGATACCAGGAAATGAAGACATATGTTTGGAGTGCTACCGCAAACCAAACCACGGAACACCTTATAAGAAGAATTACCTGTCCGCTTCTATTGCGTGTATACTTTAGGCTCAAAGACCGAAAACGCTCATTGAACGAAAAAAAAAAAATCACAACAAATTCTAGATTTATTAAAACGGCCTCTCCATGTTATTCGCGTTATGGCACTTACAAAAAACAGCCAGAACGCGTTGTGGATAACTGAAAACGGGCACAATGGAAAATCGCGTTTGGTCCAGTTCGAATTTTCCAGACGTGACGACTCACATTTTTTTTTTTTTTTTTTTTTTGAGCCTTGTAATGCGACGCTTAAGAAGAATCGTATATATTAAATGCAGCCTTGGCAGATTCTTCGTGAACACACCGAGTTAGGCAACGTGTTGTGGCCGTTTTCAAGAAATCACATCGCGTTGCGGTCTTTTTGTTTTTCACTAACAAATACAACGAAAAATTCTCCGCCTGGGTGTTCCGGCCACCCTGACTACGGGGCATTTGGTTGACCTACAGGAGGTAACACTCACTTATCTGCGTTGCTTTGATTTTGGTCGTCAGCCTCCTGAATATTTTGATGTAATCCTTCACCGCTTTCTATTTTGCTTATCTCTTCATATAACATCGCCATTTCAATATACATCCACAACTATCTGCATCACGTCTTCTAATCTGTTTTCCAGTACAATTTCTTCCAATAAAAATTCAACAAATCAGGTATATTTTGAAATGTTGCGCACCATGCTATCTATTTTTGGGAGGCTTTACAACAAACTTGTTTCGTCATCCATAATTTCTAAAACGCGTTCATTTGATACATTATCTGTTCACTCGATTTAAATAACCATTTTATAACACTACATATCAAATGCTACAGTTTTACTTGTTTCCGGTATTCATTAACAAAGTATTCGCCTTCATAAAGTGATGTGCCTCATGGATGCAGTTTCCTTTAGACTGAATGATCATTAAAGACAATCCAGCGCTCTTGTTCATCGCTAATACATTTGATTTCCGGTTTGATCAACCAGCTTTTCGTTTACAGTTCTTTTCAGAATCCAGTGGAAGCAATTTCGGGTTTGTCACTTGAAGGAAATTTCATTCCCGTTGCTTGTCGGCAGTAGTATTCCAGCTCAATGGCCTGGGTGTCGTCAAACTTTATAACCCTAGTTCTCCTTCTCTTTAGCCAATAATTATCAGTCCACCTCGCATTGCATTTCAGTGCACTTCCTTTTACTCCACGCTGTTTAAATTCCTTCTGTTTCTCAGTTTTTTTTTAATTTTTTTTAAACTGGTTTACGTCTCTCAACAGCGAGGTCTTTAGAGACGGGAAAGGATGGGAGCAAGGAATGGGAAGGAATTCGGCCATGGCCTTTTGAAGGAAGCATCCCGGCATTTGCCTGGAGTGATTTGGGAAACCATGGAAAACCCAAATCTGGATGCCCGGACGGGGATTCGAACCGCCGTCCTCCCGAATGCGAGGCGAGAACGCTAACCGTTACACCGCCACGCTCGGTGTTTCTCAGTCTAACTCTTCACCTGTTTCAAGACGAAGTGTAATTTCTTCCTTAATATTCCTTCTCTCTGTCCCAATTGATTCGCACTTTTTTGTGTTTTATTGTAATAGTTTCTTGTTTACTGTCTCCATAGGTGGGCATAATTAGTCGAAAACTTTACTTCGTTAATCTGCTACTTAAAAGGTTAACTTCGATAATCGTTAAAGCGTTACATTTTTCCAAATTTAACGCAAGTTAAAGTTAACCATCCAAAAGTGGATATAATGTTTATTTTGCAGTAGGTATTACTGCAAGGAATACCAAGGTACTATGTACCGTTTTGTGAATCAATAATACGTCTACTCAATGTCCTGGAAATTGAGTTTTTACTGGAGTTAAACGTTTCAGTCAGCTTCTCAGAGGGATCTGATTCTTCAGCATTTAGTGGAATCATTTTGGCAACGAAAATGTTTGCAATACATCGGTCCACATTAGCTTCGAATACGACGGTGCCGGTAGTTACGATGCCAAATGTTTTATTCACGTAAACTTTTATTAACGAATGGAGATGAAAGCAAATTAATTCTGCTGCTATCTACATCAAAAGTAGCCAAATCACTTGAAGAAGACTTGGGCTTATTATTCTCCCCCCCCCCCCTCTCTAGAGTTGGCCCTGATTTTACTTTTTCTTCATATTGTCCATATTTGGATATATGCATCCTCTTCTTAAGTTGTTTAAGATTACTAAAGCTACACACGTGAGCCTTGGTTGTAGAAAGTTTAGGCAAACACAGTTTGCATTCATAAATCAACTGTTCTCGCAGTATTGATTTAAATTTAACATAATTGTATGAATGTGGCCAAGTATTTTTAATATTCTCGTTGCTATTGTTATCGTTGCTGCTTTCACTAACGGATTCAAGAGCTTCAGTTTCTTGATGTAATCATTTAACGAATGTCAGGTTAAACTATTTCACTAACGAAAACCAAACCAATACCAACTAAAAGGGACATTTTACTGGTAGCAAAAAGATTATAAAAATATCAGAATCAATCACAGATCGAAATAGAAACGAGTATTGAGCACCGGTTTGCAGACGTAAAATAGAATCACTCCAAAACTCTATCTTTGCTGTTGACACCCACGCCATGCCTAACATAACAGTTGTCTATGCATCACACTCACACTCGCACTTCGTATTACCTAATCCGTTCGCCATCCGACTAGCCGAACGTACAAGCGTAGCGTCGAGTGCAAGTCAAACAAACCAAATACGTCAACTACCAATTTCACGGACTAAAGTTAACGGTACTTCAATTTAACAGGAGTTAAGAAGACCGTTAACGATCTTTTATGTTAACTTTAAAGTTAATTTTTTGCAATTTTGTTAACTTCGTTAATTAACGATTAACGGATTAACGGTTTTCTGCCCAGCTGTAAATGTCTCCCTGTCAGCTGTCTGTACTGTGTTTTTGTTCCTTTGCTATCACCAACGTATATCAAATACTTAATAAAAAAAAATACGAAAGTAAAAACATCTCAGTGAGACTCAGGATGCCAGCCTACCTATACTATTTCCCGTTATTTAATCACTGTTTCTTTAAACGACCACAACGCAATAACTGAGATCGAGGGGAGATTTCTACAACGAGGTGGGGGAAGGTGCATGACATCGCGTTGGAAATGCTGTTTTAATCAACTTCTAAATTTAAAAATGTGCGATTTCATAACGGGAAGGGGGAGGTGGAAGTCAACAAAGTGTGGTAAGGGGTGACAAGCAAAGGGCGGGGTGTCAAAAATCAAGAAATTTGTGAAAATTTATGGATTGCTCCCTCGTTATTATAGTATTGTCTGCAATCCTGAAAAATATAGAATGTATTATATCCAAACTGTATCCACGTAACATTTACTCTAACCAACAACTTTGTATTATTTGCATAACTAATTGTAAATGCTGCGTTGGTGATAAGTAATATGCAGGTAAGCAGAGCGAAAATTACACGCAATAGGGAGGATGGTGGTTTGTAGTAGTATTGCTCATTTGTAGCAATTGTTTATTTGTGAACTGATACATAGCAAAACATTTAATTAACAATAAGAAAGGATTAAATGTTTCCCGATCAGAAAGAATATCAGTAAAGCTCTTACTTTAGAAAATACTAACAGTTTTTCAATATCACTGTGATTTGTGGTTCTGCTATCTAGTGGTAATGCGTTCACTCCTTATCAACACCAGCGAAGCCTAACAGCTTGTTTCTGAACTATCGCATATCCTTGACCAAAATTTTTCGTAATTTTGCCATTTGCAGGTTGAATTTCGTAAAATTCTTAAATAATTATGTTTCACAGCTGGAGAACTTGGTCTTTAAAATGATACCTTATTTATCGATTTGGTTAAGCAAAAAAAAAACCACACATTTTAGAATTAGTATATATCGTCGTCTTAGTGGCATGGTTAACTTGCATGTTTTGTCCTGTACGGTTTGTTGTTTCCTTTTTAGTTAACAAAGTATGTTTTAAAGATGCATTCTCACTGGCTAATGTATTCGTACAAGAGTGCCAGCAGGCAATTGAGATGCACCCTGACAACTAAAATGTATATTCTGATTCGTACATTGTGTTAATTAATTGCTTATTCTTTAAATTTCATTCAATAATGTGATAACTTAAAACAATCAAAAGCTCAAATTTATATACAAGACTTAAAAGCAGTTTCTGGATGGCCGTTTAAAAAAACCAGATCAATTAATCGATTAATGGGCGTGTTTATTTATCCTGGAGATTTTTTACTGATATGAAAAATTTATGGAAGCAGCTAAATTGATGGAGTTAACCACATAACGACATGATGCCATCTGTCAACAACTACACAAGTCAGTGAAATAATTCGGTGACAGTGAAAAATCAAACTTAAATAATTAGTTAAACAGAGTTGAGGGGTGTTTACAGCCGCTACAATGACGTCTCCTTTGTTCGGTACCTGTCGAGGTGTCTCGCCAATGCCGATGTCGTTCGGTGTCTTTGTCCTTGGTCGAAGGCCAAGCTGCGTGGGCGTGATGTGTCCGCGATCTGGTTCTAACGCTGCTCAGCTCCGCTGTTTACGCACTGGGCTGCAACCTGCCCACTCGCTTTACTTATACGGCGACAGTATCGGCTGTCTCATATTGGAGATTTGTTTTTGTGTTGAGTAGTGCCGGGGAGAACCGAGACGATCGACTAACTAGAGATAAGGAGCCATCCATAAATTACGTCACATGAATTTCATGATTTTTTTTTTAAGCCCCTTCCTCTTTTCCTTGTCGCAGGTAGTCATATTTTTGTGTGTCCCCCCCCCCTCCCCTGATGTGGCGTCACATTTTCTACAATTTTATATTAAAACAGAACTTCCAAAAATTAGAAATATATTTGTATTTAAAATATTTTTTTTCCATAAAATCAACAATAAATTAACATTTTTAGAAAATTGACAAAACACAACAAATCAGATGAATGATACAAAATTTAATCTCACTTTGTCCATAGGCTTTGAACACATTCCTTTATGTTATTTATGACTGATATTATTTATGACTGGCATAGCAGTCACTTCGTTCTCGATTTGGGTAATGTTGGGAACATTCGATATGTCAACATATTCAACGAACCATATATTGCCGGCCTCGGTAGCATAGGGGCTCGAGTGCTAGCTCCGCGTGCCGAAGGTCGCCGGTTCGAATCCGACGGCGAGCATGGATGTTAAGTAGTGTGTGTCTGTGTGAATGTCCTGTCCGTCCTGTGGTGGCCATAGTTAGAAGATACAATATATAAAGACACTGGATGATAACTGATTCACTGGAAGCTATAACATAATTACATTGAGCTGGCTGTATGGCCTCAGCTGCCGAAAGCCATTAAAAAAAACCGAACCATATGTCATTGTTGGTCAAACTTCCCTGTCACGTCTAGAATTTTCTTAGGACAAATCTTCGTGATGGGCAAAACCCCTTATTACCTCTTGGTTAGTGGCTTTGTATGATGAAAGATATTGGCTACAGATGCCACACGATCGTTTACATAACTATGCGGATGTATGTGGCGTCACAAAGCTTATGACTCGTCCATCCCCCCCATTTTTTGTCAGATGCCACACTTTGTTGACCCTCTTTCTCATCCTTAACAAGCAAAAAGAATTTTCATAAGTAGAGAAACATTTAGTTTGAAATTTTGACATAGTTAAACTACATGTATAGAGTTAATACATATGAGTTAGGTATAAGTTAATTGAATTGAAGCTCGCAGTTCATGAGTATCAGTATGAAAAATGAAGTATTCGAAACGTAGTTGTGCTGAAGAATGTTGAAAAATATGTATATAAATTAAGTACGAAATGGCCTTCAAGTAACAGGCAAACAGAGAAATTTGAGGAAGACTCTCAGGAGAGATAATATGGTGATTCACATTTTAAGACATGTATCGGTTAAGTTGTTAGTAAATGCAACAATCAGTGGGAGAAATGGAGATGGACACAACGTTACAGTACATGAAGCAAATGTCTGTGAACGTATGTTGTAATAATTTTTTTTATTTAGATAGATCTAGATCTAGATCGAATACATGGGGGATTCCATGAAACCAGTCCAGATACATAGCTGTTACGAATATCGTCTAGGTGTCTAGGTGTGTGTGAAAAACTGTATTGTCGATACGTTGTTTATTTAACAATGTCAGGAGGTTTAGCGTATTCATTAATTTTTAGTGACATTTCTCACCCGGCGACCTGATTGGGGAACTATTTCACTTCGGGAATATTTTTTCACATAAAGAAGATACCATCCTTTGTAATTAGAGAGGATTATTTGTATTCTGTACATTTTTTTTTTTTTATATATTTGCTGCTCGGACTTCCCATTGGGTTTTGTATTCCGTTGCGGTTAATTTTTCATCCATGTTTAGGGCAGGAAGAGCATTTTCCCAACTCTACTGGCATGCAGTGGATCGCTCCTTACACACCGGCAATCTAGCAGCAGTCCCCAGTCAGGTCGATGCATACTTCTTGCTTCGTTTGAAGTAGAGGTTTGCTGCAAAAGTCTGATGATGTCTCTCTCAAATCATTGAACCTAAAGCGGTCTGGTAAGTTAATACCTAAAGCGTGTGGGTACTGAAAGATTTCCTATTCGAATCCGGATAACAGCTGAAATTTCTCCGTGCCTTTGACCTTCACCGCTAATAAAACTGCACGATTAATGCAACGAATGCTCCGAACTTTGAATTCCCCTTTCAGCGATAGGTTCAGCCAACGACGACAGAGCAGGAATTCGAAGCAGCTTGAAACTGTCATCCGATATTTAACTATGCAGTGCGACTTTAAGGATTTTGTACGTAGCATACTTTTTACCTCCGTCAGCAATATCGCGCCTGTTTTGTTGCAACCCTCGAACATACCCATTACAACCGACGTCATCAATTCTATGCTTCATACATTCTAATCTTTATCCGTGGTTGGTTCCTTCGACTGTTTCTTCCACTAAGAAATTATCGGATCCCACATGTCTTAAAATGTGACTTATCATCCTGCATTTTTCTGTATGATTCTTCCACAAACATTCTTCCCGGTCCATCATTTAGTTCTGCAATTAATCTGTCCAGTTAATTGTCAGCACCACGTTCCAAATGCTTCAATTTTCCTTCTTTATGGTGTCCCTAAAGTTCACACCTCACTTTCATTAAGTATCGAGCTCTCTAAATGCAGTTTTTCCCAGTTCTAGGTCAATATTTGAAAGTAAAAGATTTTTTCTGTTTCAAGAAGGCTCTTTTCGTTAGTGCTATTCTGCTTCATCATCCTTCTTGCTTGGGCAGTCAGATGTTAATTTCACTTCTAGCTAACACAGTTCACTTGAATCTCCTAAATTATCTGATCGTAATTTTATATAACATCTACTATCATTTCAATTATTTCTACACACATTTCTTGACTTTTTTCATGATTTTATTTATATTTAGAACGATTTATTCTCTCAGTGTTTGGTACATACACACTATGCATCACCTAATTACTTTTGCGAGGACGGGTATCGCCTTTGTGTATCACCTGACTAAATCCGTGTTTGTGGAGTGATGTGCAAAAAGTCAAATTGCGGCAGGATGTATTTCCAGTTTTTTCTCGGATTACCTTGTCTGCCTCTCAGAATTCACCTTCCTATTTATCTCCTCCGGACTTGACTATGCTCACTTTTCACAGTTAAGCTTCTTGGCATAGTACCTACCATTGTCCTTTCTCTCCAACCTTAATTAAGTAGCAACTGTCAAACGACCTTGTTCACTTAATGGAGATCTTACATTAAAGAAGCAATCTCTCAAG
Organism: Vandiemenella viatica; assembly: GCA_031002005.1. Lineage (NCBI taxonomy): Eukaryota > Metazoa > Arthropoda > Insecta > Orthoptera > Morabidae > Vandiemenella > Vandiemenella viatica. The sequence goes on along the minus strand of JARYHS010013631.1, from coordinate 118,264,762 downwards.
AAAAACTAAAAGCATGCACTACAGGCGAGTAGGCAAACTAACAATGCCACAGGATAAACAGCGGAGTTACAGAAAAATAAAATAAATTCTTAGGAAATTATGGGAACGACTGAAACAGTTATAGCTTAGACATGAAAACAATGAGACCATATATTAGAACGAAGAAAGGGAAAAGTTATTGGATACAATCAAAAAGACTTAAATTGCATTGTTTGAGCGCATTAGATGGGTAGTCAACAGTAGACTCAAAAAACAAATTTTTTACTACCTTCATAAAGGGAAAAATGGAAACCAATGACTTTAAGACCAATCTGGTGGCTCAGTGGCTAAGGTGTCTGACTGGAAATCGAATGGTCCGCGCTTCGAATCCCGGTATCGGTTCGGATTTTCAGAGGTCCTTAACCCGACCTCCACATTACATAGCAAGCTGTGCCAGAGGTGAGGTACGCCATAACGCTTCCGTGTTTCAGATTATTTACCCAGTAGGATTACTGGGTTAGGTTAGTTAACCACGACAAGGCGCGGAGAAACTAAAACTTTGTCACCTGGCTGCTGAACAATTCTGCGAAATCTATTGGCCAACAATGCCAAACGATAGATTGATTAGTGGATCTGACAAGAAAATTTAGCATACCAGAGGGGACATCTTCTGATGCAGTGCAGTGTCGCAAATGTTGTGTTTTGTATATCTGTGCTCAATCCGTACCTTGCCTGTCAATAAAATGTCTGCTCCGCGATGGTGACTCAAGGTCATGTGACTGCCTAATCTTCAACTTTGTGTGGGAGTATAAAAAGACATGGGCGTGCTATACTGTAAAAATTTCTTTGGGATAACCAGTTAAATATAGCTGTTTTCGAAGCACGTAACGTATTTTACCCTGTAGTGCAGTGGTTCCACAGGGACCAGGGGTACTTGTGGCTGCTTCAAGGGGAACGCACGGTGGTAGTATCTTGGCCAAAGTAATCACTAAGATAACTGAAAAAAAAACAATTACGCAGATACTGCTTTCGCCAAAAGTTTTTTAAGACAAACTATGTGTGTGTGTTTGTTTGTATGTATGTATGTATGTGTGCGTTTGTATGTATGTGTGTGTGTTTGTATGTGTGTGTGTTTGTATGTGTGTGTGTTTGTGTGTGTGTTTGTCTCTCTCCCTCTCTCTGTGTGTGTGTCTGTGTGTGTGTGTGTGTGTGTGTGTGTGTGTGTGTGCCTGTGTGTGTGCGTGTGTGTGTGAGAGAATAGTATTACTTCAGTGCAAAGCACTCTACTGGGATTATCGCAATTATTTATTTATCATTTCAGCTAAAGGAGGTACGCGTGGATGATCGCTTTCTTGAAGTGGCACTGGGGAAAAATTAATTTGGAACCACTGCTCTGGCGCACTGTTACGTCTGCGTTTGTGTGCCCTTGGAGACTGCAGCAGTGCTGGTTCCGCGTGCCCTGGTTGCTAGCGAGGCCAGAAAGCTGTTCCCGCCTCGAGTGGAACAGCCGTCGCTTGAGATACCGCATATTATTAGCCAAGCGATGTACACAGTTCGAGTGCAAAGAAAGACTTGGCTATGAAGCAACAGGCAAAGCGTGCACAGCTGCAGAAACGAAACATACGCAGAGCGTCGGTATCATCTGTTCAGAGCACACTATGCTTGAGTGCTTATTGAGAGAAGAGATTACTCGCGGGATTGACAGCACCACTACTTTGAACTGGCAGCCGGTATCAGTCTTGATAGGAAACCAACATCATCATCGTGATAATTGACGTTCTGCCTAAAGGCAGATTTTTACATGCATGCTCTCCTCTCCATGGAGAGCCGTACTATGCACTAATACAGGGCGTTCGCCGGAAAACGCTACCCTCCCAGTCTGTTGCCGTCGGCAACTTGCTCGGGCAGTGGTGCCAGCAACTCCCGCCACACGGCACCGTGAATCACCGCACTGTTTAACACCTCCGCTGCCCCAACAGTGCAGTGACGCAGTATAATTTGGACCCTTACATTGTTAAGAACGGTTTCATTGCATTGTAGCTAGTTTGTGACTCCAGTCTCTTATTAATCAGTGTTGTGAATAAACGTTTCTTTGCGGTTTGGCTGGTTTGGGGTTCATACTCTTACTAATCTGTACCGTGTTTGAGTGTGAGTAAAGTTATGGTACGTTACAGTTTGCAACAAAGAATATTTCTCTACGATACATATGTGAAGAAGAAGTCGTTTAAAAAGTGTCGCAGTAAATTTCGTCGCGAATTTCCTGGCGCTTTACTGCCAGCTAAATCAACAATTCTGCGTCTGGTTAAAAAAGTAAGAGAAACGGGTTCGTTTTTTAACAAAAAGAGACTGTCGGTCAACCGTATTCTCACAGAGGAGAAAATTGACGATATCGCTTTTCGACTAGAACAGTCACCCAAAAAAACATTAAGTCAGTTAGGGCAACGTGTGTCTCTAAATATGTTCAGAAGATGTGAAATGTGAATTACACAAGAGGGTCAACACTTCCAGCATCTTTTATAAGGTAAGCTAATGAATTACGTCACATTTAAATGCTTAGCACATACAAGTTTATGAAGTTTATGAAGCGTAATTATTATGAAATAGTCCGCGGCCGACGGTCGAACAATGCCGGAAGCTGAACGCTCGCTCGCCGGGAGCAGTTTCTTCCTTGTAGCGCTAATGGTGGGTTGCGTTTCCCGGCGAACGCCCTGTATTTTAAGTTCACTCCGAACTGGCGGCTCAATGCGTCGCTCCTCACCTCACCTCACATGTAGGCTAGTGACAAATTTTTGTTCGTGAAATGTATTTTTATGAGACGGAAATTGGAGACCTCCTTAGCATTCGCCTTGATGATTACAAAAAGGACGGTTTGTTGGCGACCAGGACTCGAGTTTTCCCGTCGTAATGGGGTGTCCGTTAATTACGTGAGCTTGAAAAGAGGGGGAGGGGAGTCTGTCAAAATCTCATCAGGGGGAAGAGGTCGATGGAAATCTCACGTCAACTTTAATTTCGGATTGCCATCTTAAAACAACAGTAGAGCTAAAATAATAATAATAATAATCTCCAAAATTATGAAGTTGATCTCATGTTAGGGGGGAGAGTCTCACCAGATTTACTAGAAAACACCTGATGTAATTAATGAAAGCCCCCTAACACCCTGATCAAGCGTGGTGGCACCTTGACACGGGCAATCACACTGGCTGGTGGATAGGAAACAATTAACTGCAATTTTCGTAACAGATTTCAGGTAATTCTGTTCAATTATAGGCGAGACAGAGCATTAAGTATTTTTGTTAAAGCTTTGCAGCTCGTTTATGTTGATCTCATTAGAGCGGCAAGGGGCTAGGAACGGAAAGCATTTCGATCATAGCAGGAACTATTCCAGAGACGGCCTTGATTAATTCATTGACCTGTAGGAAACTGGATAACAGGACCGGGTATCGAACCCGTCTCTTCCGGTGAGCCACGCCACATACCGCACACCCACTCACTAATTACCTGTAATTTTTCTTTTCCCGACGCATTTGTAACTTGAAACTGCTGTGTCATTTTTCGGATAAACCATTCGCTGTCAGAAGAATATCAGGTGAATTCGAGATATGTTTTCAGAGCTGGTGTAATAAGAAAATTTGGTGAAACCATCAGGGCGTTTCACTCAGCGTGCATATCGTAAAACAACTTGTGTTCGAATTACTAAACATAAAGTCAAGACATCCTTAGATCAGTTTCTAAGTGTTTCCTAGACAGAAATTTTTGCTATATTTGCACGTCACTGTCATGAGAAACTGTAATATAATTATAATGCCGTGTGGTCGTAATGACCTGGTGACAGAATTACTTATTGGTTGTGTATTCCGTCCCTGGTGTAGTCACCTTAACTTAACCCAGTAATCCTACCGGATACAGGAAACCTACAGCTTAACGTGAATCAGAACCACGGATGTGTTCTGGTGTTCTTCACATGTGCCAGAGGTGAAGGTCGGGTTTAAGGGCTATGAAAATCCCCACTGTGACAGGGATTCGCACAGTGGACCTATCGATCCCCAGTCGGACACTTCGTCACCCGACTGCTCGTGAGAAACTGAAACAATACGAATGTTTGTTTTGGCCTTAAGCTGTCCTTACAGCTTTCCCATTAGAAAATCTCAAACCGGCTCAGCTTCCAGTATTTTCTCAAATTCTACTTACAGTGCGACGAATGCGTACTGTCGTAATTCAATTATGTTTGCTATAAACAGGTGTGATGTGGACTTCAAGTCTTATCTGCCTTCATTTTTCTCTTTATGAACAATAACCGTAAATACCGCCTCTCATTTTCACAGCATAGTAGCTACTTCTTCTTTTTATGATGCTGTATCCGATTTCGAATGTAGTTAGTTACCATGGAGTATGTTTTCTTCCATGGGAACTCTCTTGAGAAGATAAACAGGAGTTGTATCCGTAATATTTAGAGTATTTTGGTTTCGTTAGGTTCAAAAGTTACATTGAATCAAACGGCAGTAGCGTGAGCTTATGCAGACATAGAGGCGTCGTCGGATGACACTGTAACTGCTGTATGGGAACTTTAAGGAATTCTCAACATTCAAGATTAATTAAAGAAACGTGGCCTCAAATTACTTAGAGAAAATCGTTCAGCTGGTCACAAAACAAATTTTTAATTGACGTTGAAGGCAACTTGTAATAAAACTGTTTTGGGGATATTAATTAATTAAAGACGTAATTAACTAAGTAGAGGTGTGAATAATGAGAGTAGTTGAAGCAGTGATAATAAATAAAGTACCGTTATTCTGTGGAAGATGAAACTGATGCTATGACTACCATGATTAATCGACTAAAATATTATGCTGCGTCTAGATATTCTGCTTCTTACCACACTGTAAATATCGACGGTTTCGTTGAGTAGAGGAAACAAAAAGTGAAGAGTTGGACTCGGAAGAAGACCATAGGGTCTCTCCTACTGATAAGGGTAATGACGATGAGGAGTTGGCTATTTCTTTGGGTAATAAACGTGGTGATGACAATGCAGCATGCATTACCTGTGATGGATTCTTTTCAGATGATGTCAGAGGGGAAGTGTGGATTCGGTTCTAGAAGTGTGAAGGTTGGGAACAGATTTAATGAGCTGGATTAGAAAATGTGGTATACCTCTGCAACTTAAAAAAATAAAATTTCAAGTTAATAAAGTTTTTGAACAAAATTTTTTAAATTATTTCGAGTTATATTTCCCTTTTTATACAAGAAGCCAATACTTGGACCAACTCTTGAAAATTTCAATTTACATTTTTATTTGATACCTTGATTTTGGTAAATTAAAACTTTTTATTGACGTTTTGAACCCTCATAATATTTTCATGATTGTTTCTAGAAGTTAGTGACATCAAAATTATCCATATTGAGTTACCAGGTAAATCAGTAGTATCCAAATAAAAGGGGTAGCTCCTATTTGAACCTTTTCCTATACTACGTAATGGAACAGTCGAACACAAAGTGCTGTTTGACGGTCACAAAGCTCATTCCAAAGTAACATCGCATTACATCTTCCCGAAACTTAATCTTATTCTCTAAGTTTGGACTCACGTGTGAAGTAAACTTAACTAACAATTTTATTTTCTACCATCAACTAATCGATACACTTCTAAGAAGACATCTTTCTACATGTGAGAACGTGAAATATTTTGTGGGATTTGTCCGATCCTGATTTCATAGAAATTTGTCATTAGAGCGTTGTTAGGATAATATTAAAATGAGACGAGGAGCCAAATAAAAATATTATTGTTCGTTTGTTGGAAATATTTTGATTTATCTGTTGCACCTAAGTCTTACTTCTTGTGACATCTATTAACTTAATTTTTTATAATTGCGATGAAGTCGATTCATTCTGTTAGCTTCAAATTCTTTACAACTAAAAAAGTTCCAAAACATTTTTCATGACGGCAATAAATTACTGTTACAATAGAGGAGTTAGGAATAAACAAAGGTAAATTTGCTTTTGTTTTGTTGCAGGTGAGAGAAACCTAGAACTTCATGGCAAGAAATGCACGTTCTTCATCGGTGACTTGTGTCCTCTTGCGTGCCACCAAGCTAAAATAATACAATCAGAGGTAAAAATATGTGAATCCTTATATGGTACTAGTTCAAGCGCCCCTTACCTAAGGTGGTGACTGGAATTTGTTCTGAAAAATCTTACAAGGGAAAACAACACAGTATAGTGGAAACAGCATGCTGGTTGAGGTCACAGAAGACCAACTACCACACCTCAAAATGTAAATGTAAGTTGCGATATGAATCCCATCCTATTACACCAATGTAAACAACGCAAACTATAAGATAATTCATAACTAGTATGTTAAATATAAGTCATATTATGCATCCTATAGATAGAATAATTTCGTTATATGTAAACAAAACATTTTTTTTTCTTTCAAATTATAACTAATAGCATATTACAGAAAACAATGTACGCTGAGGATACCTCGACGAGAGGCGAAACGCGTCCGAAAAATAAAGAATATCCTACAACAGTTGTATTGGCGTATTTACTAAATAATAATTAGTCTTACATATGAATTCTTTGAAGTTTCCAGAGCGTGCGCGCAAAGTTTCCGTTTCTTCCGACAGATAGCTTACTTGCAGCAATGATTCAACATTTCGTCTGTGAGTGATGTACGTTATAAGTAGCTCGTCGTCATTTTCTCACTGCGGAGCAAGAAATTGTTGTAAACATTCACAAACGTTTATGTTCAGTTTATGAAGCATCATCACTCGACAGAAGTACGGTTAGTCACTGGGCACAGAGGGTGAGGCCATCTGAAAGCGGTTCTGCAGAGCTCCAAGATTAGCAGCGGTCGAGAAGGCCACCCACGGCTGTAATACCTGACAAGATACAGCGTGCTGCTGTGCTCATTCGCGAGGACCGACGCATAACGCCTCGGCAGTTGGCGTGGGAACTGTCAATCAGCAAAGGAAGTGTGAGTGTAATCGCCAGTGCTCTTGATTTCGCAAAAATGTGTTCACGATGGGTTCCGCGCCCTCTTACGGAGGAACACAAAACTCCGTGGGGATCCAAATTTTGGTCATCAAGAGTTTAAACGAAGACAGAGTAGGGAATCATGTTGTATAAAACACATTTGTCTGTTGATAACATTCTCCTGATCATTTTTCTGAATGCCTAATGTGATATGTACGAGGGTTGCCCAGAAACTAATACACCACATATTTTCTTCTTCAATCTTTTTGCCCCGGATTGTGACAGGTGATGAAATCTGAGTTCACAATTTTGAGTCCGAAACAAAACGGCAATCGATGGATTAGCTATATCCTGTCCCTCCACAGAAGAAAAAATTCAAAGCAACTGCTTCCGCTGGTAAGGTCATGATCGTTGTGGCGTTTTGGGACTGTGATGGTGTCATACTGGTTGATGTGATGCCGAGAGGCACCACCATTAATTCTGAGGCATATGTGAACACATTAACCAAACTCAAGAAGCGCTTCCAGCGAGGTGGACGCCATAACACCCCACATGATTGTTTGCTTCAACATGATAACGCACGCCCTCACTCAAGTTTGAGGACGTTGGAACACATCACCAAACAGCGTTGGACAGTTTTACCCCATCCACCCTATAGCCCTCACCTAGCTCCCTCAGACTGTCACTTGTTTGGGCCATTGAAAAATGCCATTTGTGGGAGACATTTTGAAGATGACAAAGAGGTGATTGGAACAGCGAAGAAATGGCTTCGTGAACAGATCATGGAGTGGTACCGCCGGGGCATATACGCTCTTGTGTCTCGCTGGAGGAAGGCCATATAACGGGAAGGAGTTTACGTGGAAAAGTAGGGAGTGTAGAAGAAACATCATTCTTTCTTGTGTATAAGTTTCATTGTCTTCAGTAAATAATTGTTGAAGAAAAAAAGTGTGGTGCATTAGTTTCTGGGCCACCCTCCTACATATCACATTAAGCATCCAGAAAAATGATCAGGAGAATGATATCAACAGACAAACGTGTTTTAAATAACACGATTCCCTGCTCTGTCTTCGTTTGAACTCTTGATGACCAAAATGTGGATCCCCACATTCAAGCAATCGTCTGACCAAAGTTTTCTAACCCAATTCCTCGTCCGTTCGTGAATGAGGTCTTGAAGTTGCAAAGCTGTCTGTGGTATCTGTAACGGCGTGAGTGAGAGATGTTATAAGCTAGTCTCCGATGTTAACGGTTTCTGCATTAAATTCATGCTGGCTTAACACTTTGATTTACTAGTAACGTATGTGGAATGGAAAACCTTATGAAACTAAGTAAAAAAGCAACAAGCGCACTCGTACCAATTACCCCTGTTGTCACGTTAGGAAATTTTAATTTATCCTGCGTGACTCCGTAAGTAGATCGGCAACGTAGCGCCTTCTGTGATTGTGGCGATCCGGTGTTAGCACATAAGTGTACTGTGGGAGGACTGGTGTCAAAATTACTGCCAGCCCCTGCGGGCAGACCACTATGTCAGTACTGATTGGAGGAGCGTTCGGACTGTCGCGTAATACCAACCATTCCTATACAAAATATCTGCAGCTTGCAGGAGAGTACAGACTTCACTCGCAGCCGCTTTCCTCTCAGAAGTAAATAAGTAGTTCTATTTGGATTTGAATAATCTGATATTCTCTAAATTCTATGTCGACTTTAGTTGTTTTGATTTCAGACACTTTTTTCGAAATTAATTAATGTAAATTTATTCTCTCTTCGGAACGATGGAACCTCTTCAGTCGATCATCCACATGTGGCAAAGACATTTTATTTGATAATAAGAATGTTTTATGCTGTTTCCTTTTTATTTCAGTAAACCAACGGATTTATTTATGGAGATCTTATCACAATAATATAAACATATTTCTAATTCCGGATTCATTCGGACGAAGTAACTACTAATTATCTCTTAGTATCCGAAAATTTTCCACTTTACAAATATAATTCTTTATAATTTTTCTTCAATAGTCTCGATTTCTCTCATAATTCTTAGCACTATTTCCTTACTATTTCAGCCGCAGTATTAAAATTTCTCCCTATTTAGGATTCCAACGTGAAGGGAATCGAATCCTACTGCTCGCATTCCGCTGGCCTTCAGTCTGTAAACAGAATACGTTGCAGACCTGAAATTTGCAGGGGTTATATATTCCTAAGATCGAAAACCGAATTTCATATTTAGAATTTTCTAAAATCATGTTTTATCCAAATTAAAGATTCTTAAAAAAAAAAAAAAATATCCCAGCGTGAAAGCTATCAGTGTTTCAAATTTGTTAAGTAGAGGACTACCGTTTTTCTTCATTCTAAAATAAACACGTTTTTGCTACCTGGTGTATCTCAAAAGCTTCTCTGACTAGTAACATGGAATTTGTTTCCAATCTTTACCATTTCTTGAATTTCAAAAAGAACTAAAAATTCTTCACCTAATTTGTACGTCATGAACAAGTAAGTTAATAGTTTTTATTCTGTCATTACTTGACACAATTTTATTGAAGTACTCTTAATTCAGACATCATTGCATTCTAATGGGTGAGAGAGAGAGAGAGAGAGACTTACTATCAGCACAAAATTATGGAATTTACCGATTTCAGACAAGATGCATCGTAACCAAGTGTTTCTCGGGCCGAGAGCGGAGTACATAACATTAATTTGAAATATTTAAAGCATATGATTTTTGTGTCATGTGATTGCGTCTGACATACCACATCCACATCCGTTTAGAGTACGGAACGCCAATTGTGCTAGGCTCGAGTTGCACTTGTCAGGGTATTCTACATAGATGAGGATTCTGCTAAGTACAAACATAAATGTCTAAAATTTTCAATTTGGTTATTATTGACATTTTATTATTTGCTTCTAGATCTTTTGCCAGATATTTAGTCTTGGCTGACTCTACTGTATTTTCAATCGCTTCATTACATCATTAAATTGCCTATTTCTGGGCGATTAGTTTGATTTATTTTTAGGCTTTCCTACTTTCTGAATGATGAGCCTTTTTGGAGTCATTCATTTATCTGTTTGTCACGTCCTCATGTTTTAGAAATATATCATTATGCAATATTTCACTGTTCCATACACAATTATAACGTAAAACTAGGAAAAATTGCAAAAGCCAGGATTTCGTTTATAAAATATTAAAAGGCCTTAAATATAAGCTGGCATCTCGCCGACTCTAGAAATGTTTGGATTTTTTATTATTATTACACGATATTTACCACTTTTAGGCGAACGACAATCTGTTCCCCACCCTTCTTGTTTCCGAAATGCTGTTATAATTTACTGGAGTACATAATCGCTTATAAAGAAGAGTAAAGTTAAATTATTTTTTTTTAAACTGCTTAACGTCTCTTAACAGCGACGGGAAAGGATGAGGGACAAGGAAAGGGAAGGAATTCGGCAATGGCCTTTTGAAGGAAGCATCCCGGCATTTGCCTGGAGTGATATGGGAAACCATGGAAAACCCAAATCTGGATGCCCGGACGGGGATTCGAAACAGTAAAGTTACAAGGATCGTTCTGGAGTTTATGGATTTTATAAAAGATTTAAATGAGTAATTTCAACAAATCTGATCAGTCAGTAAATTTTTTTGGCAAAACAAAAATATCATGAAAGTGCCCATCATATTTTTTGAAGTTTTTACAAAATAACTTTTAAATTAATTGAAATTTATGCTTAATATGGCTATGGAATCTTCAGTACGCGAGAAAAACTCTCACCTTATTTCTTTTCCGTATTGCGTTTAGAAATTTTGGATCATCCTTTCACGAATAGTTACTTAAACAATATTCAAATGTTACGTTTCTCTTTAGAACAACATAACGCTTCGAGCTAAAGAATTTTATGTCCTTCAAAGTGCACTTAACTGATTGATAATAACGTTATTTCACGTCTACTAAAGCTGTCCGGATTGACTATCGAAAAATTGTAAAGTGGTAACTTAATTTAGCCACAATCAAAGCTTACAAAAACGGTCTTTGTAGAATTGGGTAGCGAAGATAGATTTCAGACGGTTATCCTAAAGAAATATTAACTTGTAGTGACATTCGGAAGAGATGATGTGTTCTGAGAGTGGTCCGTCTGTTGACATTTGTATTCGTCTCAAAATTTTACTTTGAAGTCGTGCAGCTACATATGAGAATAACCTCGGAGACGCTTGACTTTCAGCCAGATTAAAATTTCTTAAAACTTAGGACCCACAAGCGTTCCAGTAATCAACTGAACGTTTATGAACGATAACGTTTGCAGCTTTAAGTTGAAACTATGTTTACTCTGGAGAGGCGGTTAACAACTGAAAGTGCTTGAGAAAAACTGGTTCATGTTAAGAAGTACTCGTTAATGCTCAGTGCCGTAGCGACAAGTTGCTTTCCCCAAAAAACCTTACGGGCAGATTTAGCGAACAGTACGAAACGTTGTAACAAAGATCTCCTTGTAGGGTCAGGAGCTCGAATGGCTTTGTGTACTGTCCTAACGCAATCATGACACTTTCTCTTTTACTCTACCTTTTGATTAATTACTTTTATGTAAATAAATATAATGATTTGTTTTCTGCATAATGGAGTTCTCAGAAGATCTGAGCTGCCATCCAAGTTTTCTACAATTTGTTGGAAGCAAATCAAAACCGAAAGAAAAGGACTTATTAACAATTCCCTGAAATATGGTAGGAAGAGGAGAAATAGGCTCCAATTAGATAATAATATGGTTATATGCGTCTCAAAAATAAACCATGATTAGACAGTTCATAAAATGTAAATAAACACGCACAGTTTTCTCACTGAAAATTTTGTATTTGTACTGTATTGTCAAATATGCAATCGTTCCTTTTATGCATTTATTTGGTTTGCAACCGTGGCCCCTCTAGCAAAACCTGGCGATCTCTCTGGCAGTCGCGACCCACAGGTTGAAAAACACTGATTTAGAGCATGAGCTTCTAACTATTTTTGACTTATCGCCACCTTTACTAAAAAAACAAATACGCACCGGTCACTTTTCGAAAAAAGTAATTGTTATTGTCCACGTTACAGAAAAAGAACACAGACATCCGTTCTTATAATAAATAATGTGACCCACTTTTTTGAAATAGTTATTCGATGGCGCCTCTCTTAGGTGAATTATACAATGAGAAATAAATAAAAACAAGGACAGATTTCTAAAATTACTTTATTAATAGATAGTTACAATAATGGATGGCTTATTGTTCAGTTTTAATAACAAATGCATATTACGAAAAATATTATTAGATGGCTGTGCTCGGTGTGACGAGATTAATTTTTCGATATTTGGTGCCTTATTTGTCGTCAGCAATTTGAAATTTCCCATTCCACTATTTACAATCTGTTTCTTTTCTTAGCTAAGAAGTTGCTGACTAGACAGACTACTCTGTTGGCTACAGATATTCATGGAAATACAATTATTATTATTATTTTTTTTTTTTTTACTTATCGCTTATCGAGGTCATTAGAGGCGGGATGGGAGTTGGGACAAGGAACAGGAAGGAATTCGGCCATGGCCTTTTGAAGGAAGCATCCCGGCATTCGCCTGGAGTGAATACAATTAAGAATTTCTTTCAAGCTACCTTAAAGTCGATTATAATGGTGGAAATCAGGTAGCGGTGGTTGTTCCGCAACGCCCCTTAAATTTGCCTTGGAACAGAAACGCCCCCTACCATCTCTTCAACCCCCACAGGTGGGTGGTAACGCTCACATGGGAAATTCTGTTTTAGAGCATAGCTGAACTGTCGTTTCAAATAATTTGTGTTTGCTTTGGTAACTTCAGAGAAAAGTCTGATGTATCATTTTTAAGCCGATCTTGAGTAAATATGAATTAAACTTTGCCCGCCGAATTTCATTATTTAATAAAAGAGGTTTTTCTTTGGTAGGAGCTAAGATATTAGTCAAGTACTTCAGTGGAAGTTTAAACCACCGGAAAACTTGCATTTTCGTAAAACAAAGTAACTACTCATAGTGGGTTACGAGTAACAGCGTAATGTTTCTAACAATCGCTCTGCTGTGGAAACATTAACCGTCAATTTGGTTCTGCCAATTAAGTGATCTTCGCTAGTGAAATTAAACAATATATGCGGAAAACGCCTTCACTGATAATTTAATTAGTCGTGGAGGGGACACTTAGATGGCTTAAAAAGTAGCCTCACTTTTTTAATTGTAAGGTGGTGATACAACAGAAAGCTGTGGCGTACAAATCGCATGTTTCTTTGCGTACATATCTAAATCTGTCTGTGTTCTGGAAATATGCTTCAAGGTTGTAACTACGTTCATCAGTGAATCATTCTTCAGACGACTTTGTTTCTAGTCGTTAAGTGATATCTGTTAGCGAATTTCCTTATGAAAGTTTATGTTGTAGAAACAGTATATGTAACTCAGCTATTCAACTATGATCTGAATTACCAGGGTTATCAATTAAGTTCCCAAATGCGGGAATTAAATCTCTCACGGTACGAAATAAAGGCATATGTCGTCCTTATAAAGCTTGTCCATCTGTAGGACATTAAACACCACCGGTAAACAAAATAATATAGTCTACTCTTGTGTCATTAGTCGCTTAGTTTTTTCTGAAATCATCCATCCTTTGCCACCGAGCGTGGCGGGTGAATGGTTAACGTTCTGGCCTCGCATTCGGGAGGACGCGGGTTCGAATCCCCGAATGGGCATCCAGATTTGGGTTTTCCATGGTTTCTCCAAATCACTCCAGGCGAATGCCGGGATGCTTCCTTCCAAAAGGCCATGGCCAAATTCCTTCCCGATCCTTGTCCCCAGCCCCATCCCGCCTCTAATGACCTTAGCCGTCGACGAGGCGTAAAGCAAAAAAAAAAAAAAAAAAAAAAAAAAAAAAAAAAAAAAAAGAATCCATCCTTTCCTGAACTGTGCTAATTTGTTTCTCTCAACATATGCTTTATAATTTACGCCATTAATTATCTGATTATCATATTGTCATTCGTACTTCCTTCTGTAGTTACCGTATACTATTGCCTCCACTAAAAAACGATCCCACATATCTTAAATTGCAGACCAACATCCTGTATCTTCTTTCTGTGAGACCTATTCACTAACATCTATCCTCAACCAGCATTTACGGAACAGGTGAGCTATATTCTATCCGTCCATTAATTTTTAATTTACTTCTATAGCATCACATTTAAAATGTTCCAAATTTCCTTCTTTCTCGTATTCCTGAAGTTCAAAGTTCGCTTCCATATAATACTGGCGCTTGAACTATAGAGACCGAACGTGGTGGGTGAACGGTTAACGTTCTGGCCTCGCATTCGGGAGGACGCGAGTTCGAATCCCCGTCCGGGCATTCAGATTTGAGTTTTCCATGGTTTACCCAAATCACTCCAGGTGAATTCCGGGATGCTTCCTTCAAAAGGCCATGGCCGAATTCCTTCCCGTTCCTTGTCCCCACTCCAGTCCCGCCTCTAATGACCTTACCCGTCGACGAGGCGTAAAGCCATAAGTAAAAAAAATGGAACTATAGAACATATTATTTCCCCATATAAACATTCCTTGACTAACGACTGTTTTTATAGTGCTTTTATACCATGTCGTATCTTTTTCCTTCAGTCAACCATTCTATTTGTTTTCCAAACGCTGATAACCGAAATACATCTTGGTTAGAGGAATATGTAGAAATCTGTAAAGAATACTGCGGAAAATGACTTTTAGGCACAATTTTTGAACTCTTTGAGTCCATGGGAGTTCAGCGTGAAAGCAATTGCTTAAGCAATTTATGATTGCCTCCTTTCCGTTTGAAATACAGTACAGACAGCACGAGAATTTACGCAGCTTCTTGCGAAATAAAACTAAGGTGACAACTCTTGTTAAGAGAGAAAGCAGCGGTGGCGCCAATGTTGAACGAAATAATAACCTACTCTGAATCACGACTTCTTTTTCTTCCAATCCAAACGACCGTACAGATAAAAGCTATCGGTTTGTTGAATAATTTAGATTTAGATATTACGCATTTCTAATTTTTAAGATCTCCTGAAATCACTTTAATAAATTTTGAAATGTATCTCTGTAAGTGATTCGGAGTAATTTACTTTAATTAGCGCTAAATTTCCGTCCTGGTTTTTATATGTCGAACGCCTTCTCTGTTAAAAAGATTTCGTTAAAAGCCTTCCCTGTTGTATTTGTTCTCAAAAGTTAAACATAAATGGCATTTTGCAGTAAAATATGCTGAAGCGATGCATTGTGCTGTGAACACTGTAACACCGTAACACCGTTGACGCTGCTCTCGTCAGAGGATAATTGAAAATTTGATGACAGATCTATTTCATGATCAAGCAAACAGCAACAGCAGAGAAATCGAGATTGGAACCGATTCTTTTCTATACTTTTTTCCTCAAGTGATTAGGGAATGGAATAAGAAGGATTTTTTTAAAACCTTTAGTGCACAACCTGAAGGTTGGCTGGATCCTCCCAAAGGGGGGCACAGTAAACCATTGTGTCAGAGGTAGAACGTCTAGTTCATTTTCAGTGTGACCCACAGTTTAACGTGGAATCTGAACCACGCAACTACCTGCAGTAGCTCAAATTATCAAACAAAACTCTTAAAATTTCCTGCACCCATCGGGATTTGAACCCGGCTCCAGAGAGAGAAAATTTAGAATCCTACAGGGGCAGGTTTCGAGAAACCACTCCGGCCATCCGGATCTGGTTTTCCATGGTTTTCTAAGATAGCTCCATGTTAATGCCGGGATGTTGCATAGCACACGAGCGCTTCCTGTCATATCGCGTTTATCCATACCCATACATAATTATTTACACATCAGCATAGGTGCAACGCACCATCCGCTACCTACTGTAAAGTGAATTTTCATGGCATGAGATTCGTTACGGCTGTATGCTTTGTTATGCTACTTTCACTTTTTAATGTTACTTTGATCAGTGCTACAAATATATTCTTCGTGAAAGCAATGAACTTACAATAATTATACTCGCCACATAAGTATGTCATCGAGCAGCACAGCTATTAAGATTTTATTAACAATAAAGCATTTTCAAAGGAGTCATATGAATCCAATAACCATAAAAGTTGATGAAAACTACACCAAGATAGTTTGTTGCATTGAAAGGAATAACGAGCAGACTGCCTACAGTTAAAACCTATTATTCTCTTTACAATTTTTACGCATATAATAAGACTAAAACCGGAAAACGTCTGTACAATTGAGATATAAAAAAAATGAGTTTGGGGCACTGTTAATGACCTGTAGAAATGAAATCAACTGTTTTAAAATTTGTTTTAATCCGTATGTTAACATGACGAAGTTGAGGACAACAGCTAGTTGTTAAATGCGCCTACAACACAATGCTTGCGACTGACGACTTGAAATTAATTCTTAAATTTGTTAAAACAAAAACCAGGTATCTTGAGTGGAGGCTATTTTGCTCCCTTTATGATGAAGTTTCTCCAAAGAAGTGAAAATGTTGTATGATATCAGAAGAATTTGTTGGTAGAAAATAAATTCTTCTTGCTTTTCGGCAGAGAGCCGTCCGTATTGTACATTTCACCTCCAACGTCCAGTAGAGACATTTCATTCAGGTTACTGTTGTCCAAATATTGTGCATCACATTTGGACTGGAGTATTTAGTATCCAAAATTTTGCTCGTCAAGTTTTCATTATTGCAGTAAAAGGGTAAATGTTATCCTATTTTTTCAGGTAATTCATTGTGACAAATATACTATTTCAATAATATTTAAAAGTTTTTCCGACGTCAGGTGGAAAAAAAGGGGGAGAATTTGCTCCGCACGTTTTTTAATATTTTTTTGATGAATTCAACTATAAAACACCAGATTCTTACGTCATAGTGAGGTATGACAATATAGGCAGGTGTCATTTGCCAGTGTAACGACGAAACAGCTAAAGCGGAAAAGTGTGAAAATTCATGGAAGTAGCCCGAAACAATGCAGATCGTAAAAATAGACTGTAGTGGTCATATTATACTTCTGGGTATAAGTGGGAGGATTTGACTGGAGGAATCGACGAGCCTAAACTAAACTCTAAACCTCCAACTTTCTAGAACGTTCTATCATTGGATGGCCTTCAGTGATTGGTTGAAAATGTTTATTTTGTTTACTGACTTTCTTAAAAAAAATTAATTAATTACTTAATGTTTGATTTG
The DNA here is from genome assembly GCA_031002005.1 of Vandiemenella viatica. Taxonomy (NCBI): domain Eukaryota; kingdom Metazoa; phylum Arthropoda; class Insecta; order Orthoptera; family Morabidae; genus Vandiemenella; species Vandiemenella viatica. The sequence goes on along the minus strand of JARYHS010013631.1, from coordinate 118,247,635 downwards.
AAAATTTGTTCAATTTTTAAAATGTTTTGAAAAAATTGTGGAAGTTCATAGTTCTATGGAACACTATGATTTTTTTTTTTTTTGTTGGCTTAATCATAGCATTTTTGGACGAAATAAATATTTTGTTGGTTTCACACATTGTTCTTGTACCACTTTCGCTCTAGACATGGTTACAATGCGCCAGTCATCTGTTTTCATGTAAAATCAAGGTATTTATCGATTCGGAGCAAAGTCTGCAGCATGTATAGTAGACTTTGCTGCACTTATAAAAATTTAAAACAAATATTCAAATCATAAAAATAAACTGTAGTGCTAATATTCTACTTTTGAAAAGCCTATTGAATTTACATGCTAAAATCTGTATCTTTTTCCTAATATTAACAGCCCGAGAAAAGTCGTTTTCTGAAAACTCTCAAACATGTAGTGCAAAGTTACCTCTACTTGAGGTAATTCAAGATTTACTGAATCATTCCAGCTTCTTGGTAGTTGAACAGTAAATACAAAAAAGTGCCTGAATATGGGACTGTAACGTTTGATACACTGCGCCTCATATTTTTTCTTCGGAATTATCTGATCTGTTCGCGTGAATCTCTGGCGCTGTCAGCTTCTCCTAGAAATGTCAGTAGGCTACAGCCACTCGTTGGCTGTTACTCGGTTCGCTGAATATAACGACCATTTCCGCGACGTAACCTTCTTCCACACGCCAATGCGCAGTAATTGGGAGTTCATGTTAGGTTCACCAACATGCGAGAACACTCAGGAAACGTTTAAAATAAATTTTATAGCAGACGATTCCTGCATCACCTCAATCAGCACACAACCATCCTGCTACTAAAAAATCTGTTTGGAACAGTTTTATCTTTCCATTCTCCAGTCACACTAACGAAAATGTAAGTGTGGATTCAATTTAAAATTATACTTTGGATACATGGTATAGTAAGAGAAACGTGAACTCCTTCATTGGGTGAGGTCGATAACATATTATAATAGTTTTAACTGGTTTGAGTAGAAGTACTTTTCTTCTTTCTGTACTGAGCCAGGAGATTAGGAGAGGTAGAGGTGCATAGTTACTAACCACCAAATAGTGTACCAAAATACTGGGTTAAATACAAAATCTCTTCACAGTGTATATAGTTCTGAGGCATAAATGTATGTTATATGATGTCGTTAAACATTGTGATCCACGACATCTTTCGGAAGAGTAGGCTGGAACGCCCGTCATCGGGTTCGGCCTTCTTTTACACCTGTATGCAGATATGGCACGCACAGTTATTACTGCATAATTGGCACCACGAATCTGTCGTTCACTGATCTACTAGGGATGTTACTCGTTTGGCTGATATGGATGTTGCAGAAATAGATCCAAATGTTGATAAGCACAGAATTGCTAAATTAAATACAAAAGTTTGTGTAAGTCAAAGAAGGCAATTTGAAGAGGAATCTTAGTAGGACATAATAGTCTGAAAATGAAGATTTCAAAGTTGGCCGATACTAAACAGCGAAAAATTGACAGCAGGAAAAAATACTGAAAGGATGAATATATAAATCACCTCAATGGCGCCATTCCATTGTAAAGGGGAGAAATTCTCTTGAAAAAATAAAAAAATCTAAATCATTTTCTTGGTGGTATTTTATGAATAAATACGGTGTTAATGATCTGGTCATAGTTTTAAAACTAGTATATAGAAATATTCTTTTAAAAACTAGGAGAAATAATAGAATCTAATGGTTTACACAAAAGGCGATTAAAAGTTCTAGAATAGTGGAATCAATTAACAAAATACAACATTTGAATGAGGTTACATTCCATGACGTTGCCTTGAAGAAGAATTTCTCGCTCTATACCAAAGAGAAGAATTAAGAGAAGGGTCGCTGTTTTAAATAAAACCAACATGAACGGAAGGAATTATATTTCGAAACCAAGAAATTGTCGGAAACAATCAGAGAAAGAAGGACTGCTTCTTAAGGACATTAATTGTGAATCAGTCCAGAATACTAACAAAGTAACTTCCTCATTTTTATAAGAAAACTCGGAAACACAAATTCGTTGATTTCCTGACTTTAAAAAAACAGAGATAGTTGTAACGAATATTTAAAAAAAAGTCCTGAACGTGACATCTCTAAAAAATGATCAAGAAATTCAAAGGTTTCCATGAGAAATAAAATAATAGGTCTGAGGTAAAATCACTTGTACAGGAGAAAAAATGAACACTGTGAAATGAAAAAGAAATATTAGAAGCTGAGAAAAGGGTTTCTGACACCGCTGCTACTTTGTCCTATAGTGTTCATTTGACGCAATTTTGATTTGTGGTTTAAAATCTTCCCAGTTCAAATTAGCGTACGCTGTAGCGACATCTGGATAACGGTCTTCAGGGACAGTATTCATTAGTCACCTGGACGAATGGTTGTAACTTTGCCCGTGAAAAGCAGGATATACAAAAATATAGCAATAATTTTTCACAAAGCTTAGAGAAAAAGTGGCAGTACGGTAGCCTTTCTGGATTTGAAATATCTTTAATAACGTACATATGAATAGACGAAATATTCCAATTTTTAAAATAAAATGAAATGAAGAGAGAGAGAGAGAGAGAGAGAGAGAGAGATTCCGTTCCCGTGCTATTTTAAACATTTTATAGTGTTAAAACAGGGACTTCTCCGTATATTTTGAATAAGTTTTTAGAGCCTTTGAAACGCAACTTTGGAAACTCAATATCACTACAAAGGACACGAAGGAGGAATAAGACAGTTGTATAGATGACGTTCTGAATTATTATAAAACGGCAAAAACCAGTAAAAATCGATCGGAGTTCAGATATAAACTGTGTTCTAGAACTATTTCCAAAGGAATTTCCCGTACTTCACTTAATACTCCAGGAAAATTTCTCTTCTCGATGTCTTCGCACATCAAGACTGTTATTCATAGCCGACTGTTTCTCTGTAAACTCTCGAAGCTATAACCCACTTAAAGATGCTGGTCTTGTTCCAGTATATCCCTGGTCAGATAATGCGTTGGTATTCCAGACTGCTGCACAAAGCCAAACCTACTGTACTACGTTTTTATATATTCTTTGGCGTTTCCCGGTAGATTCACTTGTGTGGATTTCGCATTTCACAGATGTAAAGGAAAACAATTTCATGAAGTGGTGGACTACTTAGACACGATGACTTTTTAATACTTTAAATTGTATTCACAAGTTACTAAGTCACCGTGGTCAGTAACAATATTCTTCCAAGCAATGTCGTGTTAATCTTTGATTTAGTGTGATCTTTGGCGTCTCTGTTTAGGTTACGATAGGTGGTTTATCTCGTATGTAGTTCGATCTATGGCAGCTATCTGATACGTTTAAGAACAGATTATCATACATGTAGACATACCGCGAAAACCTAAATAATATCAGTTCTGTAGTTTTTGCATGATGCATGGACAAAGAATTCCCAGACAGATTTATATATGATGTTATTTCTACCAATTTTCCTTCTCTTTTTATGAACAGACAGTCACAAAAACTCCACTCGTCTGTTTACCTGTGCCAAAGTAGGTTCCTCAGTTGGTTGAAGAAACCACTATTTTCATTACGCTGTTCTGTACTTTACCCATCCATCCCCCGTCACACCAGTTCCAACATATCTGAAGCCTTCCACATATTTAATCCTATCTCAAAGTGTGAGGGCCTGTCGTACTCTCTCACTCATTCTTGTGAACACAACTTTGCGTGATCCGCTGAACTCCGAAAGGATCCATGTGATAGTCCAGCACACAAGTGACGAAAGAATGAAAACTTGTAATTTGTCGTTTTATGGTAGCTGCTACTAGTGAGTTGGCAGGTGGCATTATTAGAAGTGCAAGGGAAGATATGCGTGCTGACTCGGCAGTTGATTGGCCTCAGGTAAACGTCCTCGACGATAAGTGCTCCGGACACGATGACGTCACACTGCTGGCGCGGAAGTAGGCGCCGCATGCGCGTCACGTGTGGTGACGTCATCTGAGCAGCAGGCGGCTGCTGTCTGCAGGCACCTGTGCGCCGTCACAGGACGGCCAGAACACAATACTCAGATAGCGACCTCTCCCCGTCTTTTGAGCCCGATAACGACAACGTTGGCAATGCAATAATATAAGGTACAGAAAAATAGATTTGGTTTTGGAAATCGATATAGAGTACAGTACAGAAGTACAGTCCTTCTGTGACAATATCACATCCAACCAAACATTTTTATTATCACATCTTTATCTTTAATTAATTACATTAGTTTATAAATAATTGTATTGATGTATGTAAATTAATCTGCACATCGTGTTCCACATTCCTAGAATGTATAGTCTTTGGGGTTAGCATAAGTTTAGCAGAGTTAGCTAGTGTTAAGAATTTTTTGCGTTGGCGATGGTAAACAGTTGAGATCACAGAGGGTGTGGTGGCACCTAATTATCGTCATGCATCGACGCGTGTCTGAATCTCGGTAGTGTGGAAGCTATAATATATTTGTAATCAGGGTTGTAGTTAATTCAAGAAGTGTTGTAATGAATATTTAAATTTTGATTTTGCTAATACAATATAAGTGGTTCGTTTGGAATGGTGATTATATCGTCATAGCAGTAGCTACCATCATTTTTCGGCAGATCTAAATTAGCTAACAATATTCGACTTTAAAATTTAAACGAATGTGTTGATGATGAGATGGGTCTTCATATCAATAACAGGCTGTATTTTCATGTTGTTAAACCATATAATTCTTCGGCAGCTGACCTTTGATTGTCTAATTACTAGGGAAGCTTACACCTCTAATCCACTACCCTTTTTTCTGTCATCAGTCCCTCGCTTTGTTTCATTCAATCCTTAATCCCGAGCTATTTTGATTATCTTAAAATACCCGTTACGACCCGACCTACATTATCAATTATATTTCACATTTTCAAACTTTTTCTTCCTCTGCAATTCTACCCCTCGATGTTTTCTCCACTAGCAAATTAACTAAACCAACTTGTTTTAAATGTGAAACAACATCCTATCTCTTCTTTCTGACAGTCTTCAAAGAACTTCTTTCGTACTTCATCGTATCCAAACACGTTCATTTTGTACTTCGTCTGTACACTTAATTTTCAGCACCTTTCAGTAACATAACATTTCAAATTCTTCAGTTCTCCCTGATATGCGAATTTTTATTTATTTTAACCCAGCATTCTGGAGTACAGTGGTACGAATCGCCAACCATCTGTATTTGGATTTTTCGTGGTATCCCCAAATCATTACAGGCGTATGCCGGTATGGTTCCTTCAAAAGGCTATGACCGAATTCGTTCCTGTTCCTTGCCCAGACCTTTCCTGGCTTTAATGACGTTGATGTAGACGGGGCTTAATGCCTGAAGCGGAAAAATATATAACTATCTCAAAACACTCTAGAGTTACGATCACTTCGATAACCGTCGTGTGATCTCGCAGTTGATTTTATGTATTCAATCAATTTATAAGGTCGGTCTTGCGGGAGGCAGCATTTATGGATTAGTCATAATTTCCAATTTTCACTAATGAACATTCATGCTAGGAATCTAGGCTCAACGATCGAAATATCCAAACTTTAAACTAGGATTCTGTTTTTTGGTGTCACTAGAGCTGTAAAAGTAACGAGAAATTCTGTATCCGTATGTATTCGTTACTAAACCCGTTACTTTTGATACAACAGAAGACTAGCATGAGGCATCGTATCGAGTCGCGTCGCGTACGGGATAACTTCGTTACTATCATTTCGTTTTGTTGTTTTTACCGGTATTCTTGAAAGGGAGAGTCCATAAATTATGTGGCTCAGTTTAACCTCTTTTGAATGCCCCTCCCCCCATTCCCCACGTAGCCTGACATTGTTTTCGGTTAATGCTCTGGCCTCGCATTCGGGAGGACGCCGGTTCGAATCCCCGTCCGGGCATCCAGATTTGGATTTCCATGGTTTCCCCAAATCACTCCAGGTGAATGCCGGGATGCTTCATTCAAAAGGCCGAATTCCTTCTTGTTCCTTGGTTCCTTGTCCCCAGTACCATCCCGCCTCTAATGACGTCGACAAGGCGTAAAGCTGCAAGTAAAAAAAAAAAAAAAAGCATTCGCTTTGACAACCCTTACCCCACTCGCGTGGAACGTAGCTTTTTACCTATTAATTCCAGAAGCACATTTCGTGCTTTTTTATTTTTTTTTAACCAGACTACTATTAAAACTATTGGGTATATAATGAACACAAGTGATAATTGTTTTATGTAATTTTGTATAATTATGACTATTCTGACCGAAATGGTGACACTGTCCACTCCTGCAAATGACAAATTATTGGCAAAACTGCTTTCTCAGGTACAGTCAGGGATCCTTTAGTTCTTGAGGCGTTACTAAAAACATTCTGCTAATCTCATTCATCTTTGTTAACTGCGAAAGTAAAACTATAAAAACTTACATGATGCATAAAAGAAACTAAGAACTGCACTATTTTCTTTTGCTGCTGTTCTGTCATTTTTCTTTCTACATTACAGGGGAATGATTCTTTGTCCTCCTTAAAAGGTTTCTAATAACTCATTGACGCCATTTTGCATATTGAAAACTCTACTACAAAACATTTCGTAAAGTTTATCATACAGCACCACTTTACAAAACTCTCTGAACTTGAAATAACACTTAAGAGCAGCTAAATTAAAGTTCATACTGAAGTTTGCTTTATAGAACAAAATTAGAATTATTTTATCAAAGAGCGGTGCGGTAACAGGCGATTGATCCAAATCAAAATAGTTTAAAAAAAATAATATAGCAGAATAGTACTAGCAAAAAGAGGCTTCATGAAAAAGAGAAATCTTTTAGTTCTAAATATTAATCTAGGTACGAAGTCTTTCTCGGCGTTGAGAATGGATGAAGTCTTCTCGGGAGACCAGCCGGGAGACTTCTGGTGAAGATGGCGACGGAGCCTGAGATCGCCGAAATATCGTGTGGAAACACCTTGTTTACTCGGCTAGTCTCCCGAGAAGACTACATCCATTAATCTAGGTCTTAGAACTTTGTAAAACTCTATGTGTGGAGCACTGCAGTTTATAGCAGCAATGGATGAACTTTAGGAATACCAGAAAGAAGGAAAATTGAAGCATTTGAAATGTGTTTCTGTAGAAAGATGCTGAAAATTAAGTGGACAGCTAAAGTACGAAACGAACGAGTTTTTGGAAATGATGGGTGAGGAAAGAAGTTTGTGGAAGAGTCTTGCAGAAAGAAGAGACAACATGATAGGTCATATTTTGAAACTTGCAGGATTAGTTAACTTGTTAGTGTAGGGAATAGTCGAAGGTAAGAACTGTATAGGAAGACAGAGATTAGAATATATGAAACAGATAACTGAAGACGTAGGTTGTAAGGGGTACGTTAGCTGAAAAAGATTAGCACACGATAGGAAGGGATGGAGGCTTCTGTCAAACCAGTAGAGAGATTGAGAATAGGAAAAAAAGAAAAAAAAAATACGCCTTGTCGGTTGGTTCAAATGCGCTGGTCATGTGCGAACCAAACACGACGCATGCGTTATGGTGTCTTCCCAGGCCCGTGGTTTTGTAGCCGCACCGTGCAGCCGAATTGTACGGGTCAGCACGCGCCACACACAGGCTAGTCCTCGCCAGCTGTCGTGGGCGACGGACAGAGGTGCGCCGGCCCGTCAGCACAGGCGACTCCCTTCCCAAGGCCCGCTGTTTATAGCTGAAATCGCGCGGCCGGCAAATGCGCGGGACGTGGGAAGCCGGCTTTTCGCTGACAGTATCAAAAAATCATGAGACAATTAAATGTTGGAAATAGCTATCCGCATAGCTTCCTACCCACACATCCCCGCCCCCTCACTCTTGACCGAGCCATGTAGTTTACGGACGTTCCTAAAGAGTAAATTGTTTCGTTAAAATAAAAAAAGAGTATTCGTTGAATTATTAAAATCGAAAGTCTTAAATAAACTACTTTTTAATAAAATGTTTCTCCTGTATTATGTATTGGCTCGTAAGCAGATAACTGGTGGATAATTTTCAAATTTTAATAAAAACACAAGTTGTTACTTCACATGACGCCTGGCTGATCTTTTAAACAAGGCCATAGACCAAGATGAAGTGCAGCGGCAGTTGGATGTATGGACAGACAGTGTGGAGGAATATGGCCTGAAATTTAATGTAAAGAAATGTGAGTACATTGGTAACAACCAGGAAAAAGAATAGAGTAGCCCAAGGAATTGTGATGGTAGGGGAACAGCTAAAGAAGGTAAACAGGTTCAAGTACTTGGGGAGTGTATTAGAGGAATGTGGAGGAAATGATGGCGAGATAAGTGAAAGAGGAAGACAAGCAGAGGCGTTCCTAAGGAGCATTAGAAGCCTGATATGGAATAAAGAGGTGCCACAGAGAAGCAAGAGAGTAATCTATCATACGTACTATGTGCCTATCTTAACTTATGTTGCTGAAACGTGGACAATGAAAAAGCTGGACATCAGCAGAGTACAAGCAAGTGAAATGAAGTTTTTAAGAGGTAGAATGGGAGTCACTAAAATGGACAGAATAAAGAATGAAGTGATTAGACGCACCATGAAAGAGGAACCCCTACAGGAAAGGGTAGAGGGGACCAGACTGAGATGGTATGGGCATGTCAAGAGAATGGGGGCTCAGAGAATCCCGAGAAAGATCCATGAAATTAAGATGCAAGGTAAACGACCCAGAGGAAGACCAAGAGATGGATGGCTGAAAGGAGTGGAGGAGGGTGTACAGAAGAGAGGAGAGGACTGGAACAAATTGGTGACAGAGAGGTGGTGGGAAGAAAGAAGGAAATGGAGAGGCTTGTGCATAATGCAGACCCGGCCAGAGGCCGGAAACTGTTGCGGATGATGATGATAGACCAAGATGAAGCTCCTTGCACTTGAGTCACGATCCCCCTTTTGAAAGGAAAGTGTGATGTGCTATACTGCTCCAACTATCGACCGATTCGCCTACTTTGCACACAATGAAGATTTTTGAGTGCACTGTGGATTGTCCGAAATCAATGTGGTTTCACGAAGGGCACAGGGACTCTTGATGCTATTCACGCCATACGTCTTTTGATGGAAAGGCACTCTGAAAAAGAGGAAACCACTGCACATAGCTCTTTTGTCTTGAAAGAGCCTTCGCTAAGGTACCTCGAGATCTAATCTGGTACGCACTGAGACAGCATAGAGTGCCAGAGTTATATTTTAGATGGATCCAGCTGCTATATCGCGATGTCACTAGCTATGTTCGATGTGTTGTGGGGAATTCTGAGTCTCTTCCCATCAGAGTTGGTGTTCATCCGGCATCGGCTTTGTCTCAACTCCTGTTTATCCTCTGCCTTGACACCATTGCTGCAGAACTGCTCTCTACACTCCTTGTTGGTGATATCATGGTCGCGTGCGAGTGTCTTCAAGAATGGGTACAACAAATCCAACAACGGAAAACTTGCCTCGACAAACACGGCATTCGACTAAATGTACAGAAGACCGAGTACATGGAGTGTGGAGATCCAAGTGATGAGTCTGTTAATATCGACGGCGTTGAACTCCGTAAGTCATCTGAATTCATATACCTGGAAACAGTACTCTGTGCGCATGGTCAGACACTCCCAGACGTCCTAAACAGAGTCAACGCAGCCTGGATGAAGTTACGTCAGATCATAGGAGTCCTTTTCAACCGGCACGTGCCACTGTACCTTAAATAAAAGTTTTACAGAACTATCGTTCGACTGGTGGTACTGTATGGGACAGAATGTTGGTTACTCACGAAAATAAATGAACAACAACTACATGTCATGGAAATGAAGATGATTCGTTGGTCGCCGGGACTCACTAGATTTGACCGCATCAGGAATGTGAACGTTTGTGTGGCATTTGGTGTGGTTCCAATCAATCCCCGAGAATATGCATGAAGGTCGTCTGCGATGGTACGGTCGTGTTCCAGGCGGCAACGACACCTCAGTGACGAGAACAGCACTCTTCGTAAGTCCGGAGGGCCGAAGAACACGCGGGAAACTCTGGAAGCGCTGGCTGGATACCTTGTGGGAGACATGCAACTAGTCAATGCCTCACCTGAAGATGCACAAGATTGGCACAAATGGAAGTAGAAGTTGTGAGCTGCTAATTCTGGTAGAAGTTGTAGCAAAATGCGATCTGCTAATTGCTTTCGGCGTGTTGTGAGTGGTTTGGCCCTTAGACCACCTCTAACATTGCAAGCCGAACAGCTCTTGTTTTTTAATTACCAAATTTCAATCAATATCGTGATAATAAATATGCTTACGATGTTAAGGATATCTTAAACTAGCGTCAATAAATCAAAAACAGTTCTATTAACACTGACATTCAATTTAATACTCTTAAATTGCTATCTCACGTTACAAACATTATAAATTCCTTAGGATAATGTTTCTCATTATAATCTCAACAAATACCACTCGCGGAGCACATACGCGAACCTTCCCGCGCACTCCACTCAGTCAAAGATACATTATTACAAGACTTACCAACTAAGATATTTTACTACCCCATTCTTCACATCCTACCATCTGGGAAACCCTATTTACATTTAATTAAATTAATTACATTAATTGCAATCAGTACATTACTAAACACATAATATGAGTACAAAATTATTTAGTAAGCATAAGAGGAATATTATACAAATGGGGCCAGACATAAATATCAGTATGTCCAGTAAAGCAAATCCTGCAATGAGTGACGAATGATAAAAACAAGAAGTCTTTAGATAACGCTTTGTGACAGGACATTTAAAAAATTACTTACTTAAACTTCATATCTACGTTTAGTATTGAGGTTTGGATACAGTTTTGATAAAGATGCCCAGGACACTTGTTGGCCGCAGTGCTTTCGTTCCAATCCCGCAGTCCAAGTTTGTGCCCCAGGCGACCGCACGTTCGCCTCGTTCGTTTTCTTCAGAGTTGTGCCGCAGTCCAGAGGTAAACTCCTCCGCGGTGTCTGTTGTTCCTTTTTCGCCGCAGAGGGATTTTCGCAGTTATGAAGTTGGCGTGGAGCAGCCGCGGGGGAATTCTGCCAGCTCCGCAGATGCGAGCGGAGAATATTTCACCAGAGCGGAAACAACCGATTTCCTCCGCCGTACGGGAACTCTTGGAGTTTGCAGGATTAATAGCTACTCCACTTTTTGAACGGTTTTTATGTATCTGTACGCACAAAATATGCGTCCTTCTCCGGTTTAAAGATTTTTTCTCAAAAACTGTAGTTCTTTGTGTTTGTTCTGAAACTGTATACGTAAACTTTTTGTATATGTTCTTTCCCCGGGAATTGGCATCTGAAGTTTTCTTCTCTCTGTGTGCTATTTGCGTTTTTGTTTGAGAGAAATTTAGAGACATTCCTACAACCATACAAGAACATTATAAACCGTAGTGAGAAAGGTTACTATTGTGATTTGAACTCATTAGCTTCCCAGATAAAGTAACTTTCTAGTTTATTTATATTTTTGATTAGGGTTTTTATGCCTATTCAACTTCGAACTTACCAAAGCCTGGAGAGAATTTAGGATCAATGAACGACACAGAAATGAGCGATGGTATATTTGAAAGAATTGTCCCTGAATTGACGGGGCAATCATGGATATCAAAAATCTTTTTGATTGCCGGAGCGGTAGTTGAACCAGAATCCTTCGGAATTCCAGATCGAATGTCTGCTGCTTACCCAATAGGCTTCGTCCAATCTCTCTCACTCTCTCTGCCCAGATTAGAGAAAAACGTTTTGGAGAACTTTCTATTTTTTTGCTGTCGTCAGTCTTTCGACTAGTTTGATGCAATCCTCCATCCTTTCCTATCCTGTGCTAACCTCATTTCTACATACCCCTTACAGCCCACGTCCTCAATTATCTGTTTCATATATCCTAATCTCTGTCTTCCTCTACAGTTCTTACCTTCGACTGTTCCCTCCTCTATTTTTGATATCCGCAGAAATACGTAAATGAGATTTTTTTAATGGTTTGTGTATATTCTTCATCATTATTATCTAGCTACAGTACTACACAACAATTTCTAAGTTGTTATTTTATCCAGATAAATCTCCATGTCTTGGTTCTGTTGCTGACCAACATCCTATTGGATGGTCATTTATTTTGTAAGCCCATAGATTTCTTAAGCAACTCCTAATGCTTCGAAAATAATAATAAAAAAACGCCAATGTTTGTCGAGGAAAGCTGAAGAAATAAATAACTATTGAATAACCTCTCTCATTGCCACCTAAGCAAAATGAATAATTCTAGCGGTGTTTTACGTGGAATCAGAATCACGGAAGCGTTTATGGGTATAATTTTGCAATTTAGCTTAAGGGTATCATTCGAGCCTAAATGCGGATTGGGATCGTAGTCTTTTCTATTCCCCAGGCAAATACTTTCCAGATAATCTAGCACTAGATAAAAAAATGGTAAAGACTGGTATCTGTTTCTGCACCTGCACTATGGATGCTCTAAAATGTTATAGGCCCAGCTCTACAACTGAAGTATGTTGGTAGGCGGACCATTCTACAGAAATCTGATACTTGCATTGATTCCGTGTGTGATATTTATTTAGATTTAAACCACGTGGTATACTCCAGATGGTCCAGGCTGTGTGTGAGTGCTATTTGAGCATTCATCGTGGTGTACGGCTGACTGATGGCGGAGCTGATGCAGCAGGCGTACCGATGGGTGCTGCTGGTTGGTTGATAAATGACGTGAAATGTTTCACGTGCGGAGTCTCCAATAATTGCCAGTGTGAGTTCAGCTCAGTTCACTGTGTGCTGCGTTCATTAGGAACCAAAAGAGATTAAACAGTTCTGTAATACATGGGGAGTATTAAAACGAACCAAGAGAAATAGGCTTATATACCTGGAATTCTGGTTGAACCTTTTGAAATTCCCTAAAAAGGGTTAAGTTAATGCAATCAAGATGGTTCCAAATGTTCTTAGGAGGTGTCCCTCGATGACTTACGTAAATGCTACGATGCAGTGGCATGTACTCTTCGTCTCGGAAACTAAACTACGTTCCACTACCGCCGCACAAAGTTGACGGTCTAGCAGCTGCTGCAATCTGTCAATTCTAATGAATTTTGCTGTGGGAAGTAGCTCATCCACTAAAATGCAGTACGCTATGAACTAGAAGCACTTTGAATCAAATAACGTTAATATATGTATTTCAAAGATTAAATGGATGTTCACGTCATTATTTTCAAATGAAAAAAAAAAAAACTTATTGTTGTATTAGGCGAAATCTGAGGAAAGTTGTCACACAGAATAGGATATAAAATTATTTTGTCGATCTCCTTACTTGTATCGGGCATCACAGAATACAGCTTCACAAAAACTTTATTACAATATTCCGTTTTGGGCAAACGAAAAGCGCAACCTGTGATAAAAGTTGCGAAATGTGTGTGCTACGCGATCGTGTAGGGCCACTTTAAGATGATCAGTCCTTCCCTTTGTTTAACTCAGGGGTAGTCAACCTGGTTCCTACAGCCCACTAGTGGGCGTTCCAGTTTTCGGGGTGGGCGCTAGGAGCTTTGTTCGACACTTATACAATTTCGTTTTTTTAATTTAATTGACTTTTCACATAAACTTCAACAGTTTTAATGTTGTCAATTAGCAGTTTCAAGTTGCTAATAAAACTTTTAGGTTGCCAGAGTATTGTGTCGTTGTTTATTGACAAACTTGAACTACTTCGTCAAAACCTATTGAAAAGAAAATTTCATCAGTTTTCTGAATTATCATCTATACAACATAATATAACTCCAGCGTATATTAATGGATTCAGTATCCACCTCAACGAACTGAAATTGGACATGGAAAAATGATTTGAAGATATTTTGAAATTTAAGGTATATGACTGGATGAAAAATTCTTTTACCACAAATACTGAAGAGACTGATGCAACTTGCCAAGAAGAACTGATAGAAATTAGATGTGATGTAGGAAGTAAACGCAAATTTGATTGTGGTGGATATGAAAAACTGGGGTAAAATAAAAAGAGGTCTGCATTATATCTAAATATGTGCAAAGTGATATTCAGGTTTTTTTAAAACTTTTCCTATCTCTCATCTCGTATAGTCAGCCTTTAGTGCTGATGATCGTATTGTGAGGAAAGAAAGAAAACGGCCTGAATGTTTCCGAAAGAGGAAGTCTTCGTTTGTTTCTTACAAAAATTGGGCCAGATATCCAGTATTTAGTTTCGCAACATTAACCTCAGGGGGATGATTACGATTATATTAACCTCAGGGATCTCATTAATAAATTAGATAGTTAAATATAATTTTACCATTTTAATACTTCTGTGTACGAAAGCATAAATAAAAACATAGATTTAACCTCAATAAGTTGTTTTACAAAGATTTATTTTGCTAATTTAGTGGAGAATTGGATAAATAATTATTATTATTTGCTTTAACTTGCCGTAACTCTACTTTATAAATTAAATTTATTTCCATACTTATCAATCACCATTACTGTCAAGAATATTTTATTACTAACAGAGATACTAAAGTCGGCGGTAGGTAAAAAAAGGTTGACCATTCCTGGTTTAACTGTGCGTGGTCGATGAGCCTTAACGTTCGGGCCATTCATACCGCACGACGTGGTGTCAAGTTCCCATTCGGCCATCCAGATTTTTGTTTTATCTTCCTATTCCTTCTCACCCTTCCTTTCCCGGCTCTACTAACCTTGACGTCGATCAGCAGAGGAGCAAGAGAAAATACTGTTCACAAAGTGGGGTTCGCGACAAGATTTCCGTAATGGCGGAGTGGCTATCTCATGCGTATAACACGCACAGTGGTGAATATTGCTCATTGTAGCTAGTAGTGGGGCTAAAAAAAGGTCACAGTTTTTTCTCAAGGGAGTTCACCATTGCCTGGGAAATGAAATTTTATAGTGGTACGTGGAGCTAAAAAGTTTCAGAACCGCTGATGTAGACCAATGTGATGCGTATAGTTAGTGCAGTGTGTAATATCGTTCCACATTTGTGTAGATGAAAGGCGGGAGGATGGTAAATAAGATGCCGATGCATTCAGATCTACTCTTCGAAAGGACACCAAGAGGCTGCCAACTTTTATGTTCCCATCCTACCTATCAATAAATAACCCGTATGTATCATATGCCCTTAGGGGGCATCCACAAATTACGTGAGGTGTTTTTCCGGATTTCTGGAACCCCCCCAACCCCTGGTGAGATTTTGTGAGATCTGGCCAAACCCCCCCCCCCCCCCCCCTCTGGTGAGGTCTGGTCCGGTAAGAACCCCCCCCTACAAATCGCCCATCGCCCTGGAAACTTTTGTAGACCTTTCTTTTTAGGTCACACCTTAACTTTTTTGACAAAATACCCTCCTAAAATCGACTTTGGCGCAAATTGTAGACCTTTTTTGGCTCTACTGTCCCCAAATTTTTCGCAAAATCTCACGTGAGATTTCCTTAGACCCCCTCCTCCCCCCTGGTGAGATCTGGTGAGATTTCGCCGGACCCCCCCCCCCCCCCTATTTCACCTCACGTAATTAATGGATGTCCCCTTACTGCATGATTAGATTTAGCCTAGTGTTTGTTTTAGTTTTTGCTTCGGTCTTAACATCGAAGTCTTTAAATAACGGAAGAGGTTGGGGGGCAAGGATCAGGAAGTAATTCAACCATAGCATTTTGAAGGAAATGTTCCAGCATTCGCCTGGAGTGTTTTTGGTAACATGGTAAACCAAGATCTGTGTGGCCCGACGGCGATTTGAAACCGCGTCCTCCCGATTACGAGGCCCGAGCTTTACCGCTCACCCACAAAGATTGGTTTTGGTACCACAATCTAGCCATAAGAAATAGTGCAGCACCTCTTCTCCTATCTTCCAGACATCCATCACTGATCTCGAACCATGTAACCCTGTATCCAATGCGAGACACGGTTTCGGTGATAATCCGTTCAGTTAACAGGTGTCTCAAGATCAGTCTGCTCTATCCCTATTCCGCTACATGCTAAGGGGAAATTTCTCACTCGTTAACGTGGACACTGCGGTCATCTCGTGTGGGAGTAGGTAAGGAGCGGAACCAGGGGATCATGACCTGTGAACAGGATATAATTCACCTTGCGGCTACTGTTAACTGTATTACAGAAACATAAGAATTTGTCTTTAATCACTGCAATTTCTGCCACAGTTTGATGCAGCAAGTAACTTTTGCCTGTATTCCACTGCTTTCCAATACCTTTACTGTACTTGTTATTCATGAATATTTTACATTTGGTTCTGAGGTAGTAAGTTATTTTATGATGCGTTGAAGACATACAGGTAGCTATCACCGGAACAAAGGAATGAATGGCAACAATGAGAGTAATTCTGAAGTTAGACAAGGAGGATGGATTTTGTCGGAGAGAGAGTAGCTGGCAGATGCTGCGGGACGTTGTTCCTGGAGGATGGACCAAGGAGTGCGAACCGAATACCTGATAGACATCGAACCAGACCAACGGGAAATCTGTAAACGTTTACAGGAGTGATTGTCTACAGAGTGCTTGTTCACTTCCCAGTGCTAATTAGGGCAGCAATGATCAAAACGTAGATTCTAATAAAACAAACGCTTACCGAATGTGATAGTATACCCAAATGCAAATGTGATCTATTTTCTCCCACCAGAATGAATGACATGGTCCGTGCAGAAGCGCATAATCTTCAAATTTCTTTCTAAAAGATAAAGGCAGACCAACACTAGTTCACTTAAGGCTCGGTACAGTTTTGTGGGTAAAATTATAGAAAGGGAGTCATTCTATTAAAGGAGGACAAAAATGTGTCAATACATTTTATTGTCGAGTTCCAAAAAACAGTGACTGTAGAAAATTAATTTTTCAACAAATAAACAAGATAACAAAAACGCCATTGGAGTGAAAATTAGGGAGGCATACCGAGAGTGGTGGGTGAGCGGTTAACGTTCTGGCCTCGCATTCGGGAGGACGCGGGTTCGAATCCCCGTCCCGGCATCCAGATTTGGGTTTTCCATGGTTTCCCCAAATCACTCCAGGCAAATACCGGGATGCTTCCTTCAAAAAAAAAAAAAAAAAAAAAAAAAAAAAAAAAAACATGGCCGAATTCCTTCCTTTTTTTGCTTTACGCCTCGTAGACTGCTAAGGTCATTAGAGGCGGGATGGGACTGGGGACAAGGAACTGGAAGGAAATCGGCCATGGCCTTTTGAAGGAAGCATCCCGGTATTCGCCTGGAGTGATTTGGGGAAACCATGGAATACCCAAATCTGGATTCCCGGACTGGGATTCAAACCCGCGTCCTCCCGAATGCGACGCCAGAACGTTAACCGTTCACCAACAACGTTCGGTCGAATTCCTTCCCGTTCCTTGTCCCCCAGTCCCATCCCTCCTCTAATGACCTTAGCCATCTACAAAAAAAAAAAAAAAAAAAAAAAAGAGGGAGGCAGCATTAAAGAGTTTCTCTCAAAATTCCATTTTTTTTTTTTTTTTTTTTTTTTTTTTAGAAAATTTGAGTAAAGGCTTTTCTTAGTTATGTTTCCTTCCGTCTGGCCTCTGTTAGTGACTTCGTGTTCGAAATCATTATTTAATGCGATGATTAGTAGTTCACTGTGCAGAGGAAAACATTGGTTAAAAAGTGGGCATAAAGCTGGTGCTAAAAGGATTAAATGGGTCGGTAACTGTTCCTTCCTGCTGATCCCAATAGGTGAGCAATAATCCATGCCGTTTATGAATTCTAGCTTTAAACTCCTTCAGTGGTTTTGGTAAATTGTCCAATATTTCCCCTGGTAGTTAATTTCAGTACCTGATAGCTTTGCTATTAAAGGGACCCGACTACGTATCGAGTGATTTACCCCCCCCACCCCCATACTTTACTTACTTTCCGTGTTCGGACTGTTTCAAATTGTTTTTTCCCAGAAACTAGCTGCTTGGATCGCTTTGTAATTGGTTAAGAATAGATCTTCATCCTGACACGTGAAGCCCATGTCTCTGCACTCGAGCAGACGTTCTAGTGTGTGAATGTAGCCGCACTCACCCTTGTTGTCTTCCGTGAGCCCACTTTTTCATATTTCTCCTGCACCTTGATACTCCTGTTCTGAGTCTATTCAAAGTCTTCCATTTCTCGAACTGCAGATTCCACCCGCGGGCCAGTTCTTCTTGGGCCCTAACACTTGAAGGTGTGGGAAGTACATACTCCCATAAGAATAGTCTTCTTTCTTCTGGAGTTTTGCATAGTGCCCTACCTCATTTTAAGAAGCTTCTCCGTGAGCGGAGGCGTGGTGGAGCCATGATTTGATTGTACATTGGGTGCTTTGGGTCAATCTCTTGTTTGAGCTTCTCCTTCTCTGTGGTCACTCTCCGTCTTATACCCGGTGTTGGAGTTGGTCTCATGTACCCAGTTACCAGCCTGACAGTCTCATTGAGCGCCACGTCTACCTCTTTAGAACGAGTGGAGTCTTCCTATACTAGTGCGCAATATTCTGCAGCCGAAAAGCAGAGAGCCTTAGCTGTGGATCTTAAAACTTTGGGGTGTGCTTACCAGGTGGAGCCAGTAAGTTTGCGTAGTATATTACGAGGGTTGTTTTTTAAGTAAGGGCCGTTTTTTTTTTTTTAAAGATACAAATACTTTTGTAAAAAAACTTTTATTTTCTGATTCTACACACTTTTACCTATTTTTGTACATAGTTGCCTTGTTTATTTAAGCACTTGTCATACCGTACAACTACGTTTTTAATTCCCTCTTCAAAGAATTCGGCCGCCTGCTCCGACAGCCAAGAGTTCACGGCCGCTTTCACTTCATCATCGTCATTGAAGCGCTGCCCTCCAAGATGGTGTTTCAGGTACCGGAAAAGGTGAAAATCGCTAGAAGCAAGGTCGGGGCTGTATGGTGGATGGTCCATAACTTCCCGGCCAAAAGAATCAATCAAATCCCGAGTCTTTTGAGAGGTGTGAGGCCTAGCGTTATCGTGCAGCAGCAAAACTCCTTTTGTCATCATGCCGCGCCTTTTGTTTTGAATTGCTCTGCGGAGCTTCTTTAGAGTTGCACAGTAGGCATCTGAGTTGATTGTCGTTCCTCGTGGCATAAAGTCCACTAGCAAAACACCGCGCCGGTCCCAGAACACAGTTGCCATAATCTTGCGCTTTGACAGCGTCTGTTTGGCTTTGACCTTGACGGGTGAGGTTGTGTGTCGCCATTCCATCGATTTTCGCTTGCTTTCGGGAGTGATATGGGATACCCATGTTTCATCTCCAGTGACAATTTGACTCAACATGTCATCCCCTTCTTCCTCGTAACGAATCAAAAAGTCCAATGAAGTGGCAAATCTCTTCCCTTTGTGGTTTTCTGTGAGGAGTGTGGGTATCCACCGAGAACACAGTTTCTTAAACTTTAGGTTTTCAGACACAATTTTGTACAAAATCGATCTTGAAACTTGTGGAAATTCCAACGAAAGAGTGGAAATTGTGAATCTTCTGTCCTCACGAATCTTTGTTTCGACTGCAGCCACCAAATCATCAGTGATCACAGAGGGCCGGCCTGAGCGTTCTTCGTCATGGACGTTTTGACGGCCATTTTTAAACTCTCTAACCCATTGACGCACTTTACTTTCACTCATTGCTTTCAAGCCATAAACTTCTGTTAAATGACGATGAATTTCTGCAGCTGATAGGCTTCTCGCGGTCAAAAAACGTATCACTGACCGTATCTCACACGCGGCGGGCGATTCAATAATCGTAAACATTATAAAGTAGCACAGCGATGCGTACACGTCAGTTACAGAGCTGCAACTGGCATCAGTGTGAACGGGAAGGATGCCGGCAAGTGGCGCGGTGGATTGTTGCGGCGTCCGCGCGAACTACGGGACTATACGCGCGAACGGCCCTTACTTAAAAAACAACCCTCGTATTTCTGGCATTTATTTTGCCTTTCAGCTCTTTGCAGTGATTATTAAATGTAAGAGACCTATCGAGTTTAACTCCCAAGTATTTTGGGTTGCCATGTCACCGTTCTTGGACTTTTTCCCCCATGTCCAAGAACGATGACAGCAGTAAAAATAAATTTTTCAAAAAATGCACAAGCTACCCGAAACGTCTGAATTCAAGTATCAGCTTATGACTGTGATCACCCCTTCCATGTACAGCTGCTGATCTTACTACCAATACATCTGTGTATTATCGCTATTATAATCATTGATCAATCCAAACTCTCTCATCGCCCGTCTTCTGTCTTCCAGTGATTCCCAACACAGCCTCTAACTTACCACTCACCATATGTAAATATCGAGATACCGTAGACTGTAGTCCGTAATTTCAAGAGCGGTCTTGTAATAAACAGTTCCGTAAGGAAGACGAGCAAAAAACCGACAGGGTTAGTTCGTAGTGGAGGATATTGACTGACCTGGAGTAGGTGCAGTAACTGCATGTAGCCTTCCTGGGATCACGGGTACGCCCTCCTCAATTACGGGCTGGCCCTTGAGAACGCTGATTGGGCTTATCGCGTCAAGACCGGCTGAGTGGTCCAGTCCATCACTGCTGACAACACGGGGTATACCTCAACGCTCGAGGCTTCTTCTAGGTGCACAGTTTAAAACGAAGAACGTACTCTGGTGCATTCTTTTCAGTGTGCGATATTTCCGAGTATTCGGTGCATTATGTTTCTTCAGAGTTCTAACTAGCGAGCTGTCCTCGCGCAGCAAGAGTTACAAGTTCGAATGGGGTGGTTCGCTTTCATTAGTGCACAGTAGTCAAAAATGAAACTCTTGTTCGTTCGTCATTCCTGATGTTACGTCTTCGTAAGTCGGTATGGGTGTAATGAACGTACCAAGTCTGATGGATAAGGCCGCGTTTACACGATGCGAGTTGACTGGAACGATTGTTGGTAGGACCGTCGGTGGTGGGGGTATGAGTGTTTACTAGCATGCCAGTAATAATTAGAAGACAGTGCACTGTCAGGACAGTTCTCTACTCCTATATACTGATCTTCTAGAAAATAGTATGTCCACATTACAGGAAAGAATTAACATCGTAGCTAATTGGTTGTTTATAATGTTGAATGATATGAAGAATAACAAAATAAAACATAGAAAATGGTTAAAAAATATACAAAAAGAAACGCTTTAATTGCCTCAGAGCCTTTTTATGGATAAAGTTGTAAGTGAAAATGTAGAGAGTTACATCATTTAAGACTAACTGTATCTCAGTTTGAAGAGCTGCTGTGAAATATTTTTGCCGATACATAAAAAATGACACCATTATGAAGCAATTTTTTTTGATAGCAGAGTCTCTAATATCCTTGTTCTTATAATTTTTATTCTTAAAGTTCCACAGAATTTCCTCACTTTCATGCAGTTCTAATGATTTTAATGTCTCTGCTTCACTCCGCTTACTCGACTTGTTAGTTGTCGCCATCTTGATTGCTGAACTCGCACGTCAAAAGTTGGTCGTGAACCGAGTCAACTATCCTCAGTGAACTGTCTGTCTTGTGCCTGTTGACACGAGGAGAGTGGATTATCCAGTGCTGCGCGCGCACCAAGACAGTACACTCGTTCCAGTCAACTCGCACCGAGTAAACGCGGCCTTAAGTGGCAACGCTTCATCTGGCATTCTGGAAGACTCCGTTTCGAATTCCCAAACGGCCATCGAGATTTCAGTTTTCCAATATCACTCCAAGGCGAATGCCGGGAGCGTTTCTTCGAGAGGACATGACCGAATTCCTTTCCGTTTCTTGTCCAAATTTTATCTCGGCTCTAATGACCTCAACGTCAGCAAGCCGTAAATCTAGAAAAAGAGATAAGAGGTACAGTACTAATGAAACTGAAAAACCTTTGTTATCAAACATTTGATCCTCAGTGCTATTTTTCTTTTGATCATGTTTTATGTATGACCTAATTACGAATGGTTATTTCTTGTATGAATCTTTCACCTCTCTTTTAACAAATTTTGTTCAGTATGACTGAAGTAATTTTAACATTTCATTACATCCGGTAATTCGATGCAGTGCTTTGTATCGTTTGACTACTTTGAGGAGGACATCAACATAATCATAAAAGTAGAGATACTCTACGGCAAGAGCATACGATAGGAAATTTGTTGTTTTGATGTATTTACCTGATGCCTAAGACATTTACTTCAATGATATGAGACCTTTTGGGCCATTCAGCTACGATTTATAGTCTCTCCAAATGGCAAAAACAGAACCTTTATGCGTAAAAGAAAGGATTTTTAACCTGTGTCTTGTTAGTCCCATTTATAATGAATAGGGTTTGGATCTTGATGACCAAAAAAATTGAGAAATATGCAGGCATATATAGCCTTAAAGTGGGTAAATATGACTTAAAATAAAAAATTATTACCAAACATTTAAATTTACTATACAATAAAACATGCTCAATTTTACATCATTTAATTTATCTACTAGTGTCGCTGTCATGTAGACAGCATAAGTTGCTTCCGTGCACTCGCTGCATCATTGCGAAGTTAAATTTAAAATCGTTTTGTAGAAGTCTCTCTAATTTCAAATAATTAACATAATAGAATTCTTTCACTTTACTAAAATACTCGTCTCTAAATTCTCTTACGTAACTTCGCACTTTCAGCAAATTTTACCTTCGGCATGGCGGTAGGTCTTCTCACTGATCCTCTGCAGATTTAACCATGACTCAGGATAATTCATTGAGATATTGATTGACGCGGATGGACACAGGCATGCTTCTGCTGCATTGTTGAGATTAAAAGGCGGGCGGAACATTACGTTTAGAGAGTGACAATAATGTATAACTTTAATTCTTGTCTAGTGATTTCTGACCGCAGTGAAAATTGGTTGCCGACCCCCCCCCCTCCCCCCCCCCCACCTGCATAGTGGAAGTACAGTTCTGTGAATAATTATCTTAATTTCTTCTCATCTATATCATGTGAATTCCCGGCACTATTAAAAAACTACAAGATTTTTCCTTAAAATATGACCATAAATATTATCGAAATATGATCAAAACTAGGAAAATGGTCTGAGTATGCATTTATATGCTATATAAATACATTTAAATACAATCAGAAACCTCGAATCAGTGTTTAATTAAAAAAGAAGGTAGGAAAAAAATATGACTTCTCCTAAAGATCCGAAACCTAATAAAGAATCTGTTAGTTGGTTGGGTCGCTCCATGGTTGAGGCGCTTACTTTCAAAAGTTTCTGGTTGCGGTCCTCTGCTAAAATCCTGGAGGGCGCACGAATTTTTAATGAAGTTTGATCTTATGAGCTACACCAGGACGTTCGGTAGTTCGGATTCTACGTAGGTCCCAGAGAAAAGGAACTGGCCGTCCTGCCCCTGACACAATGGCTTAGTATACCACCCACGGGAGGATCAAACCAACCTTGGGGTTGTGGCCTATGTTATACATCTACATCTACACTCTGCAATTCACAAAATTGTGGGTGGCAGAGGGTGCTCAGCACCAAAGCTAATCTCTTTGTTGTGCATTCCAATCCCTAATTGTACGAGGGAAAAAAAGAATTCATATAAGAATCAGTGCGGCACCTTATTTCTCTAATTTTATCTTTCCTCTCCTTCCGACTCAAATAGGTTGGTGGAAGAAGTATTTCACTACACTCAAAAGTGAAAGTGGGAGTACGCATGTTTTCCAATAAGTTTAAACGAAACGTCTGTCGTCTATCTACCAGAGACTCCCAACCTAATCTACTAATCAGTTCTGTGACGCTTTCATAAGGACTGTAGCAAGCGGTCACGAATCGAGCGGCTCTTCTCTGTACTTTCTCTATACTTTCGATCAATCCCTTAAGAAACGGGTCCCAAATGGCACAGCAACAATCCAAATGTGGACGCACAAGAGATTTGTTTGCTCATTACAATTTTTCAAGATTCGACCTATGAATCGCAGCCTAGAATTTGCTCTACCTACTAACGAATTAATGTGTATGTCCCATTTCATGTTCCTTTGTACTGTTACTCCCAAATATTTCATAGAATCGACCATATCAATAACTGAACTGGTTACCTCGTATTTCTGATCAATCGGATTCTTTTTGTTAGTTACGCTCATTGTCTTGCACTTTTTACAATTTAGAGTAAGTAGCCACTCAGCGCAACAAGCCAAAATAACATCCAGATCGCTTTGAATTTCTAAGCAATCGGCCAAATTTCTTACTTCCCTATAAATAACCGCATCATCAGCAAACAATCTAAAAAGGCTTTTCACTTTGTCTCCGAGATCGTTTATAAAAATTAAGAAAAGAAGTGGTCCTATTACACTTCCTTGAGGTACACCCGATGTAACATCTAGATTAGAAGAACTTTCTCCTTCAACGACAACATACTGCGACCGATCAGTTAGAAAATCCTTTATCCATTCACAAAGCTGATCCGATATACCGTACGCTCGAAGCTTCGCTAAAAGGCGGTTGTGTGGCACAGAGTCAAAGTTTAGTAGGGATGACACAGGACTGGCAAAATACTAATTTAAAACGACGAGATTCTAACAGGCGACGATCTGTAAGTCAGCGTTCTAGGCCCTGTATTACATGCCTGGACTTGGTCAAAAGCGCATTCATAATTCGGATACATACACTGACCTGAAGTCGCTGTGGAACTGATATCGGATGTCAGACTTTTTTTTTTACCTAACTTGGTCGCTTAACATCTGCAGACAACGTGCCCCGATTTATCAGTCATTTAGATGTTGCCAAAATGGACGAGGAGGCGTTCCTGTATGTAGAAACAAACCCAGAATTGGAATATTTGATATTAAAAAGAAAAAGGTTAGTAGTAAACGCAATTTATTTATCCAGAGAGGATTGTGGCAAGTGTCAAACACAAGTGGACCATTTTCACGAGTATTTTGAGATTCTACAGGCGATTCGCAATGTTATTGAGAAGCTTTGACTCTACTGGCTTTACGGTTTGTCGACGTTATGGAAAGGATGAGGAGGCAATCAACGGAAATTAATTCTGCTAGAAACATTTAAAGGAATTGCCAGGCGTGATTTCGAGAAAAGTCGCGCGTCGGTCGTATCTTCCTATGTGGATTCCGTAGTGATCACAGCCTGAAGTTGGCAGAGTGTCATTAGTAGATAAATTCTGAACTATTACTGGTGTGAGAGAGAAAATTAGATCGTAAAACGCCTACTTCAGAGTGCGGTATCTTAAAGTTTTTTTGTACTTGATATGGTTGCGATATTGTTGTATCAGAATATCATATTTTCTGCTTTGTTTTTTTTTTTCGTTTTATGTTTTATGACTTATTACCAAGTTCATTAAAGGCGGAAGAGGATGGGGGCAAGGAGCAAGAAGGAATTCGACCATGGCCTGTTTGATGGAATACTCTCCGAATTCACCTTGTGTGATTTCGGAAAACTATGAAAAATCAAAATCTGGATGGCCTGTCAGGGGTTAGAACCCTTGTTCTCCCCAATGCCAGATACACCGCGCTCTGTTATTGGCTGGCTCGTCTGAGAAAGACTTTGATTTGCGTGATTCTATCAACACCGCAACGCTTGTATCAGAATGGTTATTCGTGATAGTCACTAAGTTGTTAATAAGGATAGCTTTATTGAGTCCTTCCTTGAGGCGATCTCATAACATTCTGTCTGTTAATGTATTAATTGATTGAAAACATGATGAAAGTGGAAACCTTCAAGGTTACGCCATAATCCACTGCACTAAATAAGTTAACGATCTCCTCAAATTTCATTTTCGCCATATAAAACATTAAAAGTTCTCGTTAAGAATCATAGAACGATTAGGTATCTCTTAAAATAGGTATTGTTATAAAAGTCTTATTAATAAGTAGTATATAATCCTTATCGTTTTTTTTTTGTCCATTTCATTCCTCCCAACAGAAGGCGGGCTGCTGGAGAGTCATAGGGGACTCTTTTCAGCCAATCTACTACTACGGGGAGGGAAGGGGGATGGAAGGTCGGCCGTGGCCTTCTAGGGAACCATCCCAGCATTCGCCTAATTGTCTGAGGGAAACCACGGAAAACCTCAGACAGGATGGCCGAACCGAGTTTAACCCCGGTCCTCCCGAATGATAGGTAGGAGGCCAAAATAGGCCTCCTCCCATCTCGGTGTGTAATCCTTATCATATTGGATATGTTTTATATAGTTCCTTGTAAATACTTAGACTGCGAGAAGCAAATTCTTTTTCGTTGAGTGAGATACACGAAAAATAACTTTGGTCTTATAAGTATAAATTTATGTTCGTAATTGCGAATTCGCCAATACAATTCAGGTATTACAAATTAATTACATTTATCTTCCCTATTCCATTATCGAATTGCTTCGATTGGTATTTTGTTTACTACCTGTTTATTCGATTCTGGGTCTATTACCGCAGGTGGAAAAAAAAATTCCTTCTGAGTAAAGTTCAATATTTTTGCAAATATCAACTCAAATCAGCCAAGATTATCACAGAAATGTCGTAGTCTCTGGTTCGACCCCTGAGGTCCACAGTCACTTCTTCCTTTAGGCGATCTCATAACATTCTGCCTGTTAATGTATTACTTGATTGAAAACATGGCGAAAAAGGAACTCTTCAAGGCTTAACAATTTTACAGTCTGTTAACAGTTACTAATCTTTTATATTCCTTTATATGCACATTACTTTATTTGAGTACATAATTACAGTTTCCCCATGCTATCACTCTCCTTCAATTGCTTTGGGCTCATACTTAAAAATAAAATGTCAACTTGAACTTTTCGTGAGAACGAACTTGGACCATCATCATACATCTCCCTCCAGACATCTGTTTTGAACAAATGCTAATCAAAGATCCTCTTTCCCTAGAGGCTTCACTTTCGAAGATCTTTAACACTCAAACATCAAAGTTAGTCCATATAATTACAATTATTTAATGACTGAATATACTTTTAATATTAAATTTCACAATCGGTGAGGTCATGTACTTTACAAAATGGTTGGATTTTCTTAATATTTCAGGATTAAAATGAGGTATATTCTATCTTGATGCGACATTGGGAAGCTGAGTGTGAAAGCGAAACGCGATTCACGCAAAAACTGCTGTTCGGTTTTTTTATGGAGTTTCAAATAATGTAAGTCCCATCGTCTTAAAGTACAGATCTCACCAGAGAAACCAAACTCAAAATCTACAAGACCATAGTCCAAGCTACTGTGAAGGTGCGATGTCGAGCACCATCATTGCATTCATACAGCGACGCAGAATAAATCCCTAAGACTCATCCGAAACACACAGAATAGAACTAGAATCACAGAGTGTCGTGCCATCAAATCTTTTCCGCCCATAAAATAAGTACTAGTAAACTAAATTATTGTCGGCACATAAGAAGCAAGAAAATCAGGAGTTCATATTGCCATTAAATACAGTAATGAATACAATGTAAAATGTATGCGAACCCAGAACTAGAGATGGGTCGATCGCGAGTGAATCAGTCCTTTAGAGCAATTCTTTTAAAAGAGCGAGTGAGCAGTCGCTTACTAAAAGTGAACGGTAGTTCTTCTAGGTGAGTCGGTCAGAATTCGAGCTTGTATACGTGGGCTTTGTGGACTGTTGAACTAAAAAAAAAGTCTATTAATTGCATCAAAGTCGATTTAAGGGGGGTATTTTCATCGAAAAGTGGGGGAGTAACCGGATTCTGAGGGGTGAGACCTTAAAAAAAAAGTCTCAAAATATAACTGAGCAAGTGAGCTAGTGAACCGTTCAAAAGAACTAGTTCTTTTCGTAGAGTGATCAAATGAACACCACTCTTTTTAGTGAATCACTTTGCCCACCTCTACCCAAAACAGTTTTCACTTAAAAGCTGCCATGCACGAGCGAGCCAACAAGTTAAATAGCCCCGCGCCGATCCAAAACTCCCCGTAAGTATATTTATTTACTGTCATTTTCATTTATTTCGTCAGTGATGGTATGGTCACTATCGTTGTCTGAACATGGTAGTCGATTAGAAATTCGTCAGGAATTAGGTTTTTAAATTTTTATACAGTTTGTAGAAGAAGAAATTTAACTGAAACATAACTAAGCTATGTTAATGATGAAGACTTATCTTTAACTAGAGAGGATATAAGACAATTCGTATGTTTTTCTCTGCAGCAGAAGACAGCCTCCTCCAGACATTTTCTGAGCTCTAGACGACTGACGCAGCTTCCTGTTTCGCAACCTAACCTACTGTTTAAACTATTGCGAAGTATGTGCCTTGGGTCTCCTTACATGGTTGTTATCATTGCTCGGCACTGCCTGTTAAGTTAGATCGATCACTGGGCAGATATGTGATTCTCCTCGGCTGTATCTCATCATCACAGATGATACAGAGCTGTGAGGCCTTGCCCTCCTCGCTGACTCAGTGAATTTCGCGTGCCCTCATGAATCACCTGCAGGCAAGACCATTCCTCTGCAGTCCTGAATCATTGAGGAACCGCGTAGCCCTCGTAAAGGCCAAGGGCGACTCACCAAGCCATCGATAAATCGCTGGGGGACGGTATCGACGATGTTACGACTCTTCCAAAAAGACTTCGACGAACAGTGTTGCCACTGTATGAAACCATAATGTCAGAGAGCAGATCGTTTGCGTTTTGCAACCATAAATGTTGCAGGAGTCTGTAAGCTTAATGGCTAATTATGGATTTTGATTATTAAAAGTCACATATTCGACACACACATATTCATTGATTAAACAAAAGGTTCTTTATGCCGCGGTCGCCAGGCTTAGGTATTAACGTTTGTCGGGTTACTAAATGATAAGCTCACATACTTTAGAATGGACAGATATACCAAACTTTATTGAGTTCATAAGCTTATACTTTCACACCAGCAGAAAATACCACCACCAAATCAATATTTAAATAAGGAATCAGACTCCTTTTCCGAGAATTGCAGGCTCGTGGGACAAGAGGAATTAGATTGCACAAACTCCCACACTCTCCACAGTACTCATAACATGTCCACAGTCACTTGAGATCGCTGCACTCCATGCAAAACCATTAATATAACACATTACTAGTTTCCACGTTACACTCCGCCAAATCTTCTCGTCTTTTCACAATTTCCATAATTACGACCGAAATGTTGCCGCGTCGACAACTAAACTCTACGGCGCGGTCAACCATGCACACCAAAGATAGCCCCACACTGGCTTACTACGCTGGCCACAGATACTCTTGCATGGCTCTGACGTATGTTACGTTACAAGTCGTAGAAAGGAGCCCATATTTCTGAATATCGTCGCACTTTCGATGCGGGATCTGTTACGTAGATGCTATAAATCTTCTCGTCCAGACAGTTCCTTGATAAAGACTAAACAATTTCTGTAGAACACTTTGCTTGATAGAAATCAATACTTTTTATTGAGTAGGCAGAATTTTAGATTATTGTTCTCGTGTTTAAACAGATAATCGCAAGATGTACGTGATTTTTAAACTCTGTTACGAACTATCTACGCTCTTGAGTTAGTCCACGTAAAACCTGTGACTAGTGTTGTTAATTCACTGAAAAACTATTAACAAATGTGGGATAGGTATGAAAAAGCAACGGAGTGGGCATCTCTTTTCCCTTTAATGGCTCTCCTTTCCTCCTGAACGAAGGTTGTAAGTGTTTTAAACGCGTTTGTTTCCCCACTGCTGGAATCTGTCACTAATTCCGAACATTTTATGGCGGTGGATTGACCCAGAGACACAGTTCAGCATTGCATACAATGTTTCTCTGTACACTTGTAGGAACAGATTGTTTTATCAGTGCGTATATTCTCTATCATCTACCAGTGTGGCTAACCGCGTTTAGGCGCCACCATACTGGTTCGAAGAAAAGAAAAGAGAGAGAGAAAAAAAAAAAACGGGATCAGATTCGAAACCTGGCCGATACGTACTGACCGTCTTGATCGCCGTTTTTAGGTGGTTTAGCGTTTCACCTAGGTAAAATCGGGGCCGGTCAAAAATGTTCACCTGGTAAAATACACGTTTTGCAAACAAAAATGCACCTATGACAGAGAACGTGAATTACCCAAATCGCAGACAGATGGCAATACTTAAGCTATTCCCGTTAGAATAGGTTCCTCTGGCAAGTGGAAGGCTCACCAGTCCGCCACTGAATCAGGCGTAGTGATTCATTTCATGATTGAAAATGGATGAATAATAATAGAAAAATTAATAATATACACTATCATAAACAGATCATAAGTCTATCTGTTATTGTTAGAATGAAAACTGTAAGTGCTTATGTAGAGTTAAGAACAACTATTTTTTTCTTTGTTTGCATATATTTTATGATAATTACTGTAGGAACTTATTAGTAAGTACGCAATACGAACTGTCAATATGCCACATCGCATTACTGGGAAATGGTATAACTTGCAGGAAAAAAATGTGCCCTATGTTTTAACCCACAACACAGGCTACCATTGTGTGTATATTTCTTTAAAATTGGTGCACAGACAAACGAAAATTTACGATTTTCTTCTATAAATCATTGGGAAACATAAAACTTATCGGGATAAGAAATATCCTAAGTGGTGATATGACTCATGACATAAGCTGTCATTATATGTAGTTTCGTCTAAACTAATCCGTTAATTTTTACTTCATGCGCGAGACAAATGCTTTCTAATTCATAATTTTAGCCTAAGCTATACAAATGATGAATTAAGAAGTATGCTACCTGTAAATCTTAACTGATGACATAAGCTATCCCCATGTGGAGCTTCTTTCAAATTTGTTCCTTATTTTTTCAGCGATGCATGCACATATAAACAAAAAATCTAAAATATGACGAGTCATTCATTTGGTATGTAATCTGGTGACGAGAAATTGCACACCACTAGCTCTCATACCGCCCAAGTAGCAGAAGGCTAATCAACTGAATGTACTTCTTGGAATGCGTCTTTGCAAAGCGATATTTTACACTCTCTTTTGGGCTCGTTCCGCTGGAAGACAGTCAGAAGAAAGTGTTATAGAAAGTTAGATATCTCTGCTAATTTCTTGGAAAACTTATTTTTGTTGTTCAACGTTAATTGCAACAGGTTGTTGTTCTCTAGGTGATTCGCCAAGTAGCTAAAGTTACTAATATATGGTAGTGTTGAATCACGACTTTATCCACAGTTTTAAAACCCTTATTTTCCTAAGAAAGATGTTCACATCGCGATGCGTGCAGCCTTTGCATCATCAGGACAGACATTTCTGTTTCGACCAATTCCTGCATCCATGAGGAATTTTGAATTGGCTAATCGTCATCTATTTGCTGATTGTCTAAGCAACTGTTTGACTGTTGGTGACGGAAGGTTTCCAGCGGCGACATTCAGTGTCGTGGTTAAGGGCAGTCGCCCCCCGTTGGTCGATACACGTGGAGCCACATAGGTCACATAGTGGGCCCCCGGAGGGCCGTTGGGGGCAGACAGGCTCCCCTCGAGGGCCAGACACGCAGCTTGTCTTACAGGCGCAAGGACGTGGCGTATAGAACCCACAAATACCTCTAGTATTCTCCTTACATTAAATATTTTAAGCGGAGAAACGTTAAGTGGATATACCGTACTTTGGATCCTCTCTCTATGTGTGGGCGTTTTGTTTTGTGTGCATGTTTTGTACGTGTTTTATGCGTGTGTGTGTGTGGGTGTGTGTTTATGTGTGAGTGTGTTTGTGTGTGAGTGTGTTTTGTGTGTGAGTGTGTTTTGTGTGTGAGTGTGTTTTGTGTGTGAGTGTGTGTGTTTTTTGTGTGTGAGTTGTGTGTGTTTTGTGTTGTGTGAGTGTGTGTGTTTTGTGTGTGTGTGTTTTGTGTGTGTGTATTTTGTGTGTGTGTGTGTATGTGTGTCTGTGTTTGTGTGTGTTTTGTGTATGTGTGTGTGTTTTGTGTGTGTGTGTGTGTTTTGTGTGTGTCGATTCTGTTATATTTAATTATATGTGAAGTCAGTTGCGTTCATGCATCTTTTCCTAATGAAAACAAAATCTTATAATTTCTTTAATTATAGTACTCCCATCACGATCAGACCAAATGAAAATAAGTTTTTTTCTTTAAAAAAGGTTTGGCGCTTTTATTTTTACCAGACTCTCACTAAGAGGGATAAGTAGTATGATTCATGTAAATTGGGGAACAACCTGTAATTTACACTACCGCTACTGGTAACTTATACAAAAATTTCTAAAAATATTTAATGATTCTAATAAATACTGAAGTAATCTTAAAATTCACTTAGTAATGTTGTTTAAAACAGTATTTTTAAAAAATATTATTAATACTGATTAATTTATGACCAACCTAAAAAAAGTTAGATTAATATGAATCAGTACTGGGAACACTAATCGTGTACTGCGTATTTACTTTATTTTTAACTAGTTAAAAAATAAAATACACTAATAGTCGAAATACCTTTTTCAACAAAGATCAGAGGGTCCAGACCTGTTTAATAAAAAGCATGTCATGTCCGGTTCCCCAGGAGTAGTGTGTTACCATAGAGATTGTTGCAGCTCCATTGCATATCTATTTCGTAACGCTGCGTGACAGTGAGTGTATTCAATAATTATAATGTTATTGTTTTGTAAATGTCAGATGAAGTAAGAGAGCGAAGCCTAGTGCCGGCATATACAGACCTACTTTTCTGGAAGCTACATCGGATCTGCCGCGTTCAGCTTTCTTATTCGGTGTACAAATAACCATTTGCAATATTATATGTCCCACTCAATATGTACTATGCAGAGATTTAGCACACAACTTTGTTTCACAATGTAGTGATTACATTTTGTCCGCTACCACCTCATCGAATGAATAAAGTTTATTTACAGCCAGGCTTCAAACCAGCAAATCCTTCATCGAGCGACGAGACTGTCATTGCCATATCAACGGCGTACAACATATTTCGGCTTGGCAACAAGTTTAATGGGTGCAGTTTTTGTTACTCTTCGCCAAGACACGAAAGGGAATTAAGGAATGGCTTTACCTGAAATGATTTCAGTAAGACGTGGGCGAATAAAATATTGTGTCAGCATATGATTATCATATTCATCAATTTAGTATAGTTCTAACATTCACGTGTATCCTTATAAAAATAACGGCAACATTTACATCTGGCATTTCCAACAGAAGATTTGTTAAATCTCTTGCTATTTAAATGATATTCATATGTGATTGATTCACAAACATTGGGCAACATCTAATTTTGTCTTCATGACTGTGTCATTCTTTTCTGAGGATACGTTTGTTTTGCATTAGTATATCTGTGACATCACATTCGACATAAAACTGAATAAACATTTCTCATTCTGTGTCGACGTCAATACGTTATTTTTTGAACGACTTTGAAATATAAAAAATGATGCTGTAAGCTTTCTCGTTGGTATTCTATCGTATCCTAATCTGATCTCACATATATCTTCTTGCCTGACTGAATTCGGAATCGCTGTTTTATGATTATCTGCTCTTAAACTGCTCTCCGCGGCGATCAGATATCGGAAACCGATTGCGGACAGAGATGGAAATTACTTCACGAGCTGTCACAATTCTTCTCGCCGACTTCACGGGGTTCTTTTTTATTAACTTCTCAATAAACTACTACTTTTTTTTTTTTAGATTCTCTCCAACTCTGTTATTTTCTCATCTTTTGAGACTGAGATAAATTTATTCTTCTTCTTTATTTTTGTACATAGAATTAGAAGCAATATAAATAGAGATGTGAAAGAGTTGTGATTACAACGCAGAAAATACTGACGATATTCCGCACTTATGACGCCCAAATTTGTTGAATTGTTCATCTGCGCGAAATAAACTTCTCTGGTTCAGTGGTTAAATGCGGTGTATTCCAGGACAAAATGTGTATTATAAATGAATGTAATTTTTCTCGGCGTTGTTTATTTATAAACGTTTCTCGGGAAACAAACCGAGTAATATTGTTATTAATGCACAATATTTCGGCGACTTTATCTCCGTCGCCATCTTCAGGTGCAGTTGCAAGTCTTGAAGTCTGCCTTGAAGTCAGCCTTGAGCGTGTTGTTTGTAAACTGGCATGGCAACGACAGATGTTATGTGTATTATTGACAAGTATCGCTTTGAGTTAAAAAAATGCAAATATGGGCGCTATTGCGAAAGAAATATTTATTTACGTATTTTTGCAGCTCAAAAATTCAGTTCAGGTTTCATATAATTTTTAAAAATTGCTCCATCAGCTTTTTTTTTTCTGTTGTCAATGTCAGTCTACATGTGTTAAAGCACGTAAAAAGCTTTCGATATCTTAAACAGTCACTTATTCGTGTTCATCCTTCCTCCATTACATTTCTCTTCATTTAGCAACACAAATAAAGCAAAATTTTGACGGTATTGACTCTGGGTAACTACTTTTTATGTCTGTCGTGTAGTTTTTTCGCAGAATATTGGGACTGTCCCAGTATTAACCAAGAAGAGAGGGGGAATATCACTTGAATTCCGTTTTTTCCAGGTAATCAGCTCACCAGACCGGAAATATGAATCCGCCCCTCTATACTTCACCCCATTCGGTGTGGCAGCGCTTTTGCAAGATTGGATAATCTTACGGTAATTGTGAAGCAATACCAAATATAACCGGTAATTTAGTGAAGCAAAATATTACTCTCAAATTCCTGAATAAATTTGCAATACGTTGCGCAGATTCGGAAAAACTTCAGGTTTTTTTTTCTTTCTTGCTGGAATGAAGTGCCTTTGTTTCTCGTTAGTCTTAGTGATAAGGAACGACAATGTGTTGGAGAAACACTTATACTCTTAGTATTTTCGAAGAATTAGAGATATATCCGATCATTTTCAATCGAAGCGGGCGTTCTGGAGGACGGGGGCTCGATACCCGGTCCTC
>JARYHS010013631.1:118149306-118211901 GCA_031002005.1 Vandiemenella viatica | reverse complement strand
ATGTTTTTATTTATATAAATCGTAATGATACTCCTAGAACACAGCAGCAACCAATTTATTTAGCAAACTTTATAATTTTTTTTACAATTTACAGATCACATCTGCAATATATGGATTTTTCACAATATTTAGAGAGCATTTCGCTCAACAAACTTATAGTTTAACAGTGTTTTTCGGGACTATGCACAGCTTATTGATTTTCTGTACACATATACTAATGACTCTATATAAACCAATAGTGCACTGCAGCCTTTTATCTCTCTCTGTACAACACATAAAAGTTTGTTTTTTTAAAGAAAAATTATTTACACCAGCGGTCTAAGCACAAAAACAATAGTGTACCGCATTTATATATATATGTACAACACATCTATTTACAATTTTTGCAGCAGTCTATGCAGTGCACTATATATATATATACATGGATAAACGGCATATTAAATCGTAATGATACTCCTAAAACACAGCAGCAGCCAATTTATTTAGCAAACTTTATGATTTTTTTTACAATTTACAGATCATATCTGCAATATACGGATTTTTCACAATATTTACAGAGCATTTCGCTCAACAAACTTATAGTTTAACAGTGTTTTCGGGCTATGCACAGATTATTGATTTTCTGTACACATATACAAATGACTCGATATAAACCAATAGTGCACTGCATTTAAGTTTCTCTCTCTGTACAACACATAAAAGTTTTTTTTAAAATTATTTACACCAGCGGTCTAAGCACAAAAACAATAGTGTACCGCATTTATATATATATCTATTTACAATTTTTGCAGCAGTCTATGCAGTGCACTATATATATATATACATACACGGATAAACGGCATATTAAATCGTAATGATACTCCTAAAACACAGCAGCAGCCAATTTATTTAGCAAACTTTATGATTTTTTTTACAATTTACAGATCATATCTGCAATATACGGATTTTTCACAATATTTACAGAGCATTTCGCTCAACAAACTTATAGTTTAACAGTGTTTTCGGGCTATGCACAGATTATTGATTTTCTGTACACATATACAAATGACTCGATATAAACCAATAGTGCACTGCATTTAAGTTTCTCTCTCTATACAACACATAAAAGTTTTTTTTAAAATTATTTACACCAGCGGTCTAAGCACAAAACAATAGTGTACCGCATTTATATATATATGTACAACACATCTATTTACAATTTTTGCAGCAGTCTATGCAGTGCACTATGTATATACACGGATAAACGGTATATTTTATCTTCACTCACACACTATTTACAAACATTCACTCACTATTTACAGAATCAGGAACACACTTGTGCCCCCACGGTAGGGTCTCTATGCCGTCGGGGAAAATATACCGCTTATTATCCGTCCTAGACAGACCCAGTTTGGATATTTGTTGTGTATTCACAATATGGAGGGAGGAGCCTATTCTTCGCTGCAGATGGAATTTTGGCGTTGCTCCATGAAGGCAATTTACATAGTCTTCCATCTGCAGCTTGCGTGTGACGGAGCGAGCCAAACCCTTAGCCCGTCTAGAGGTTTGGCCCGACTCTAGCCGGAATGTGTACATCTTCGATCGTAACCCAGCAAACTCCACAATAGGGATGCCGTTCGCCTCGTCCTTCATAACACCGACCACCTTTTCGTTATGGGACTCTATCCCGAAAGGATTGTCGGTGCTATACCCAGACGTGTCAAACTCATCCTTGTTGTGGAGCATTACTTCATATGGATCACTGTTCATCATATAAATGAAGCTGTCCGTGTCCATATAAAGCAGCTTGGGGCTTCCAAAGCGAGGAATAGCGAATTCATAATGAAATCGATACATCCTCACTTTGGAAAGGTCAAGAATACACATTCCGACATACACAGGTTTATTATAGAGGATCCGCACTTTCGCCATTTCCAGAGCTACAAAGTCTTCACGAAAAACGGTCATGTGTTTCAATCTGGGTGATGCTACGTATTTGCGGGCACCGCGGCGACCCGGCCATCCTGTACACAATTTCACGTCGCGGTGTCTACGAATATCCTCCATTGTTTTGCCGAAAATTGAATTGTTCATCAGTTTATAGAAATCTCTCTCGAAATCTGTGTTAGCTTGTCGACGAGCATCCGTGTTGAGAGAGATGTAGTCTTTCAACCACGGTGACTGGTTGAAAGAAATCGCGCGATGTATTTTACTCACTTGCAACCCCAAATCTACACATTGCTGGAGGACTCGGTAATGGAGGACGTACCGTACCTTGTTCTCCAGTGTGGTCATCAACTTGGGGAGCGTGGAACCAACTGGGGCTTTGTGCTCTGGACATGGCGGTAGGTCTGCTAGAACGTCGTGTTTGTCCTGAGGAATCGTAAGGTCTACCTCCAACACGAATCCCCTGGGTGAATCAGACGCAACGCTCATAAAATCTATGCTCGCAATCTGCTCGGCCGACAACCACTGAAACCCACCAGAGGGTAGATACTCGGACATGGCCCAGCCGTACAAATTGTTAACATCGAAGTACATGATAAAATTGTCTGGCGCCTCGCGGTTGTACTCCGACATGTACTTGTTATTTGCCTTGGCGTACCTATGGACGCATTGACAAATACCACCGCGTATTCCGCGTTCGAAAAGGAGCAGCATGTCGATATCGGTCAGAAGGTCCAATTCAACACGTGTGCTCTTTAACATGGCCTGCCACGAAAGGCCTGGGGATGTAAAGTAGTGGGCAGGGTCCAGGGTGTATTTCCTCAAACATACACTCCTAAATTTCTCAAACAGATCTGCAAGTAACCGCACATCTGTTTCCATGTACAGACTTGCATATTCACGTAAAGTATTGATCTGGAAAGTCTGCCACACTTGTGTCGCGTGCTCGTAATCGGCATCTGAAATTTCAGACTCCGACAGCGAACTATAAAATTTTGATTTTGGAGGAAGCGTGGCCTCGTCGAGTTTATCCCACGAATCCATATATTCGTAAGGGAAGACTCCTTTCCGCTTAACTAATTGAAACTTCTCGGGGTCGTCAAAATGAGCACTAGTAATGCCCATGTCGTCGTCCTCAAGGGTACCAACCAGTTTGTCTAATGGGGCCTGCATAAATCGGTAAGAGTCCAGAAACCTTAACGTAATTGAAGTACGTTCAACCTTTTTTGAAAAAGAAATGTAGCGTTCAGTGTTTATGGGAAGTACATCCATCCCATCGCCGTCGAGGTCGGATAATGCCATAACTATAAAAGTGTGCGTCATACCCAGACAGATTATGAAAGAAAATGGGTATGAACTTTTTAGTCTTAAACTGCAAATTGCAGTCATTGTGTGCAGCCCCCCTAAATTTACCTGTGATATGACAATGATCGCGAACTTTAACAGTCCCCGGTTCAATGTCTTTCTCACAGATGTGGCATACAGTAGCAGCAGCAAACTTTGCTTCTTGCTCATCTGTCATTACAAGGGGAATACACTCCTTGTAAATTTCATCAACTTCCTCGGCAAGCTCGACAAGTTGTTCCACAAGCCATTTCTCGGGGTTTGGGCCCGAGAAGGAGTTGAATCGTGACAGACTAGGTACGCATTCACAAACGACCTGGTATGCCGCAGCGAATGGGGTGTGTTTCTGGACATTGGTTGAGTGAGAGGCGTTGGGTGGGGGACTGCATGAATCATAAGGTTCTAATAAACTTTCAAAATCCGCGTAAACGACGACGGGCACACGCTGCTTGTGTGCAAAATCCTTAAACTTTAAGGTTTTATCGTCATCGCCGGGCAAATCTACTCTTACTGGATCTGCCCTAGCGCAATCGATCTCGTGACGGTACAGAAGATCTTTGCTGCCAAAATGCTGCAGACATCTGTCGCATATGTACATAGCATGCTCGTAGTTACTTAATGAAGATCTAACTAGCCGCGATAAGTTGCGAATCCAACAGTAATGGGAATTCCCACTGCTATCAGTATGCAGCAACATGTTAATGTGGTTATCGCGTTTGTCTGCAGTTAAGTGTAAGGGCCCGACAACTTCATTCCTACCTTTAATAAGATCCAGACCGAAAACATTTACTGAAATGCCTGGATTTTGCCTCTCGAATTTGGAAATATCTGCGAGTTTTACCGGAAACTCAATACCTGAGAAATCGAATTCATGGCTTGCGAATGCCTCCCTGTAACTACCAACCTGGTTTGCATTTTCATGCGCCTGTACTTGAGCTGCAAGGAGAGTCCAAAGAAAACATAACTCGTCATTGTTTTTCACATTGACTACAGCCATTTTTCTTTGGATATCAACTGGCAGAGCCACATGGGAAGACCCTCGATAGAACGGTTGAAAATGAGCAATGTTTATGTCGAGGGAAATTAATCTCTCGAGGGTTTTTCCAGAATCTCTCTCCTGAAACTCTTCCAATTTAGTCGTGATCTCCGATTTCACACAGATCTTATACCAATCAGGCAGGTGAGTGCTGGTTGTGACTTCACACATTTTAGTAAGAAAATACAAATTTGCGGAAACGATATTTAACTCCTTCTGAACTGCAAAAGATGTTGCCAGCCCAACCTGAACCTTTACAGCCGGGGTGGACCGGCAACTAACAATTTCGCGGACTTTATTTGCCAAAAGTTTATAACATGCATCAATGAAGTTAAGTGGCCCAATAAAATTTTCAGAATTTTGAATGGTTCCGGTATAGATTCTATTTTTAAAAGCACTCTGCCTATCTTCAAGGATTAAGCGCGTTGCGTCTGGACACTCACCCCTCGTTGCTGCACATGATATATTTGGCTGCTGCTGCCTGCTAGGACCTGCCACTCCTGAGCCCCGGCTGCTGGGGCCTGCCACTCCTGCGGCCTGCCTGCTAGGGCCTGACACTCCTGCGGCCTGCCTGCTAGGGCCTGCCACTCCTGCAGCCTGCCTGCTAGGTCCGGGTGTTGGGTTTCGCCTATCTGCTGAGTCCGGCATTTCCCAAGGTCTCCACATGGGCGGAGCATGTCCGGACTCGACGGCTGCATTCATGCCTGCGGGCGGCTCTGCAACGATAGAAACCAATGAGAATAAAGCTGACATCTAATTACATGGAATGTATGAATAAATAACGAAGTGAAACGTACCATTCGGTTGTATGGAATGAGTCCTCCTAGGTTCCTCATACCATGGAAAATCTATTAAAAAAAAGAAAGATAATTTAAGTCAAAACATTAAACACATTTTTGTTAAATTAATTTTTATGTGTATTGTACTCACTATTAATTAAGTCTTGTTCCCAGTCATAAACATTTGTGGTAGGTAAACCATCATACTGTGCCATATCTATAAAAAAAAAAAAAATAAGCATTGGTTAAAAAACATGATGTAAAGAAAAAGGTAATTACAAAAATATAAAGTATAATGTACTCACAATCAGTTAATTCCTGTTCCAAGCCTGCACCAGATAAAGTCTCATGACTCGCTGGCTCTGCAAATTGCAAAACCCTGGGTGGATCAGAAGGACCTGAAACCGATGAGAATTAAGCTGGCATCCTAGCTACATGGAATGTAATAATAAAAAAAATAGCAAAGTGAGACTTACCATTTGGTTGCATGGAATGAATCCTCCTCCGTTTACTGGGCACGTTAATTTCATCACACTCCAGTAAATCTATGAAAAAAAAAAAGACATTTGCTAAATGAATTTTTTTTAAAGCATACTATATTCAATATTAAGTTAAAACAGTACATGGATTTTTGTTAAATGAAAAATTATACTCATGAAACGATAGAAAGCTAGCTGACATCTAATTACAAGGAATATATGAAATAAATAACTTACCATTCATTTGTATGGGTACATCGTAAGTAGGGATACCCTCGAACTCTAGTTCTTCAGATGGTATATCTGTAAAAAAACAAAAAGTTAGGATAAAACGCAATGTTAATTAAATGAAATTTTTATCAACAGTATCAAATATTTAACAGTACATGGAATTATGTTAAATGAAAAATTATAAAGCTGACATCTAATTACAATTAATAAATAACAAAGTGGGACTTACCATTCATTTGTATGGGTACATCGTAAGTACTAGTGGTAGGTATACCCTCAAACTCTAGTCCGTCAGATGGCGTATCTGTAAAAAACAAAAAGTTAGGATAAAACGCAATGTTAATTAAATGAAATTTTTATCAACAGTATCAAATATTTAACAGTACATGGAATTATGTTAAATGAAAAATTATAAAGCTGACATCTAATTACAATTAATAAATAACAAAGTGGGACTTACCATTCATTTGTATGGGTACATCGTAAGTACTAGTGGTAGGTATACCCTCAAACTCTAGTCCGTCAGATGGCGTATCTGTAAAAACAAAAAGTTTAAATGGTAACATAGAATAAAACGCTATGTTAACTAAATGAAATAAAAAAAAAAACCTTACTGAGATATTTATCAAATAATTCCCAATTCCATTCGTTGGAACTGAAAACCAACAGACTTCCATCACTAGTGGCTCCTTCAGACAGTAAATCTAAACAAACAGATAGCATAGTTTAAAAGACTACATAAATTTTGTTAAATAAATAATTAAAACTGGCAATGTATGAAAAAATAATTACCTTGCAGATTCACGTCATCGAGAGAAGGCAAATCTTCAATGCTTTGCGAAGACATTGTCTCTGTGTAAGTTCAGATACAACTGGCTTAGTTCCTGTTACGACGCTTCTTTTATACTGATGCACCCCAAGATAATGACTGTGAGCAGCGCCATCGTGGCTGCAGGGGCGGGGCGCGTGACCTACAAAGATAGCGGCGCCGGCGTGGCGCGTGACCTACAAAGAGCCAGGTAGATAATTATAGGCCAGAGGCCGCACAGTCGGCCGGGCGCCTAATTATAGGGGAAGCGACCTGCACACCTGCAGGGGGCGGGGCGGGTGACCTACAAAGATAATGACAGGCCGGTGGCGCCGGCGTGGCGCGTGACCTACAAAAGATAATGACGGTAAGCGGCGCCGGCAGCCAGGTAGATAATTACAGGCCGCACAGTCGGCCAGGTGCCTAATTATAGGGGAAGCGGCCGCAGGGGGGGCGGGGCGCGTGACCTATTTAATACCAAACCGCTGTTTTCTTCCTACTCTGGCTAAATGGTCGCAATGACCGAAGGCCATTATTTAAAAAAAACTGCATCGTCGGCAAACAATCGCAACCAGCATTTGACGTTGTCACCTAGATCGTTTATAAATATTAAGAAAAGAAGTGATCCTATTACACTTCCTTGAGGAACGCCCGAAGTAACATTTAACTTAGAAGAGGCTTCCCCGTGAACGACATACTGTGATCGACCAGTTAGAAAATCACGTATCCACTCGCAAATGTGAACTGAAATACCGTAAGTTCGAATCTTCGCTAAAAGTCGGTTGTGTGGCACAGAATCAAAAGCTTTCTGAAAATCCAAGAAAACTGCATCAACTTGCGAACCTGCATCGATAACTTTCATCTTTTGTAAACTTGTTATTCGTGAAATTTTCTCTGTGCTGGATTACTCATATCACACAGATATAAATGTGCTGTGTGTTTTTTGTTCAGGTTAATTGCATTCCGCTAAGAAGAATGGGGTGTTGTCGTACATATGTTTTCACGTCCAAAAGTTTTTCCTAATTGTTTCGTAATATGTTGTAAGTATTTTCTTACCTAGCTATTACCCTAAACAAGTAAAGAATTGCTACAAATGAGGCGATTTCTCTTTCTTCCTATTACAAAGCACCAACCTCAGTATTCATCGTATTTTATTAACTAAATGCCCATAATTATGTAAAAATAGGATAAAATTGTATATAAAAACTGTAACACAGATTCGTCACTGATGATGCCTCGATGAGAGGTGAAACGCGTACGACGCAGCAATAAATAAACTAAACAGTTGCATGGGAGTGTTCTTTCAACTAGTAATTAATTAAGCAACTGCGGAAAAATGGCCTGCAACAACATCGCATTTATTAACTAAATGTTTGCACGGGTCATCTAGTATGTAAAAAAAAAACTTTTTTTGTTTTTCTGTATGACAGTAAAGTTTTGGTACAATATGTCAAATAATATCGCTATAGCAAATTTATGAAATAGCTTCAATAATTTATAATAAAAAAGAAAAAGAAGTAAAAACTAATGAAAAGAAAGAGATTCCTCGACATGAAGATTAAGTTGTTTACTTTGACTGTGTTGGGAGGTTTTAACGTCAGGTTGAAATGTGCTTCCCTAGGACAACTGACACTTTGCCTTCCTGTCACGCCTGCCCTACAGCTTGCCTTGTTGAGAGACGCCGGAAAGCCGTTCTATTGTCCACACGGAGGGTTTGGGCCCTCTCGGCGGCGAAATGTATACAGATGCACGTGCTTCCCCGTCGCATGCACAGACTACACGGGCTTCGTACAGGCTGCTTCCATTGTCCAGTATACAATACTCCGGCGCGAGATAGCCTACTACAACGCTGCATCCATTACTTGCCGGTTATTAAAAAGAAAATTGATTTAACTTCTAGCCTGCAAATGGTTTTGATTAAGTGCTGAAGTCATTAATACAGACATTGTAGTAACATACATTAAAACGCTCGGGCTGGATATATGATTTAAACAGCCAAAAAAAGGAGGTTTTAAGTGAGTCCCAGCTTGACATACACTTCAGTCAAAGCTTGATTTCTGGCACTGTTGACCGGAAGATCCGATAGAGAGGATGTAATAGAGAAGTGAGGGAATTGGTTTACAAAACTTTGGTCAGACCATTGGCTGAATACGGTGGTGTAGTTTGGGACCCATATTTTGTTATCAAATACAGGAGTTGGAGGGTGTGCAAAGAAGAGCAGCTACAAATTATCGCAGGACCCAGTCAGTAACTGGCATTATAAAGGAGCTGGATTGGGAGTAGGGGTGTCC
Organism: Vandiemenella viatica; assembly: GCA_031002005.1. Lineage (NCBI taxonomy): Eukaryota > Metazoa > Arthropoda > Insecta > Orthoptera > Morabidae > Vandiemenella > Vandiemenella viatica. Next base: position 118,203,007 of record JARYHS010013631.1, on the reverse strand, counting down.
ACTTAGAAAGTACATCGTTTTTTTTATTCGATATAATACATCGGAACCCCGCATCGATGTTTTACGATAATACATCGGAACCCCGCATCGATGTTTTACGATGCATCGCTTAAAAACATCGATATTTTTTCAACATCGAATACTTTCATGTTTTTCTTAGCTCAACAAATAAAAACAAACAATATTTATGTGATTATTGTAGGCCATCTCTTCCACAGTTGTTTGTTAAATTAATAATTATTGTTTAATAATTACGCCAGTACAACTGTTTTTGACAATATTTATTTGACGGACGAACCATATGCCCACTAACATAAATACAAACATGAGAATCCTAACAACAAACCACACGAAACACAATATTCTAACCCTTCAAGAAAATTATCAAGCAATAGTCTCAGGAAAAAACGTACTCAATGATCATATAAACTTAACCAACCAAACTTTATTCAAGCTAATAAACACCGAAATTGACACATAACAGCATTAAACACTCAAATTTCACCACAACAGTAATTTAACACCACATTTCATTTCCCCCATCCACAAGACATGCACATTTTGGCTAAAACAAAGCAAAACACACACACAAAATGTAAGTACGAAATTTCAAATTCTCCGCTCACGCCACTTCCGACAGAGCACCGCCGGAAAACAGCTGAACAACAACAGCGCACACACAAAACTAAAGTTTGACAATGTCGTTGGAAAAAACTGTGCTTCAAATTGTTATCATAAAAGACCAATTTTGTACAAAATATGTAAATATTCACAATAGTGTAAACAACATGCTGGTTGAGGGCACAGGCGACCAACAACCACACCTTAAAATAGAAATGTAAAATGTAAGTGATAATATGAATCTACCTCATTACATCTATGTAAACAAGACGTTCTGCTTGCTAATTTAAAAACAGATATGTAAAAATATAAGTCATCTTTACGCTTCCTATATATAAGAAACATTTCGTTATATGTAAAAATAAAACCATTATGTAAAATATCACAAATTACAGAAAACGTTGTACGCTGATGATGCCTCGACGAGAGGCGAAACGCGTCCGTCAAAAACAGTTGTACTGGCGTAATTATTAAAGAATAATTAACAAACAATATTAGTCACCAAATGTCGTTTCATTTATCTCTTACCTTTTCCTTTGAAATCACCAAGAGAAAATGTAACAATAGTTTCACCATTTCCAATTGAACGCAGATAGTTCTTCGTTTGGTTTGTGTAAACACAGGGTAGCACTATACCAGCCGTGTAGTGCTGTAGCTGTAATGGTGTGTTTAATATTATGCTTTTTTTGTTTATGGCTTTATACCTCGTCGTCGCCGAGGTCATTAGAGGCGGAAATGACTAGGAGCAAGGAGCGGGAAGGTATTTGGCACAGGACTTTTGAAGGAAGCATTCCGGCATTCGCCTGCAGTGATTTCGAGGAAACCATGAATAACCCAAATCTGGATGGCCGAACGGAATCCGAACCCATGAACTCCGGAATGCGAGGCTTTTTAACACATTACTCTGACTATTGGCGTAACTGTACTGTTGAGGCTCGTGGCTCATTCATCGGATGGAACCCCACCTAGAGCCGGATCTAAGGGTGGGGCAAACCGGGTCACCCATTTTTTGGGCAACCTTTTCTTTGACTTCTACTACTGCCCGTGCAGCAACAATGGACGAGGGCTGTTGAAGAAAAGGCCGGAGCCCTTCCAGGTGAGGGCCGAGGACCCCTTCCGACTGGGAACCCGTGGCATTTTGCCCGTCTTGCTATCCTATTGTTATGCCAATCTGACTCAGTTGCCTAAATACGACTCAAATACGCTGTGACCGTATTATTACGACAAACAAAACATTGCACATAGCTTTCAAGCAGCGTTTATTCGTCAAAACATCGTTAGCATTATACCGCATAACCTCAGTTGATCACGCTGTTAATACACACTATAATCTCGCAAGGACAGTGATGTTTTCTAGATTACGAGATTTTTTTTTCTGCTAAGGATGCCTTTAGTCTGTTGTTCATATTATCACCTCAAAAATTGTGTTCAAAGATTATTATGTCCTGCTAGCTGCTCACAGATGTCACTTCCTGTTAATGACAGTTACTTCAAACTGAAATAACTTAATTTAATCTTGAATAAATTTATTACTGATAAAATTTATATATATTGTTCTTTGTCATTATTAACCAAAGTTACTTTTTTCATTGATTCGATGTTTTTATTTTAAAAAAATCGATGCATCGAATACAAAATTCTTTGTCAAAACATCGAATCAGTCCGATGTATCGTACGGCAAACATCGAGTGGATATGATGCATTAATGTTTCATAAATATCCCTAATTGGGAGTCATTGGAGGAAGGGCGGCGGGGTAAAGAGAGTGCTGGGAATGTTCAGGCCTTATGTTGGTGATGGGGCTTGGAGGGATATTGGTCAAAGAATTAGGAATAGTGCATGGAAAGGGAAAGGCGACCATGACCACAATCTGTCACTCGATTTCATACATGAAGGGAGTGGGAAAGTTCTCTTTTGTTAGTAAGGGTGTCAGGGATTGAAACATGTTACGAATTGAAGTAATGAATAATCCACCAAAAACGCTTAAGGAATTCAAATTTGAAATCTGCAAATTGGAAAAGTAAATGGGTGAGGAATTTAACACTCCAGTTATAAAAGAAAATTTTAAAAAATATATGAAAAGGGGTACTTAGATGAGTAGGGAAATTGCCTCCGGAGCGTTAGCTCCATTGCAATTAAGTTAATAATAATAATAGTTCGCCCGCCTGTATGCCAGATTTTAATCTTCACACAAGGCGCAGTCAAATCTGGAGCACATACCCTAATCCAGTAATCTTACCGCTTTAAACACTTCTAGTTTCATGTGAAATTGATACATGGAGCGTTCTTCCGTACATCACACCAAAACATACAGACGTCCTTTTATGAACAAGTTAAAATTGCAGGAGAGAACTTGATACTGTTGGCGAAATATGTGAAATCTTAGTCAGAATGCATAACCACCGAGTCTTAGACCAGACATTACATTATGCTAAGTGGCCTCAACAGAATCCGAATGCGGAAACAACTGAGGCACTGTCACTTAAACAGTCTAAATATCCTTTAAGGTTTGCCGACCAGTTTGACCTTACAGATTATTATTATTAGGAGGAATTGGTCCAAAATCGGGCTAGGGTATAAATACACGCTACTTGCTGTAAGTGGGGGAAAGGGATTGTTCATAACGGAACATCAAGGAAGAAGAATAGTGAGCAAATGATCTTGGTCCTTGAACCATGTGCGGTGGCGCTTATTGTTTACGTAGAAAAGTTTATTTTGAGGAACGCACAACTTTTCAAGTTATGTGAAATTTAATTTCTGCTTTTTTCAGTTATTCAATAAAGTAAATGGTTTCCATTTCATCACAAAGTAGATGACCTGAGCTTCATGCAGGTCTCCCTATTTAATCGATTTGTCTTCTTCTTCCAATCCAGTGCTAGGCCTGGTGGCCTGTTACGGTCTCAATCCATCTTCGTGGTGGTCTTCCTACATCTCTCCTGCCTCTTGGATGGTATTTCAGGATTTTTCGTAGGATCCGGTGCATCTTCATCCTTAGTCCATGGTCTGTCCAAGATGTTCTGTAGGTGTGCACAGTTTGGAGTAGTGGTTTGACTTTGAGTTTTTAAAGGATTTCATCAGATCTCTTTATATCTCGTAACGTGTAGCCAGCCGTTCTCGCCATGAATCGCAACTCAGCCGCCATTAGCTTCCGCTCTTGCCTATGCGAAGTGTCCAGGCCTCGCTGCCGTACAATAGGGCAGGTTGATCGAATTGTTTGTTTTGTAATGGCTGCCGAGACCATCAACTTGAAGCACTAGATAGTCTAAAAGCGAGCTGGCTGAGTGCAAACTCGTCTGCTCATCGAATGGCTTTCGTTATTTACTGAATACACTAGACCAAATGACCAAATGAACAAATGAAAAGACTCCTATATTGCCTGTTTTGGAGGGGCATTAAAGATTTGTGCTAAATATGGAAAAAATGCACTTAGCAATGCTCCTTCTTTTTTTTTTTTTTTGCTTTACGTCTCGTAGACGTCGAGGTCATTTAGAGGCGGGAAGGAACTGGGGAAAAGGAACGGGAACGAATTCGGCCATGGCCTTTTTGAAGGAAGCATCCCGGCACTCGTCGGGAATGATCTGGGGAAACCAAGGAAAACCTAAAACTGGATGTCCGAACGGAGATTCGAACCAGCGTCCTCCCGAATGGTGCTTCTTTACTCAGCCCATAATCTATAGCCATTGGTCAAGAGTTTCGGATTCCAGTGATCGCTCACTACAGTGAGGAATTTAGGAAGTGGTTAAGAAATTTTAACCGTTCTTTCAAGTGGAATCAAGTGTTAGAGCTAAGAGAAAGAATCCAAAAGTGTCAAGCAAACTAAAAAAGCCAAGGAGGTAAGCTCAGCGAGATGGTTCGACTCGAAAGAAGACTACTGGTACACTCCAATTGATAACAACAGTGGCAATGATTACTTGATTAGTTAAGATACACTTTTTTTGCTTATTGCTTTACACCACCTTGACGTCGAGGACATTAGAGGCGGGATAGGAAGGGGGACAAGGAACGGGAAGGAATTCAGCTATGGCATTTTGAATGAACCATCCCGGCATTCGCCTGGACTGATTTCGAAGAAACCGTGAAATACCCAATCTGGATGGCCGGACGGGATTCGAACCCATGAACTCAGATATGCGAGCTTTTTAACACATTTCTCTGGCTAGTGGGTTGGCGTAACTATACTGTTGAGGCTCGTGGCAAATTCATCGTATGCACCCCACCTAGTGCCAAATCTAGGGCGAGAGGTGGGGCAAACCGGGTCACCCATTTTGGGGTGACCTTTTCTTGGGCTTCTACTACTGCCCCATGCAGCAACAATGGGCGAGGGCTGTTGAAGGAAAGGCCGGGGACCCTCCAGGTGAAGACCGGGAACCCCTTGCGACTGGAGGTCCGTGGCATTTTGCCCGTCCTGCCACCCTATTTTTATGCCACTGTATCTGACTCAGTTAGGGGGCGTCCGTAAATTACGTGAAATGAAATAGGGGGGGAGTCCAGCGAAATCTCACCGGGGGGAGGGGGGGTCTACGGAAATCTCACGTGAGGTTTTGGAAATATTGTTGGACTGTAGAGCTAAAAATAAAAAGTCTACAAATGCCGCGAAAGTCGATTTTAGGGGGGTATTTTCTCCAAAAGTGGGGCTGTATCCGGCTTTTGGAATGGTGAGAACTAAAAAAATAAAATAAAATAAAAATGTTCCAAGAAGTTGCGAGGGCTTTTTGTAGGAGGGGTCTCACGGAGCAGATCTCACCAGAGGGGTGGTGGGGTCGGGCCAGATCTCACGAAGTTTCACCAGAGGGGCGGGGGGAGGGGGTGGGGTTCCGGAAATCCGGAAAAACACCTCACGTAATTTATGGATGCCCCTTACTTAAATACGACTCAAATACGCTGTGACCGTATTATTACAATAAACAAAACATTGTTCATAGGTTCCAAGCAGTGGTTATTGGTCAAAACATCGTTAGCATCATCGGTTAGCGTTCTCGCCTCGCATTCGGGAGGACGGTGGTTCGAATCCCCGTCCGGGCATCCAGATTTGGGTTTTCCATGGTTTCCCCAAATCACTCCAGGCAAATGCCGGGATGCTTCCTTTAAAAGACCATGGCCGAATTCCTTCCCATTCCTTGCCCCCATCCTTGCCTCCCATCCTTTCCCGTCTCTAAAGACCTCGATGTTAAAAAGAGACGTAAAGCAGTTACAAAAAAAAAAAAGTTAGCATCATACCGCATAACCTCAGATGATCACGCTGTTGACACACATTGTCTCACAAGGACAGTGATGTTTTCTAGAGTACGAGATATTTTTGTTTCTGTTAAGGATACCTTTTGTCTGAAAGTTACTGTTGATCATATTATCACCTCAAACATTGTGTTCAAAGATGTTTTATACGCAATTTATATATGAAAATTTTGAAGGAAATTATGTTTTAGTTCATTTTTCATACTGTCCACAAAAGTTCTATTCTGTTGTGTTATGCTTCACCTCAAAATTTAATAGTAAACAATTATTACAAATGAACAGTTTATTTACTCATCCCACTTAAAACCTCCAATATACCTATTAGATTTTAATGCCTCATTGTATTTTATTCGAAAGGTTAACAAAGAATCAAAAATAATTTTATATTACTTTCATTTAATTACACTTTTTCTCCGAAATGTGGAATTTCTGCATGGGCCCGCTAGTAATATATAAGGGTAATTTCGATGATATTAAGAAAATACCAGTTTTCATTGCCCTAGCTAAATAGTCCAATCAAAGCTATATTTAAGTAGCGAAAAAAGTAGTAGTCCGCGCTTCCATACCGGAAGGCAGTGATACGGGAGCTTCAGTTACACGAAAACTAAAACCGAGCATATTCTAAATCCCCAAAACATTTCATAACAACGTGATTACTGAAATTTAAAACGAACTTCGAACTATTTTTTTTTAGTAGCACGTGCATGTGCTTCTTCCTTTAAACCCGGTACATGAATTTAAACTTCTTAGAGCATAAATTGTTATCCTATAATTGTTGCTCACAAAAAGTTCTTCGCATTCATCAAGATTACAAATAAAAGACCAGATTAGAAAATTTCTATTTAATTTCGGAGCTTCACTGGTCGTCGAGGTCATCGAAGCCGACAGGAGAATGGAGATAAGCAATGGGAAGGAATCTGATGATATCCTTTTAAGTGGACCATGCCCACATTTGTCTGGATTAGTTTAGTGGTAGCATGGAATCTGAAATCGGGTATGTGTTCACACCCTACCCAATGCCTGACCCGAATTTTAGCCGCTCACACACCGTACTCGGTGACAAAGAACAAATGTTAGTTGTAACTTCCGCTGTACTATTCACTTCTATGTTTATTGTCAAGTGTTGTTTACGCTGTGAACAGTTTACAAACAGCTTTGTTGCTTCCAGCAGCGTTCGCTAGTGGCGCTGCGCGCGGCGAAGCCTACCGTGGCGCCTCCAGCGGCTGGTGGCTGAACTGTGCCGCCTCGCTGAAGCTTCGGCGTCCGCGCGGGCCGCAGTCCGGTTTGAAACCCGGTGACGGCTGTACGGGAGTGTGTTGGCTGTGTGTGTTGTGCGGTAGTGGCGGTGTTTACGGCGGAGTGCTTCGCCTCGTGGGACGCGGTACGAGTGAGGACCCCGACTGCTCCTCGACAGCGTCAGCAGGTAAGGACGCCTTTGTCTCCGCCGGCTGCGTACACCCGGTTTTCCATGGCAACGGCCGCTTGCACCTGCCGGTAAACAATGGCAAGAGCGTAGGTGGGCAGCGGAACAGTCACTAGCTGCCGTCCAAGAAGCACTGCTGCAATTAAGCCGGAGTTAACGTGAAATTAACACCCTGTTACTATTATCCGATGCCATACCTGATTAACATAGGTGTTCCGACGTAGTTAATGCGTCTTAAAAGTAATTCGTAACTGTCTCAAAAATCTTACGGTAATGACAGGCATCAATCCTGTGTTAATTTACATTATTATTGGCAATCAACACACAGCATAACATTGTTTATGTACGGTCACCAGCATCGTACTGATCCACTAAGACGTTAGACTCAGCGTAAAGCGTCTTCTGCAAAGCAGTTTCTTCCATTGCTCAGTTTCGTTGTAGATGACGGTCCTCCTGGACAAACTGTTCCATTTTGTTACTTCCTCCCACAAACCAGAGTTGTTTTACTTCTTGATCCTAAACTACTACTTTTTCCAGATGCTGCTTCTGGTTCTTTTATACCCTGTTATATGTAAATGCCTATTAATATCTCCGATGTATGTGTAGTGTTGCAAATTGAAAAAAAACAAAAAAAAAATTTTCCAGCTTTGTGGAAAAAAAACATGAAAAAAACTTAGCACCCTTGTCTTTTTTTTTCAGAAAACATTATATTTGATAAATTATAATTTCATTTACGGAACGTACATTTTACAAGTGTGTTTTAAATCTTACTGAATCATATAATGTTTTACATAATAATTCATAAATGTATCTATATGGGTAACATAATTTTATTCATCCTCAGTTAGTACCACATTCACTAGTATCAGCATTACCATCACTAGTTCAGTCGGTGTCGGAATTTTCTGTTTCTTCTTCTGTCTCCTCTATATCCATAACTTCATAAGAAGTTACATTTTCTTTTACTGTTTGTTCTTGTATTGTACACAAAAGATTTTGAGATTGCAATTTTAAATTGTGAGCAAAGTACACACTGTGCTTAAAGAATGCGCCGATAGTTCTGTATTACGGTCTTGTAAGTTTGAATTTAAATGTATTATAATATAAAATATGAGCTTTATTTCTTTTCAATCGTTGGTTTACGCAAAAAGTTGCAAGGAAACGATTCATAATTACTGACAATTTAATGACTCGGTATCACTATACGCTGAGAGTTTAACAAGTATACGAATACAAGGAGAGCACAATAAATAATAAAAAGAGGCAAAAAATGTAGATAAATTTTAAATTCCTAATTTTTTGAAAAGATCCATAGGTCTACAGATAAATTCGTAGGGCTAGCAGTACTAGTTCAAATAACGAGTATCAATCCAAACATTGGGGAACGGGGATTCCTTCTCGCGCAACATAGCCTCTTCGGGAAGTCCCCGTTCATAAAAGAAAATTTCAGTCAATGTTGCCAATATTTTCGTATTTTTTTTTCTACTGAACCAGAAAAATATATTAGGTTTAAAAATTAAAAAGAGTACTTAGAATAAACTCTAAAACAGTCATATTAATCAATATAAATGCCTTACAAATTTGAGATTTAGTAGTTATGAAAAAAAAAACGTGTCCCAGAAAAAAAACATGTTTTTTTAAGTTTTTTTTCATGTTTTTTTTTTTTTTCAAGCCAGAAAAAAAACCGTTTTTTTACGACACTATGTATGTGTCTTTCAACCTAGTTGTATCTTTATTTATACCGATAATAGCAGTTTTTCCACAATACGAATTCTTGTTTATATACAAAGCAAGTAACATAAAAGTTTAGTAGTCTTCATCTGGATTATGTGATTTTGTGCTATATGGGATCCGTGTCGCAGAAGCATGATTGATAGTATCGAGAAAGTAGGAAGAAGAGCTTCTCCCTTTGTTACCAAGTGACTTACGAAAGCGTAATAAACTTGGGATTGTTTACGACGTATTTTACTTATGGATTTATTGGCAAAAGTGCGAACATCCTCCTTCATTTACAATTGCGGGAAAATACTTATCCCTCTTATTTGCCTCACAATTTCAGGAAAGATGAGTAAAATAATACGCTGTACTATTTATAGTTTTTTCTTCCTTCGTGCCATCAGAGGTTGTAATGCAGAAAGGAGAAATAGTATGTGACGAAGCAACCTCTGCAACTCACAATTTTGTAAATTGCGCAGTGTGGGTATGAGATGTAAACAATGTTTAAATAGAATACGTTAGTCATGTGATATGAATTGGGTGTCTCGAGAAATAATATAAAAACGATCTTTAATCAGAAATATGACAACGTTTACTGTTGTGAAGTCGGTACCGAACGAAACATGTAGTATCTGGAGTACAGGAAAGTGAGAATCTCAGCTAACTTGTAAAAATAGAGCGCCTAACGATCAAAAGAAAAATATTTGTCCATCTACGGCTAAGATCATTATAAAAACCAACCTGAAATTATAGTGCACTGTAAAATTGTTATTTTATGTCTACATGTTCAAACGTTTTACTCATCTACGGTTTCAGTAACGAAATTACCCTACTGAAATTTCGAAAATCACAATGGACATTAAGCTTACGAGAAGAATTCAACAATAATAATGGGGTCACATTTCTAAAACTATCGAATGATTGTATTGAGTAACAAATGGTGTGACATTAGCAGTTTCGTGATTACTGGAGATCGCGATTCCGCCAGGAACTGTCATCATAATGCTGCAGTAGTCAAAAGCAAGACTCCACTATAAATTCTTCCCGAAGTACATTTAACGATTTCATGCTGGTCCAGGCTGTATTACAACCTAATTTTTGCTTGAAAATAATGGTCCAGGCTGTATTATAACAGAATTACTGCTTGAGAATAATACGTCTTGCGACTGATTACTGCAGTATTCCAACAATATTACTGAATGTTGCAACAGAATCGCGATCTCCAGTAGACCCGCAGATTCGACGTTAGCTGTCTTAGTTTAAAACCCTTGCTGCATAGTTCATAGTATTTTCGCCGTTCGTTAACAAAATTGTTGAGTTGATCGAGCTCCATTTTCGGTCGAGTCTTCGGTTACCTCCCTTACGTCCATTAACAATGTGATGCGAAGGACTTCGTCGTCGCATGGCGGTAACCATATTTTCAAAATCCTCTCCGAGAGTGTTTTGTATTTAGTAACCTCTGTCATGGTTGTTGGTTTGTCTGGCTCGAGGTTGCCCGTTCGATGGCGCTGGAAACAAATAAACAGACAAGTTAGCAGTCGCTTAGCGGCACAACTCTATTGTGCTGCCGTGGCACCACTGTTAGGGGGCATCCATAAATTACGTGAGGTGTTTTTCCGTATTTCCGGACCCCCCCCTCCCCTCTGGTGAGATTTCGTGAGATATGGCCGGACCCCCCCTCCCCTGTGGTGAGATCTGGTCCGTGAGAACACCCCCATTTTTTTTAGGTCTCACCCTTCAAAATTCGTTTTTTTGACGAAATTCCTCCCTAAAATCGCTTTTCGCGTAATTTATTACTTTCTTTTGTTTAGCTCTACTATGTGAAAAAAAATTTCAAAACCTCACGTGAGATTTCCATAGACCCCCCCTCCCCCCTGGGTGAGATTTGGTGAGATTTCGCCGGACCCCCCCCTCCCCCATTTGACCTCACGTAATTTATGGATGCCCCCTTATTAAGCTTTCGAAGTTCCCCACGCAGACTCCTGTGCCAGAAATTGTAGTTGCTCTACATCCTTATTGTGCAATTCGCAGAACTGTGCGGGAGAGGTCGCCTCGAATTAATTCTTAACGACACGAGGCAACATACAAAGCGTATAGCCATGAGTGTGGAACTCTATTTTCCACATTTTGTTTATTGTTTCACTGAGAACGAAGCACGCTGATGAACAAACTTTTTAGTATAGGAGGCAACAGTACAAGCAGATGATATACTATACTTAGTTTCCCATAAATCTGAGCGGAAATTACTAGCGCTGGTGCGCATTAGAGATTACAACGCTGTCGCCTCTTTATGTGTGTTGCTGTTGTTTGGAATCTGACCTATGAAGCCTAATTTGGATTTAGCTTCCCTTGTAAGCAAAGTTACAGTGTTACAGCTCACTTCCAGGTCATAATGCTTATAATCGTTTCTTTCTACAGACTATATTTGAGTTTTAGAAGTACAGTAGAATAAAAATATCCTTTCCTTTTTGCTGAAAAAAATCCTACCAATGAAAGGAAAAATGGTCTCCCTAAAATTATATTCTCCCCTTTTTTTCCGAGAGAAATCAGGCTCTATCACATTTGATTAGAACCTTATAGGAAAAAGAATTAACGTGAAATATTACCTGTACAACACAAAATATTTAGGAATAGATAGCGTCAACAATCGAAAATTTGAATTGCTGTTTAGAGCAACCGGACTAAAATATCAATGTGGCAGCGTTTTTCACGGTTTTCATACATTGCTTCACAGAAATTTTGTTTTTATTCACATGTAAAGCCACGGGAAATATCGTTTACAGGCTGCAGGGCTTCAGGGAGCAATACGGAGCTCTAATGAGAAACAATGTAGACACACTGAAGGCCCCCAAAACTAACTGCATAGCAAGCGCTGGTTCGAGCACCAGTGAATTTTTACCATTTTTGATTTAGCCAGCAGGATAGGAGGGGAGATGTTACAGTATTCCTGATAACCAAAGTTCCAGGTTAAATCTCAAACCTCTCCGAACTATATATGGAGTTACGACATAAACTATTCGTTCATCAGATTAAACTTGGTAGCCTCGTTGATCTCGCACCTCATCTCAATCATTGATCTCTCACCTCATCTCAATCAATCCACAAATGCAGTAATACTCGGAAACCATCGCAATTACATTTCCCCGACATTTACATACTGATGGGTAGTTATTGCCAACGTTAATATGTTGAGCTTGGATCGTACTTAAACTAATCGTCGATATTTACAAATAAAATTCGTATTTTGCAACGTACACCCATGGCCAGCTACCAGAAAATACGAGGGTAGTCTGAAAAGAGATGCACACATGCTTGTAGAATACAAATAAAAACAAATAGCAAGATCGGGAAAAAAATACTCAGTACTCATGCGCAGGTTTGAAGTCGTTGAATTCATCCAGTGTGTTTTTGAGATGCGGAAGTATGTTTTTTTTTTTTTTTACTTATGGCTTTACGCCTCGTCGACGCCGAGGTCATTAGAGGCGGGATGGGAATGAGGACAAGGAACGGGAAGGAATTCGGCCATGGCCTTTTGAAGGAAGCATCCCGGAATTCGCTTGGAGTGATTTGGGGAAACCATGGAAAACCCAAATCTGGATGCCGGGACGGGGATTCGAGGAAGTATGGAGACGAGTTCTAGTGCAATATCAACGCGAGTTAAACAACGCGCTGTTATCGAATTTTTAACTGCTGAAAAAGTTACTCCTACTGAAATTAATCGTCGTTTAAAGGCTGTTTTATCGTGATGATGCTGTTAAGTCTACTGTAAATCGATCGGCAATAAAATTTTGTGATTGTGAGCCTGGAAATGCCATGATTGTTGCTGAAAAACGCAGCGGACTTCCGATCACTTCTACAGACTACAAAACATCGCAAAATCGTCGACGATTTCATTCAAAATGACCTGCGAATCACTCAAAAGCGTATCGCGAACCATATTAGAATATTCAAGGAACGTGTCGGCTTCGTTATTGAACAATTGGGATACCGTAAAATCTGCGCACGGTGGGTATCTCGCGAGCAACTGTACAGGTTCTGTGAAACCTGAACTTTTTTAACCGATTGCACATCCTCCTTACTCCTCCGATGTTCCGCCTTGCCATTTTTATTTTTTTTCCTCTACTCAAGGGTAATCAATCATATACCTCGGACGATGAGGTGAAGGGAGCTGCCAAATCCCGGATTCGAGAAATGTCGGAAGAATTTTTCAGTGACTGAATTTAAAAAATTGTTACACGTTGGGAGAAATGTGCAAGCCAGGACAATACCTTCTAAGGTGGTTCGCATTGCGGCGGAGCCGAACGCCCCCCCCCCCCTCTAAAATTACGTGAGATTTTGACGATGGACCCCCCCCCCCCTCCTACTAATTGACCTCGTAACTTCTTGAGACTTTTTTATTTTAGGACTCATGCTTCCAAGGGCGGTTATAAACCCCCCCCCCCCCAAGTTCGGTTTTTGGATCTCGCGTGAGATTTCCGTTGACCCCCTCCCCTTGGTGAGGTTTTGTGAGATTTTGCCGGAGCCCCCCCCCCATATTTCACCTCACGTAATTAATGGACGGGCTTGTACTTTTTGCATGATCTTGCTATTTATTTTTATTCATGTTCTACAATTTTGTGTGCATTTATTTTGAGCTTACGCAACAATGCGGTGGGAAACAAATTAATCTGTCCATTTTTTTATTTTTTTTTATTTTTAAAATGGTCGATAGACCACGTGTCTGACTTTCTGAACCACTTTATTGTTGCGTGACATACAGTAGCTTCGATGAATTGCAGTCGGCACTAAAATAACAGCTGTATTGACAAGAATGGCGTATGACATAGATTCTCTACCGCCAGTGTAAGCAGATGGCGTGCATAATCCATGCGGCGAAGAGAATTCAATTTAACGGCCACATTAATGTTATTCTTCCATATTTATATTCGCCTTGAACCAATTTGCGTAGCCAAGTGTCTATCCAGCTCGATGCTTAAGGAGCGTGCATAAACCACGTAGCTCTATTTTGGCCTCCTGTGACTACCCCCACGTAGCCCTATGTGGCTTTTGCCTCTACCCCTCTCCTCCACGTAGCACGTAGCTTTTTTTCCATTTGATTCCATAAGGGATTCCCCTGGACTGAGCCACGTAGTTTGTGCACGCTCCCTTACCGTCTAGCCTCTGTAGTCGCGTTCCTTAGTTTGTGGACTATTTTCGGTTCTGATAAGCGTGACGGAGCATATTTCAGACTTGAAGCGAATCGTTGCGGTCCGCTGGATATGTTTTAGGATTCATGACCCGAGTTTGATCCCCATTACGGTTATCTTGAACTTAATTTGGCTTTCCATAGTTTCCCAGACTCATTTATACGCTACTGCTCAGATAGAATGTTCATAACTGTCACAGCTAAGTTCCTTCTCGTTATGTTTTTAACCTATAGTCTTACCCAAAATGTAAAACCTCGGAGAAATTCAACGGGCTTCGGTTAGAACCCCAGTTTGGCGTTTTGGACAATCCGAAGTACCGTTTAGTTGGCCTTTCGTAGTCACCCATCTGTAAAAATATGCATTACAAAAACAGAAAAATGCACATACTATTGGATTAAAGCTTATAAACTTCCCACACGGATGGGCACTCTCAAAACCTACTTTACGTAAAAATGCCATTAACTACCTCAATAGAGTCAGGTCGAAAAGTCTAGGTAAAATGTAGAAAAAAAGTTACCTAAATGTTTTATTTTACCCCATGCCATTAACCCTCTTCGTAGACGTGTTGTAGATTTTTCTTAATAAGACCGAGCGTGGTGGTGTAACGGTTAGCGTTCTGGCCTCGCATTCGGGAGGACGGCGTTCGAATCCCCGTCCGGGCATCCAGATTTGGGTTTTCCATGGTTTCCCAAATCACTCCAGGCAAATGCCGGGACGCTTCCTTCAAAAGGCCATGGCCGAATTCCTTCCCATTCCTTGCCCTCCATCCTTTCCCGTCTCTAAAAGACCTTGCTGTTAAAGAGACGTTATGCAGTTAAATAAAAAATAATAATAATTGTAAAAAAAGCAACAGTATATCCTTTATTCGCATATTAGCTGTGCAAAACCTTTTTTCGTTTTTATTTTACGCATCTTCAAAATCGAGGTCAATAGAGGTGGGAAAGGGGTGGGATCAAGGAACGGGAAGGAATTCTATTATAGCCTTTCCAAGGAACAATCCTGGCATTCGCGTGGAGTGATCTGCGAAAACCATGGAAAACTGAAATCTGGATTTTCGGACGTGGATTCAAACCCGCGTCCTCCGGAATGCGAGGCCAGAGCGTTGCCGCTCCTATACAACGCTCGGTAAAACAAAAACTGATTTAATGACAGCCGAACTTGGTGCAATTATGTTTCCGTAATTTTAATGACCTTTACGTGTATGGATGTCGTACTTGAAACTGAAGTCTTTTGGAACAAAAATTAATGCTCCTAAATTTTCAGATTAAACAGCGGAATATGCTCCAGACCTCACCAAAAACCATCTCGTTGCTGCTGGCACCACTAACGCAATCATTCGGTTCTAATCAAATTTGTTGTAGCAGTATCTAACCCATACACCAAGATGAAATGCACTGTGAAGTTAAAGTACTTTCAGTATAATACTATTAACTACGTCAAAGTTTCTGAGAAAGTAAATTTTTCTTCTTTCGCTCGCGACTTGTGAACTGTATTAGGCATATTCAATACGAATGTTAAAACGCGTTTTAACGTGTATTGAACAGGTCTATGGACGATACATGGTTCAGTCTACATGAGTGTTTTTAACTCCTACTCTGTAGTCGTTAAGTGTTTTCAACGCCACCGGATGCTGATCAACCGATAGGGCGCGTTTGTTCTTGTCCAAGTTGTGTAGTACATACGACTCATAATATGTGACTTAATTTGCTTGATTTAATTCTCAGAAGTAGCAGAAAATTTGGAACGTGATATTTGCTGAGTTGCATATACAGGTTGGTCCCGAATTCATGGTATAAACTTTAATGGTAGGTACAGGACATTGTAACAATCATTTATTGTATAGGAACCGATCACTCCATTTCTCTTTATTTTCCGTGTTTGCGCCTCACCGCGTTACTTGCGACCATACATTCCTATACAATAAATCATTGTTACAATGTCCTGTACCTACCATTAAAGTTTGTACCATGAATTCGGGACCACCCTGTATATACATCTGAATATATATATATTTTTAAGACTATTTACTTTTTAAAAAATTGCAAAAAAAAACTTTTTAAAAAAATTTATTCATTTTATTTATAGAATTCAGATTTGTTGCTAAATTAGAAACATAATTATTAACCTAATTAAAATTGTTAACATTGTAAAAATAGCGCGAAATAATTACTAAAAACATTAACTATTCAAATTTTTTGAAAGAATAATTTTATATAAAAATCTGTTACTTTGCCCATGCGATTCTGCTGCCACGGAAGTAACTTTGCAGCATTTCGTTCAGGATGTTTATACAATTCCTCCAAGAGGGAAAAAAAACACTTCTTGTCTATAAAACTTAATGGCAAAAATGCTGAGTACATTTCAGTGCATCTTTAACACCTTAAAAGCGCCGTGTTTTCACGCTTGCTTTAGATTGTCAAATTAAAAAGTAGTCGTTAGCGTTAATGATGCAAAGTTGTAAGCGCCCATACAAAAAAGCTCTTAGATGTAAGTATTTTCAGTATTTAAATACAGGGTTTCGCCGATATTACAGAGAAATGCCAGTTTCAGAAGTTATAACATTTTTGGTATAGACGTGGTTATAAAAAATGGTATAAAACTGATGACTTTGACGGCACATACGTCATTAATTCCCAGAGAAAAAACTGAAAATATACTTGTTAAGCTCTAAACAGTATTCTGTTTCGATGCCTTTACTTCTATACAGAACTGCAATTTACTTAACTTTACAGCTACACGCTATGACAGACAGCTAAGCGACAACAATAGAGATAGTTTCTCTTCTGGTATATAATCCTGAGGATCAAGTTGCTGTTATTTTAGAACACACAATAATTATTTTTAAGCTTAATTTGTTACACTAAGACAAAGAAACCTGACGATATGTATGAATGATATATGTTTGCGATCGACGAAAAGCCTCTTGCCCCATGCTAATGCAGCATTACCACTCATACACATCGAACGCATGTATTATTTCGAAACTTCGGTAAAAAGTAAATTGAATTAAAACGAATAATTAAATAAATATATAATACTAACTTAATTAAATTTTATCGTTATCGGCTCTTAAGGTAGTTCACTTATATGATTTTACAAAGCGTTATGAAATGAAGTCAGTTTTTTTTTTTTTTTTTACCAAAGGTACAGACTCGAACGTTGCATTTTGACCGGCCATTCGTACAAAATATACAGTGCGATGCTAGTTTAATACTTCTGTAACAAAAAGCAGAAAACGACATGCTTCTCAAAAAACAAGTAAACATCACTGCTATAAAATTTCACACTTTTCGCAGGCGTCATTATTGATAAAAAATTGCACTTGTCTTTTTTTCGAGTTTGCGCTGCGTTTTTTTTGTTGATATTGCCAACGTTTCGGCACCAACCTGGAGCGTTCGTCAGGGCTTCTATCTATCTAGCGGCCTGGTCCTTTTTTGATATAAAAAAACACAGCACAAACCCGAAAAAAGACACAAGTTCAATTTTTTTACTAAAAATCACTGCTGCTAAGCAATGTATTGTAAAATGTAAGTATATTATAATTTTTCTAAAAACTTCGATATTCATAGCCACATTGTACATGTAAACTCAATCAACAGAGGAAACCGCTGAAGATGCTTCTATAAAAGAACTGAAACGCGTTCGGAAAATAAACTAACAAACATTCAATTGCTTCGGCGGTGTTTGATTATCAATATAAGTAGTGAGTCATTACTTCTCAACATTTGTCATTGAGAAATTTAACTAAATAAGTAGACTTCTTTGGTAAAAAATAAAAATCATCTGGAAACGAATAATTATTTGCAGTCCCCTTATATTAATCAATCATATGTCTCTTATGTCTAGGCACGAAGTTTTTTTATAGATAGGGTGTCTCAAAACCAACATAGGACTTTATTGCGTGCCATGTTTGCTTTGTAGCGTAGATAATAGTTTACAAAGTTACATACGGGGGTAAACACGTTGTGGTTTGTCGATATGATATGCGGTGGAGCAGGGTGTACCAGTAAAAGGGGTGCCAAAATGGAGCCACTTAGTTTTTGGACGCTCCCTTGAGAGCATTGAAAATCCTTGGGTGTTCAACTGTTCAAGAACTGGCGATCAATACCCAACGATTGAATGTTTGGTGTGACTTAGGAACGGCGGCGTGATGAGGCCTTACTTCGGAAAGAGGCCGGAAATGTATTGACCTTCAATGGTGTACGTTAACACTCATGGATATCAGAGTTTGTGACATTATTTAAACAGCAAGGATCTGTATAGTGAGGTTACATTAGAAAGGCAACACCTATCACATTGCACATAAGACCACAGAATTATTGCGGCAGAAACTTCGGGTGCGATTCGTCTCGCGCAATGCTGATGATAATTGCCATTAAATTCGTGCGATTTGACGCAGTGAGACTTTTTCTCTATGGATTTTTGAAGTCAAAAGTCTACCATAAAAAAATAAGAACTATTCATTAATTAAAATTACACATTTGAGAAGTGGTGTACTCACAATTATGGGACATCGTGATTGAAATAGTGTCGAAAGTAAACTCAGTTCCAGTAGAATTGTGCAGGACATTTTTTCGAACATTGTACCTAGCGTGGTGGTGTAACGGTTAGCGTTCTGGCCTCGCATTCGGGAGGACGGCGGTTCGAATCCCCGTCCGAGCATCCAGATTTGGGTTTTCCATGGTTCCCCAAATCACTCCAGGCAAATGCCGGGATGCTTCCTTCAAAAGACCATGGCCTAATTCCTTCCCCTTCCTTGCCCCCCCATCCTTTCCCGTCTCTAAAGACCTCGCTGTTAAGAGACGTTAAGCAGTTAAAAAAAAAAAAAAATCGAACATTGTATTCTGTACTTATTCGCAGTGTTTGCTTTTTGAAATGATGTATAACTTTGTAAATTAATGAATAAATAAAACATTGTTATAAAATTAAATACTTTGTGAAGTTTGGGTATCCTTCTGGAATCATATTTCAGTTTCCGATGATTTCTGGAAATTATTCCAGCTGAATGTGTGGGTGATAGCACAGCGAACTGTTTATTTTCTGCTTCTTCTTTACTATGAACACCGTCGTGCTGGAATGGCCTCGCTGTAAACGAACCGGCAAACTGTAATAAGAAGAATACGCGTATCACAATGGAGCGAAACGTAAGAGCAACAGCAGAATTAAGGCATTGGGAGCTATTAAGTTTTAAAACACAGTTACTGCGAGCCAAATGAATGAGAGAGTCGTGATAAGAGAGCGAAATGAGTTTGCTCTGTGTTTAACGTCCTCTCGATAGCCAACCTCGTTAAAGACGATCAATGCTGAGGGAAGAAAATAAGTGTTGCCATCTGAACGGGAACTGTCTAAGCTTTTTTGCTGTACCGTTTTGTTTTAATGCGCTCGTGAAAAGAATAATTTTTAATCGGAAATGAGGGACCATCACTGTTTACTCGTGCATGATTAGGGAAAACCTGCTAAGCTCCGCTATTGAGAAAGCCAGTGGTAGGATTTGAACCATTACCTTATGAAGTAGGATTTAACGCACACTGACATTTCTATCCAATCTGTATCTATAAAACGGAAACCGGATATATTGGTCTTATAAAAACTGTGAAACTAAGGAGCAGATTTCGATGGGGTTTTCACCGTTTTAAAGCTTAGAACTCTATTCAGTTGTTTGGCATGTCCTATTTTTCAACGTTAAATAACTCAGGAGCATTAAATGAAATTCTGAACGTATGATGACAAATCCCAAAGATGGAAGGATTAGATCTTGGACCGAGCGTGGTGGTGTAACGGATAGCGTTCTGGCCTCGCATTCGGGAGGACGGCGGTTCGAATCCCCGTCCGGGCATCCAGATTTGGGTTTTCCATGGTTTCCCCAAATCACTCCAGGTGAATGCCGGGATGCTTCCTTCAAAAGGCCATGGCCGAATTCCTTCCCATTCCTTGCCCCCATCCCTTCCCGTCTCTAAAGACCACGTTGTTAAAAAGGGACGTTAAACTGTTACAAAAAAAAAAAAAAAAAATTAGATGTTGCATACTTCGCACAAAACACACAACTAAAATGTCTCTGACCATAGCCTTTAGTGAAAGAAACAACTTTACAATAATAACTATTTTGCACACTTAACAAAACTTGAAGTATTCTTTCCTTTAATTCGGGATATTCAATTATTAAACGCCATAGATAGCCGTAAAAACAACAGAGATTTTCTTTAAACACAATCTCTAGACAATGTCTCAGGCCTTTAGCATTAGTCTTCTGTTTACGATAATATTATTCCGGATTCATTTTTGATATTTGCATAAAAGGCTGAAACTGCTAAGTTAAAAATCTGGCTTGTCGAACAAAAAGTATATCCATTTTTCGTCTTTATGTTTTGTTAATTTTTATAAATCTTCTAATATAATATTTTAAAATTCAAAATTTATTTATTTATAACTTCTACAGTTCTCGTCAGTCAAAAGAAATACCTACTTTCGGTTCACATATTTTGCATGAAGGACAAAGACCTCACGAAAATCTGCTGCCCGCACCCTCGCAATGTTTAAGGCCGCCGCTGCATCCAGCCTTAACAGTTGGGTGTTTAGTACCTCGATTATTTTTTTGATAGTAAATAATATAGTTGTGGTATGAACTAGCTTTATTCAGGCTGATATATTAAATTAGAAAATACAGAGCAAAAGCATTTGTCACTTGGGCCAGGAAAAAACTGCACGTAGAATCAGTGAAATAAAAAAAAAGTAGTAACAAACAACTTCATTGCGATTGACAAAATGTCTGTCAGAGTTTACGGTGCAAATTTTTCGAAAATGGTAGAACATGACATTAAATATATAAGACCAGTTGACGGTAGATTATAGACGAATATTTTTTCTCGATTGAACGATCGATTTCATACATCAGTTTTCTTGCCAGCTCCTAGGCTGCGGATTTCCTTTTCACCCCTTTCCCTTGTCGCATATAAGTATGTATGAAAGCGATCTAGTAATTAAATAAATATAATTTGTAGACTGTATTTCGTTTATAATCTTTTTCAGTTTATTTCTTTCGTTTGTTTGCTTCAAAAGTTATCTAATACCAATAACGACCGTGTTTGAGACAATCTTAACAACCCAAGATTTACAGGTTCGTTTCTACTCATCAATTCCCTCAACTTCTTCTTCTTTTTTCAGAGATCATATATCCTTTGAAACATCTCTGAGCAAACAATATTTATTAAACTTGCTCTTCTTTTTTTTATAAATCCTTTTAACTTTTAATTTGCCAATTTTTTTGGCCTTTATCAGTATAAATATATAATTTTACTTGTTTTTAAAGAGCTGCTATGTTACACCCCCCACCCATCCGCCCCCCCTCGAGATAATAGGGAGCAAAGTTTTAATATACAATTCACGACGAAGCCCAGAAAGTTTTCTTAACATAATCTTCACCGACCATACTCAAATAACGTCTGCAAAAGTATATCAGCTTACCCTAGAATATCGTGAATGTTAGCCCACAAACATGTTCTAGGGTGATTTCTTGACAGTCAGAAGTATCGAAATGGAAAAGAAATAGATTTTTTTTTTAATTTCTTGTTTATACTAATTTTTTAAACTCGTTGTCCAGTAGGATTATTGGGATAGGTTAGGTAAAAACTGAGAACATATTATGCGTCTATTTGAAAGCTCCTTCACTTATGAAATGAAACCATCCTTCGGAGTCTTCAAGAACGCCATACGAGTTACACTAATTTACATATTCTCTTCTTAATATGACGTACGTACATGTTATCTAGCTTTGTGTTAATTGTGCCTGCCAGTGGTGTTGTTTATTTGCTGGGACTCGTGCAGTCGGAAAACTACGTGCTGTGTTCCTCAAGGTCGGTTCGAATTTGAATGCCACACTCGGTATGACGCAACAAGCGCACCGTTACGAGTTTATCCAGTTGTCTGCCACACCTAGTCATAGCGTGCATACACACACACGCCACTGTTTGGACATACGCGGTACAACTCGACCTGAATAATTCGGCTGTTATGAACAACCCAGCATACGATACTTTGCAGAAAATTGGGTATGTGTGGAAAGATTCAATTTCTAGCATTCATCTGACTAGTGGAAAGGTATTATGGTGTTGCCCATGTTGCAAGTAAAAGAATTGGGCGATAAAACTTTGTTTAAGTAGATGTTCGAGTATGGTGGTATTACAGGGTTATACCAAACACGCTAGTTGGAGGGGTGGCAAGTTACCAAGGAACACAGTTATATCCTGTTCACTCTGAACTGGCGGCTCAGGGTCATATTCGCCTTACCCCGCTCATCACCTCACCACCCTCACCCGCTGCCTACCCCTTCGGGCATATCGCTGTGTCCATGCATGCAACAGTCACATTTGTCGGGGGGGGGGGGGCACCTTTCTCCTTCGCATTTAGAGGCAAGGACAGCGGAGCGAGGGATACAGCAAAGTGACCTTGAGCCACCTCTCTTAACTGAACATGCTGTAGTAACTAGTATGATAAAGAAGTTGGGTTGAAAGCTAACAGGCGGCTGAAGACATACAAGAAATAGGTACTTTTATGATAAGGCCTGGATGGATATTGCGGGAACAATCAGAATCGTTTTTGGAAAGGAAGAGATGAGTATGACCATAAACTAGGTATAAGTATGTGGGTTGCTTTCTCGTACAGGTAAAGAAGTCGAAATAAGCTATCGAGGTATGAGCTGCGCAATATACCAGTCAGAGAAAGAACTTTAAATAAAAATGTTTCTAATGCAAAAGTAGAAAATTTGCTTTTGTGTGTAAGCTACTTCGAAATTCATAATAGTAATCAGTGTCGCAGTTTTGGTGAGGATGGAAGAGCAAGGTATCACTGCAAGTGACAGTTGCTTTCCTATGCTGGGTGCGTTGATCATACTTGCTTAATGTTCTATATTTACGTTTCTCAAACTTTTTCAACCCTAGGACTAGTGTTGCCCAAATGCAAGAACAAGACCAGACTTGGCCGGTCTTGGTCTTGCATCAATACACCTGGTCTTGGTCTTGGTCTTGCAAAAATGCAAGACCAAGACCGATTTTGGGCAACACTAGTGTTGCCTAAATGCAAGAACAAGACCAGACTTGGCCGGTCTTGGTCTTGCATCAATACACCTGGTCTTGGTCTTGCAAAAATGCAAGACCAAGACCGATTTTGGGCAACACTACCTAGGACCAGTAAAAAATCGAAAATGATTCCGGGGACCACTATCTTAGTTGAACCTAATTTTGTACCTACCCTTAATACCTACATCTACTATAAGACCCTTCTAAAACGATCATTCCTCGAAGGTACACGGCACTCATTGATGCCAAATGGAAACGTGTTTTACTGTAGTAACATTGCAGCCATATCCTCATGTCTAGGAAGTGCTAGGTTTTTGTCTGGCCACTGAAATATTCATAGCTTCTACAAAGTTTGATTTATAAGCTTATGGCTTATATTTTCTAATAGCATCATACACTATTAGTACTATGTCCATTTTATATGATTTTTTTTACTAACCTATATATCTTTAATTCAATTAGAGTTTTTTAATATTCTGTCTGAGGACCATAGGTTGAGAAACACTGGTAAAATGAATACCGGAGCGATCTGCGATATTTGTTGACAATAAAGTACAATGAGCTTACACGGTTCGCTGCCAGATGGCAGTATTCACTTTCCTGCCGCAGTGTAGATCATTTTTAACGACCGCTTGTTTGGTGGCAGGACTTCAACAACGCAAGTTAAGGCGTACTTACACGGTTCACTTTTCGCAATCACTCCGGATGAATCACCCGCAGTGAAAGGAAAGTGAACTGTGTAAACAGGGAACAATCCAAAGTGATCATCCAAGATGACGGTTGAAAGAAGTTGGCTCGGGTCCAACTTTTCGTTCCCGCTTGCCGAAGGTCGCCGGTTCGAGTCCGGCCGCGGGCATGGGTGTTTAACTGTTGTGTCTGTGAATGTCATGTCCGTCCTGTGGTGTGTCTAATTATCTGGAAAAATTCATCAGGCTGGCTGTGTGGCCTAAGATGCTGTTAAGGTTCTTTGGGTGGTTTTATTACTGCATTAATTAATTAATAAAGTCCACCAAAAACAAGGTTATGTTGATGCTCGTTTATTTTCAATCAAAACAAGTCTGCGACATTCACAAGCATAGTTGTTACAATCCAAAGATGCAATACTGACTTGAATTGAATCGAAAACTTGCATGAATGTCTCTGTAACACTGAATTAATACTTAATGCAAACTCTGTCCAGGCGATCTGTTTATATAGAGTCTATCGAATTTACGAGAATTCTTCAAAGGCATCCGCCCGATATTTCTCGATCATTAACAATCACTCAAACAATCAAACATATTAAAAAACAATCGGAATTGATACAAAATTAATTAATAACATTACAAAATGATTAGAAATGGTAATTAGAGATACTTAAATACAAAATTATTTACAGAAATCCTTTCAAATGGTGGAAAATTGCCCTGTAGACATCGTAACTTACATTTATACACGGAATTACAAACTTTTAATAAATTCTCTTGCACCATTCGGTTCTTAAACATATTAAATGGTCTTTAAATAATTTTCTTACCTAAAACAAAGTCTATATACACTTATTTACAAGAATTTACAAAATAAACATATCAAATCACTTTCAAGCAAACTTTGGCTCACTACAAATATTTCACACAGTACAATATTATTCAAAATTCAGGTATTAGGGCTGTTACAACCCCTCCCCAGGATTCACTTAATTTTACACAGATAAAATTGATTGAATCCGTCACGAATCTAAGCAGGTTGAATGTACACATAATGCAGACACGAACAGATTACAATCAATCAACCATAATGACTTTTACAATGAACAAATACAATTCTTCATCACATCTGCACATAGTCCATGGCACTGATTTTGTTTACAATAATTGTCTTTTCTCAGATCCAATTATTTTATCATTTACTGTTTTTACACAACAAACGTCCAATGCCATCACCTTAAGTTACAATTATTTTCACTCCAAATTACACACTTGATGTCTGCTTGTTAATTACACCAGTCTGTTTACATTTTACAGCTGATAATTTGTCACCACAATGTAAAAAGTCACAACATCATAAAAATACCTAAATTTTCTACACAAAACTGTCACAAATTATACATTGAAATGCTTACATCTGCATCTGAGCTTAAGTACTCACACAAACTATTTACATGCATCAATTGACATACTTATTTACAAAACTAGATATTTACAGGCTATTGACCCCTCCCCAAACCATGCATTTCAATTAATTCTCATAAGTGGGTTTCAGGATTTCCCTGGAAACCCAGAACCATGTAAGTTACTTTTTCCTAACCTTCCAGTTTTCTTCAACTTTTGTATACACATTTAATATTACATTTCTATTTTCACATAGCTTCATTATATACATACAGAAACACAAACTTCCAATCATCTCAGACAACAGACTTTGGTACAACCACGCAACAGCTGAGACATACAATGGTTCTGTTTTAGCAAATTGATTGTCACTTAAAAGCAATGCTGTTGACTCAACTGGTAATACAAATTTATTATTCTCACTACTACAGTTTAGTCCATCATTACTCCCAACCCCACTCTTCATCATCTGATTGCTACTTAAACTTACCAAATTATATGAATCAGTACCTAAAACTGTTTTAACATCTGGCTTACTGACTTCATCCACCAAATAATTATTTTTCTCAGCAACTACTACTTCACTATCAGCTTCCACATCAAAGAGAGTACAAAACATAGTGTCATCTAAGTCACATTCTGTACAATTTTCCAGATAAGAAACTGGTTCAGATAAATCCTTACTCCCACCCATTTCTTCATTATCATTATCTACACCAAATACAGAGCTAAATAATGTATCAGCTAGGTCAAAATTAGGACATTTTTCCAACTTAGGGATTGGTACATAAGGCTTTTCAACCTCTCTCTTTTCAGAAGACAAATACTTTGACTTACAATTCTCCTCCTCATCTGGGTCTCCTATCCACACCACTGTATCACCTTCATCTTCAAGATATATGAGAAACTCCTCGATTTCAGCACTTCTACAAACTTCATTACCACCTATCCTAGCACACATAGTCCCAACTATGCCATTCTGGACCTTACAAGTTTCTGATAGCCACACTGTAGTATGCACTATAAATTCTGCACCCCTTTTTGTAATTAGGCAGTGACCATTTCGAAAATCATCTACATGAAAATTATTACTTTCGCACACTGATTCTAGTGATAAGGTACAATGGTGGTCCCCTTCCCGCTTTATCTTATTATCAACCTTTACATCATCAACATCATTAATTACATCTATCATAACCTTATCCTGCAATTCACTTGCTGCTATCTCTACCTCTTCCAATAAATCTTCTCGGGGATTATTCATAAAAAGGGTATTAACGCTATAGCAGTTGGTACCTGGACCCACAATCTTACCCACCACTGCGGGGCCCGTCACAGAGGGGGTCTTTAGTTTGCCTGCCCTCCATGCTGCCTTTCACTTTCAGATTGAGGGTTCTGTTCTCTCACTCCCCCATTATCATTCCTTCTTGCATAATTATTACGATCCCTTCCCCTCGATCTACCATCCCTTGACCCATTACCCCTTCTAGGGGGACTCCTGCTGCCCCTCCTATGGTATTGATGGTGGTAATGTTGTTCATTGAATGACTCCTGGGCATCCAAGCGTCTCAACAATTCAGAAACTCTATCCACATTTACTACATCCAAAGTGGCAATTAAATTTCTTGTTTGCTGAGGTAGCCTAGCTCCTATCAAATCAATAAATTCCTCCTCTCCATAAGGATGGTCTAGGTACTTACAACGGATCCAACATTTATGAAAAAAAATCATGTTGAGTTTCCCGACCAAGTTTATAGGGCCTTCCAGTCATCAACTCCCTCTTTTCTTGAATCTGCCTGCTTGTCGACCAAAAATGTTTCAAAAAGTTTTCTTTAAACAGCTTGTAGTCAGTCACTTCCCTAGCTTGTCTATCACCCCATGCCCTAGCATAAGATTTTAGATGTTTACCCACAAGTGCAATTTTCTTACTATCGGGTAATAAATTAAAATAATCTGATCTTTCAAAATTATCTATAAATTCAATAGGGTGAAGCCTCCCACTATCATCATAGAATTCAAATTCTTCTTTTACATCGACACTGAAATTTGGATTACCTGTTAAGGGAATCTGACTTAACTGAACCTGTAACCCAGTAACCCTTTTCTCTAACTGATTAACGTTAGATTGGGTTGTCTCCAATCCCTGGGTAAGTTGTTCCTGATGATTTGCCAATGCATTAACATTTTTCCCTATACCAACCACTTCCTGTCTCAACTCATTGACCCTTTGAGCAGCTTTACTATCATTGGCTTGGAATAAAGTGACATATTCCTCCCTCATCTTATCACAATTTTCACTGACTTCCTTCACCTCTTTATAAATCAAATTTTCACATTCAGCCTTATTCTGTTCACAAAATTTTGTAACTTTCTCAAATTTTTTCCTGACATTCTGTTACTACCTTCCCCAATTTAGAATCTAAATTGTTAATATCTTCCCTGAATTGAGAGCTAAAACCCTGAAATTGCTCTGCGATTTTAATATCAAAACATTTAGTCAAATCAGAGAATGTTTTGTCATTGTTTTGTTGCAGTTGAGAAAACTGATCATGGATTACAGCAAACTGAGAATTAATTTCAGAAAATTTGCTATCGAATTTGGAAAACTTACTGTCAGTATCACTTTTTAACTAATTTTTAAATTCAGAAAATTTGTTATCGAATTTACCATTGATTTCTGCAAACTGAGAATTAATTTCAGAAAATTTGCTATCGAATCTGGCTACAAAAGTAGAATTGCTTGTAGGTTCTGACTATCAGCCATTTTAAGTAATGAGCAAAATCAACATAAAAAACAAAATTAAGGAAAATTAAAATCTTTCCAATCTGCGACACAATAACATGCCAAATAAATCACTTGAATATTCAATGCCGTACTTACAGTTATTCCTCACTTTTGTATCACATTAAATTTCACTTAGAAGCACTTATTTAACCATTAAACACCACACTGACTTCAAACACTTAACCACACTTTTCACAATTCACTGTAGGAAGACGATTTTGAGACCGAAGAAAATCCACTCGTCGTCGGAAGATTACAGCCGATGGAAAAATCTCCGCCTTAGGCCGAAGAAGGTCCGCTTGGCGTCAGATCCGTGTCGTAGCCGGTCGAAATTTCCTCGCAGGTATGTTCGCTTATCGCCGATAATCCGTCGCAATTTTCTGCAGATTCTTTTTAGAAGATAAACATCCCACAGATGTTTAAGAACTTCTCGTCATGTCAACGGTCGCCATGTTAAGGTTCTTAGGGTGGTTTTATTACTGCATTAATTAATTAATAAAGTCCACCAAAAACAAGGTTATGTTGATGCTCGTTTATTTTCAATCAAAACAAGTCTGCGACATTCACAAGCATAGTTGTTACAATCCAAAGATGCAATACTGACTTGAATTGAATCGAAAACTTGCATGAATGTCTCTGTAACACTGAATTAATACTTAATGCAAACTCTGTCCAGGCGATCTGTTTATATAGAGTCTATCGAATTTACGAGAATTCTTCAAAGGCATCCGCCCGATATTTCTCGATCATTAACAATCACTCAAACAATCAAACATATTAAAAAACAATCGGAATTGATACAAAATTAATTAATAACATTACAAAATGATTAGAAATGGTAATTAGAGATACTTAAATACAAAATTATTTACAGAAATCCTTTCAAATGGTGGAAAATTGCCCTGTAGACATCGTAACTTACATTTATACATGGAATTACAAACTTTTAATAAATTCTCTTGCACCATTCGGTTCTTAAACATATTAAATGGTCTTTAAATAATTTTCTTACCTAAAACAAAGTCTATATACACTTATTTACAAGAATTTACAAAATAAACATATCAAATCACTTTCAAGCAAACTTTGGCTCACTACAAATATTTCACACAGTACAATATTATTCAAAATTCAGGTATTAGGGCTGTTACAATGCCAAAAGCCATTAAAAAATTAAAAAATAAAAAAACCTTTTTGTTCACTTTCGGTGTTTTACTAGGATGAATCATCAAGAGTGACTCGTGTAAACAGTCAAAATATCGAAGTGAAACATACCCCTGCATCGATCGCAACTGTTTGTTTCTGATTGTTGTTGTTTTCAACACACAATGGTTTTTAAATGGGGATAAGAAACAATTCTTTATTTTAAAAATCTTTCTATAACAACGAGTGTGTATAGAAAACAAAATTTGAAAGTTATGAAAATAAAAATATATTGCTACGGAGGATATGATTAAAGAATTGAATATCCCACTTTTGACAATAGAAGACATCAAGTGCAAAATTAAAACTATCCGAACCAGATGTTCTAGCGAATTAATTAAAGTTTTAAAAACAGAGAAAATGTGCTGTAAATTGTGCTTGTAGATAAAGCGAATTTGTTTCAAAGCAGTTATCAATTGCAAGAAACCTGAGAGTAGTATTTAGCTTAGGTTTAGCTGGAAAACATTTTCCATTGGTGTCCTGTTTTGTAATAAGTGGTGAGGTTTTTGATGGCAAAACTTTCTGATTAATACGTTCGAATATTATTTTTATATACCATTTTGTCCTGCAATATCCATTCTGCCACGCCGAAAGATCCAATATCTCGTCCAAAAACTTCTCTTTTTTCAATTCTTAAATTCCTTACACGAGGTTTCTGAAAATTAAATCCGCTCCAACACGCACAAGTTTTTTTTGTTGCCTTCTTGAAGTGAATTTAATGATTCATTTGCGATGAATGTGTAAACGAAAATTCACCTTCACTTTCACTGCGAATGAATCATCGTGATTGATTACGAAAAGGGAACCGTGTAAACCCGCCTTAAGAGAAACGAGAGAAAAAGTCTCCGAAAAAACTGAGCGCTGTTGATATGGATTTTTATTAATAAGGTGCTAAATTGGAACACGTACCAAAAATACTAAATTTAAATCGTAAAAAGTACTTGGGAAAACACACACTGTCTTGAGTGGTACACCAAACAGAAAGTGGTCCAGAAAAGTATGGAAATGGCAACGAATGCAAAGATGGAAGAGGGGAAGACCTACAGGAGAATGGAAAAAAAGACAAACGGAGATTTCCATAGGAGAGAATTAGAATAAGATTCGTCGAAAGATAAACAGCTGTGGCGGTTGGGAAATAGATATGGACAAATCAGGTGTAGAGAACGCGTTTACTATTAATAAAAAATGAGTATTTCACATCTTTATAGAAGCTTTTCTGTCGCAAAGGTTCTTATTTATCCTTTATTGCTGTCAATGAACTCTTAGTTCCTGTACACCCCACACAAAAAAAACTTCCTAAGTTACGTCGTTTAAATTAAAACGTTTCTTAACATGTTGGTGTTTTTGCTTATCTTACTTAGTTATTATGATATTTGTTCTTGTTACGGATTCTCTATCATGCAACCAAACAAAATGCTTTTTATGACATACGTGTTTCGTTTGCTATAAAAATATTTTTACTAATTTGCAAGACGGAAGGCTCATCACCAGAACAGGTAAAATGATTCTTTTGATAACTCTGAGGAAATACACTACACCTTTCAGTAACGACTAGCCACCAAGCTGGGTCTGGTAGTTCGCATTGTAATATAGAATCACAGTACACATTTGTCACATGCTACATTATTTACGGAAACTGTACGTTGTAAACATGTGCATTAGAACTTGTAAATGACGCAACATCAGGAGTGTGTATCAAAAACTCAGTATTCATGTGGTGATGTTACTAATAAAGTGGCTGACGGTTCTTCAGTTTTTCGCAGCTGATGTAGCAAAGAATGTTTAATATGGGGGAAAAGGATAGAATGTTGGATAGAGTAACACTATAGAGAAAATTCACGAGTTGTTTTATTTATTAATTGCCGTCGTATGTCAGAGCTCATAGGTTTTATTGCTCATATTCTCGTACTGATATTTGATCTGATATATTGGTGCAGTGTGGGTTTAATCATTGTGGATTGTAATAGATAGCAGCTTTTGAGTGTCGATTAAGGTTTATATTGCACGTTAACAACTGACAGTTGTTATACGCTATAAAACCCCTCTCGTTCGTTCAGCCTGTGATTTTTATTGCTGGTTTCCATTAGCTAATGGAATGTCAGGCTGCGATGTAGTATTTGATTAATAGATCTATACTGTTTACGAACGGTAGTTAGGTTAAAACGTGAGGTGGTATATTCTCACTATGGTGCTAATAACAAAGCCACGTTTAAAGTAATTTCCTAAACTCTAACTTTACCGCCGAGGATTAATTAATATTGAAGCGTGAGTAGCAGTCATGATGTGATTTTACTGAGAGAATTATTCTTTCATAAAGTTTAAGTCTGACTTCACATGTCGCAAAGCTGTAATTATGCAACATGATAGGTAGAAATTATGGTTTAGAAAATCGATGTAGAAAATACTACCCTTCCTTCGTTATTACTTTACACCACGTCGATGTTTTAACGATGGGAGAGTATAAGAAATGGGTAGGAATTTAGGCGTGGTATTTTGCCCCAACAATCACCTGGAGAGGTTTAGAGATACCATGGAAAATAGAAATATCAAAATCTGGATGGCCGGATCCTTCCGAATGACAAGCCCGAGCGTTACCGTTCATCCACCAAACATCGTGGCGAAATATCAGTCTTTTGAAGAAACAATCTACTTTATCTGGAGACAGACTACGTTGCATCAACAGTGCAAGTATTTAATGTCCCTAGGACAGCGGTTCCCAAGCTTTATCGGTACACGACCCACTTACAAGTAAAAAAAATGTTCGCGACCCACCTAATATGAGAGTCTATCTAATATCAGAATGGAAAGTGTTGTATCACCTCGATACATTATCGACGACTATCCTATCCCAAAAAAGGCAAATTTTCGAAAAGAGGATATACTATCAACAAAAACAAGAACGGATAATACATAAAACAACAAACATATTATAGACGGGGAGGCGGCTGCACAGACCATCATCTCATCCAGTTGACTGCTGAAATTCCTCGATTAGAAGTAACTCGATCAGCATATTAAAATGCAACTGGTCTGCCAAGTCGCTTTTTGGTAGAAACCACCTATGGACCCGATTTTAGAGGTTGATTGGTAGATTTATCATTGTGTTTCACAGAAAGGGACCGTGCACAAACTACGTGGCTCCGTCCAGGGGGGGGGGGGGGTTGGCTGGAAGGCTACGCTAGGCTACGTGGAGGGAGGGGGGGTTTCGAGCCAGGCCACGTAGCTTTCCTTTCATAACATTTTTCACAGTTAAAATGAGGAATAGAACTCAATAGTCTGAAAGATAAAACGGTACAAAATGTCTTTTGGAATTAAAAGTGAAAAAAGCTACGTGCTACGTCGGGGGGTAGAGGCAAAAGCCACGTAGGGCTAGGAAAACACAATGGTAAATTTACCCGTCAACCGCTAAAATGGGATTTGTAGATGTTTTCCACCGAGATATGACTTGGCACATCAGGGGCATTTTAATTTACAAATCGAATTTTTACTAATCCTGGGATTTCAGCCATCAACTCGATGAGGCGATGCTTTGTGCAGCCGCCTCCCGCTTTATTACAAAGATGATAAAAATACATTTAATGATTATAAAAACACTACAATCATTGAGATTTCTGGTACTGGTGTTTATTGATGAGGGCGTCGATATATTGTTAACACTGGTTAATTTTAACCTTAAGTCACTTTCTGCACATAGTTTATTTCTGTATTTGTTTTTCAAAAACAAAAAGACATATTTTTATGGCAAATACCTCGATTTTTCCGCTACCCATAGATTGGGAACCGCTGCTCTAGGAAATAAAAAATTAACTTTCTAATAACTTATTAGTAAGTTATCAATAACCTGTATGCAGTATAATAAAAACATGATGTATTCGGGAGGATGCGGGTTCGAATCCCCGTCCGGGCATCCAGATTTGAGTTTTCCATGATTTCCCCAAATCACTCCAGGCGAATGCCGGGATGCTTCCTTTAAAAAGGCCATGGCCGAATTCCTTTCCGTTCCTTGTTCCCCATCCCATACCGCATCTAATGACCACGCCGTCGACGAGGCGTAAAGCCCAAGCTAAAAAAATAATGATAAATAAAAAAACATGATATTCGTACTACAGGAGGTGAAACTATCAAATTAATAATTAAACGATAAATGTTGGTATAGTAAATTTTATAATTTCATACCCGACAAATCGGATAATTGTTTTGTATGATGAATAGAGTGTAGGGATGGCGGAATATCGCACATTAGTGTTAGCCGTGTATCATTCTGGGATCCTTTTACTTTATAATAGTGGTACAGATGATAGAGCACCGCAAATACAGAATAATTCTGTCTACCACACAGTGATAATGACATGAATGTCAATGCAACCTGAAGCCGCGAAAAAAAGATGGGAGATTTCGGCGAAGGGAGTGGAGGAATGATAATCTATATTAAGAAATCGGCATGCTAGCCGTTATGAGGGAGTGTGCAAAAAACTGAATGGATGATATTATCTTGTTTTCAGTCTTGTGTAACGTGCTTTATTAAAGACATACTTGAGCCTAAATATATAGGTAGTTATCGGCCAGCTTACGTTCGTGCTGTAGTTTTACTGTTAAATATCTGCTTCGTATTTCATGTTCGTTAGACTTACATGGTTTAGGTAAAGTTGCCACCATAGCGTGTGCAAAATGCATCACCTAGTCTAAGGCAAGCCGAGATATAATTAAACTTACTGTTTAGTGCAACAAGTCAGTCATAAATACTTTGAGAGCAAACTAGATCTCTTCGTCTGTGAAGTTTAAGGGAAACTGATCCTGTAGCAATTATGGAAGCTGTTTATGTTTCTGTGTCCAAATGTTATTTCGATTCTCCGGCCCGGGTTGCAGAGGTAGGACGACTAGATCTGCTCCGTGTTTTTCTAACGATTATTGTATAGGTGTACACGACTGTCTTAAGTGTTGTGTCCATGAAGATGAAAGAAGGAAGAGTTTCAAACTCAGTTACGGAAAATTCTCACCTATTCTTTTTTTTAAAAAAATCGTATTTCCTCACTCCATAAGTAATGCAGAGAGCTTTTCGATTTAACCTGAGCTTTTCACAAACAGTAAACAGTTTCCGAATTTTACACTACCACCTTCGCTGTTTACCAAGTTTCAAGTGGTGAAAAGTTCTCCTACAATGGGGGACCTAAATCTGCTAACCCTGTATTAGCGCCAGGCAACATCAGTGAGCTAGGTCAATGTGACTGATTGATGGTGGATTTGAAACAAAAATGGCCAACAGAACTCTGAATCTTGTTACACTAAAATACAGGTCATTAGGTCGTGCTACGAACTTCATATTACCGCTTGCAAGTGCTGTTAATATTTAAGCACACTGGAACCGATAGGCACAACGGGGTCGGACAGGTGCCCAGGTATCCATATTCCGATCGCCCTGACTAGGTTGTTCAGGTGGTTTCAGTCATCCATCAATGCAAATGCTGTGACTGTCTCCAACCTCCGCCTAATAGACTACACATTTCACAAATAAAAAAATACACTTATCACACGCTGAACATAATTACACGTTTCACAGGTAGATGGCATCACTTCACGTCCCCCATTAGTACTTAGTACGGCCTGGCAGAGACATAAAAGGCTTGGCGTCAGGAGGGGAATGGGGCTGTAAAACCCGTGCCAACGATAAGTACTCGTAAAACTCATCAAAGGTAGCCGACAACAGAGTGTGGGGAAAAGGTCGTGAAGGAGATGAAGAAAAGAAGAGGATTGAAGTTAAGATTTGATTAAGTCTCTGAGCTGGGTTTCGAATTTCGGTCTCAGATAGAGTTTTTGCGGGCCCTTTAGTTGAGCTTTGCTTTGTTCGTTTGGAGTATACTAGGACGCTCCAATGTTCGGATTTCTCGTAAAACTGTAGCCTCCCCTTTACCCCATGTTATTAAGAGGAAAATTGAAATTCTGTCTCTAGGCAGCCGAAACCCGACAACAACCCCTCCGCCACACACTTGTAGTGAATCGCGAAGTAGTAGTAGTAGTAGTAGTAGTAGTAGTAGTAGTAGTAGTGATGATGATGATGATGATGATGATGATGATGATGATGATGATGATGATTCGTTATGTGAAGAGTGTGAGACGCGTATGACATTTTTAAGGAACTTAATCATGGCCTGAAGAGAAGGAAAGTAAACTATGATAAGGTGCAAGTGCTTATCTGTATGTTCCAAACACTCGAGCAAACTATGAATTGAGAAGCGACGGTTAACTGCCTGGTAAAGAATCTGCAACAGAAGTTTCACTGACGATTAAAACTTTGAATGATATCAAGCAATTTAGTGACATATTTTTATTTTTTCCCGTTCAGAGCTGTAGAAACATTCATTTTCCTCGTTATTAAGCTTCACAGAAATTAACAATCCTGATGGTGGTGTTATATAAGTTCCTCTCTTGGTAAATTTTGTCAATTAAAGGCATCATTGATTTTTTTCTGGGCGTAAAGGCACGTATATATGCAGCAGAACTTAACATCTTCACACTAAAATGTACTTTATGCAGATATCTTACTAAGGTTATTTGGTTCTCGTAGCCTTTTTTTTTTTTTTTTTTTTTTTTTTTTTTTTTTTTTTTTAAATCCCTAGGCCTGCTCCCTGCTACAATTTTATTACTAAAAAAGTAAATGCCTATTAAATATAGTTCTTTCTCTATTTAATGCTAGTTTAGAATGTAAAGCAATTTTTAATCTTATAACTTTTCATATTACCCTCGTAAATTAATTCAAGAAATATCAGAACCTGACAGTGGCTTGCTTTTATGAATTCATAGTACAGTCGTCTTAGGTTTGTAGTGAAAAAGTGTGCATGTAAATTAAAGGGACGTAAGTGTTCGTAAGTTTAGTAGATACAATTGTAAAGTAAAATTGGCAAATTGGTTTATTAGTGTCCGTAGCAGAGAAGTTAACACTAGTTCAAATAGAATTTCAGTGGTATAGATTCAAGTGTTTTTCAGGTTTTTGTTTGGTGTGGAGTAGTGACAACGTCACTTTACTCTATGATGAGTTGCGTGGTACTGCTAGGATAGAGCGGCGTTCACCCTTGAACCTTTGACTCCTGCATAGTGGGTTCATAGTACCTGGAAGTCATTTTGTTTTACGACAGAGCTTAGGCAACACGCAGTGTTTCGTAAGGTCCATCTCTGAATGTTTACATTTTTCCGCATCTGCGATTCTTACGGTCTGTCTGCATTACATTCGGCAGAAGTTTGCTAGCAGTTATTCTGCATTTATGCCACGTTTGAATAGCTTGTACTATGGATTGCTGTATAAATTCATGTTGCAGCTGTGGTTTCATACTTAATTTGTTTGGCTAAGGTAAACTTTGAACCAGTTTCTTTAGTGATATTTATCAGTAGGGGAGCGCCAATAAATCACGTAACTCCATATTGGCCCCCTGAGAATTCCACACCCCTTACGTAGCCCGACGTGGCTATTGTCTCTACACTCCCCTACCCCCTGCTCAGCACGTAACTTTTTTTCCTATTGATTCCAGAAGACATTTTGTGCTGTTTTCTATTGTCAGGCTATCGTAAATTACATACATAATTAAATGGCGGAAATAACTATTTACATACAGTTGTGTGTTCTGTACATCATTTTAATTTGTGAAAAATTATATGAATGAAAAGCTACGTGGCCTTGCTCTGAACAACCCCCCCCCCCCTTCCCCTAACGTAGCCCAGCATAGCTTTTCAGCTAACCCCCCCCCCCTCGTTAGACCAATTCACGTAGTTTATGGACGCTCCCTAGGGTAAACAGAACCAAACTTCTATGTGACTATTAATTGTCCTTTCAGTATTATTAGATTCAAATGTTCACTAATTTATTGATCGGTTAACGGAGTACAAATAATTTCTTGTAATACTGCAAAATGGATGTCTGTTACGTGGTATATGTGCCTGTTACAACTTTGTCGCTAGAGAGTTGCTTTAAAACCATTTGCAGAAGGTAAACCTACCATTAGTTTCTCGACTAAAGGTGAAATGTCTTATTTTATATTGATATGGCGAGATTTCAAGAAGTGTTTATTAATTGCATTGTTGTATATGAAACGGCAGTTTCCTCTTTCAATACCAAGGCGAGATGGGTGAGCGGTAACGATCTGTCCTCGCTTTTGGAGGATGTGGGTTCGAGTCACCAGATTTCGGTTTTTCTCGATTTCCCGAGATCACTTCATTCGAATATCAAGATGATTTCTTCAATAGGTCATCGCTGAATTCCTACCCGTTCCTTGTCCTCAGTCCTTTCCCGCCTAAAGACACAAACAAAAAATAAATCTCGTTTAACGACTATCACTATGTTTTTGTTTGCATTTTAAATAATATAGCTTTGAGTTGCTTATCAAAAAAAAATGTACGAGTTACACAAATATTTTTTCTCATGTATCACAGTTTCTCTGTATGGTATTAGCAGCTAAATAAATATTACACTTGTTTTGAAAAGTCTTATACATAAATTACATTTTATTTTTTGTTCTGTAGGAACACTGAAGTGTTATTTTATGTTGTGTACTAGTCTAACGTTCCAGCCAGCGTGTGTGGGTGGCACTCTACGGAATTGTTCACGTTTTTTCTGGTGAGAGATAAAGGATGTATTATGTAGAAGCAGCAGTTTGCTTACGGATTTAAATGCTTTCATGGAACTAGGCGACTCATTGTATGATTCAGGACTGCAAGAATGTGAGAACGTTGTGGAAGAAGAGCACTGAGAGAAATAATGGTAGCAGTATTTGGAACGAAATAGCACAATGACAGTTGGCGCTTAAATACTGGTGTGGGGGAGAGGGAACTTTTTTTTATTTATATGTAAAGTAGTGCGGGAGTGAAAAAAATTACTGAAGGAGGAACCGAACAATAAGATTAGATCACTCGAAGTGTTTAAAGGAAAAATACACATGAAATATAAGTAGGTCACTAGAGAGATTGCCGCCTGTCCTTAAATTCAATTGCAAATTAGTAGTAATGTTTAGTGAGTCTAATTACACCCGACAATCTGTGCATATGCTTAATTGGAAATTAATAGTAACAATTAATTAGTGTAATTATACCTGAGAACCTGTACATAAGCTTCATTGTAAATTAATAGTAATTGATGAGTATAATTATGCAGATACCAAATCCATTGCATGGAAAATAAGATATTGGCGACAATGACCTTCTAAGAGGAAAAAATAAATAAATAAAAGTCTCATATGTAAAAGAAGTTAAGATACGTAAGAGCCATATGGTCAGTGAAGACATAACAAAGATAAAGAATTTAGGACGAAAATTGTGGAGGTAATGGATTTGTCTGAAGAGGAATTAAGGGGAGAGATATTCTTTGAAGAACGGGCATGATTAAGCTAAATAATGAAGTCTTCTTTGCGTTTGAGAAAAAAACTCACAAAATCGCATTCGCAGACCATAGTTGTCTGAGAAACGTAATAATATTGAAAACATTTAAAATCACTATGTGAAACCTCACTGCGTATCACTTGCTGGCATTTGAGGTTACCCTTCTTTTGTATTTGGCAATCGGTCTGTAGCAATTCAGCCAGTACTCAATGTATTTTTATATATCGTCAATGTTAATTAATCTTTCCGAATTTTTATGTGAACGCTCAATTTGTAGGACAACACAGGACGCACACAACACAAACTTAACCTAAACACCCATGCCCTCGGCCGGACTCGAACCGGGGTCCATCGGTACTCTAGCCCCTACGCAACCGAGGTCGGCGAGGTTACCTTAACGTCATCTATTGGTTATTGTGACAAATATCGAGTAGTATGTCCTTAAACCTGATAGTTGGCAATAGAATAGAAGAAAGGAAACAGTCTGACACCCATTTTGTTTTTTCCTGTCTTGTCTTTCATTTATGAAGTTTACTTTAATTTTAATGGAATACGTTCTTTGGTATGTTTTCAAATATACGATACAAGTTTATGAATACAAGCATCTGATAAAAGTTAGTTAATATCTTAACATAACCTTAAAATTCAATTTTTAGTAACAAGTTGCAAAAACAGTGAAAAAAAAAATATAAAAAGTCGGTCCCTTGTTAAGAGTATATACAAAATTAATTGAAAAGTGTATTAAAATTAAGAAGAATGTGGAATCGTTTTATTTTAACATCTGACCAACTGCTTCAAAACAATTTAGATTGTTTGACATTCATAATATTTGATAATTTATCATTTAGAAAAAGTGAAACGTTTCTACGGTGACAAATTCATCCGCTAACGACAAAAATAATCACCGTTTCTCATCTTGGATCTATTTTTTTTTTCATGCCAATTGAAGAACAATTTCAAATCACGACTTGACGAAATATTAATTTGAATTACATGGGGTCCAACTTTGGAACTCCGAGAGGTCCTATATATCCTTGCAGATTTGACCATAGGTCGTAAGTGAAGTTCAGGATTATAATATAGTGGACATTCGAAATGAAGTCATAATATCTATCCAAAAAAATTTTTTTATACAGCATTTGCTGTGCTGATAAAAACTTGTTACGTTTAATTTTTGATACAAATGAGTGGTTCACACTTAAAAAAAAATTAAATACATAAAAATTATAAAAAAACGTATGGGTGAAAATCCAATTGATTATTTGATTTCGATTAGTTTATGCATTTCTGTTAATTTCTATTTTTATTGATTTTTATAACTTGTTTGTAATTAATTTCTTCATAATATTTATTTGTAATCCTTTCATTTAATATATTCAGAATTTATTTATTAACTCATTTATGTTTCTAATTTTTTTCTTTATTTGGTAAAATTAATTTTTCGGAAGAGTAGGCCTGATAGGCAGGCACGGGGTATCACTGTCTTCCTTCTTCATCTCGTATCCCCAACAGAAACAACACTCATCACACTCACCATCACAATCAGACACATTTCCAATTACAAGTACGATCACTGTCACACTGCAGAAGGCAACGGGAAACCATTCCAGTTCATCATCTTCCCATAGATAGTAACCAATCCCCTACTCCTTATGGTAGCCGCACATTCACAAAACACGTGTATGACATCCAGGGAGCAGAACATGATCTCGGAGTAATCTTTAGTTTTGATAGAAAGTAGAAAATAGTGCCGTCAATATCGATGACGGAAAAGTTTAGTGTAGGAAAGTGTTACTCATCATTAGGGTTCGGATCTTTATTACTAAAAAAATAGAGAAATATGCAGGCAAATATGACCTTAAAAATGGGTAAATATGACCTAAAAATGACAAAATATGACCAAACATTTCATTTACTATACATCATAACATGCTCAACTCGTACATCATTTATTTTATCTAGTAGTGTCGCTTTCATGTAGACACCATAATTTGCTTCCGTTCATTCGCTGCATCATTGGGAAATTAAATTTGAAATGATTTTGATGAAGTTACTTTAATTTCAGATAATTTACAGACTAGAACTCTTTCATCCCTACTAAAATAACCCTTTCTAAATTCCTTTACAAAACTTTGCACTTTCAGAAAATTTTATCTTCGGCACGGCGATGGGCCTATTCACTGATCCACTGCAGATTTAACGATGACTGAGGATATTTCATTGAGATAATGATCGACACAGGCATGCTTCTCTGCATTGTCGATATTAAAAGATGGGCGGAACATTACTTTTAGATAGTGACAATAATGTATAACTTTAATTCTTGACTGGTGAATTCTGACCGCAGTGAAAGTTAGTTTTGTTTTTTTTCCCCCCATCTGTATAACAGAAGTACAGTTCTGTGAATAATTATCTTAATTTCTTCTCATCTATATCTAGTGAATTCCCGGTACTGTTAAAAAACTACCAGATTTTTCCTCAAAATATGACCATAAATATTATCGAAATATGACCAAGACTAGGAAAATGGTCTCAATATGCATTTATATGCTATGTAAAATACATTTAAATATAATCAGAAACGTTGAATCAGTGTTTTACTCATCATTTCAGCTCAAAAAGAAGACAGGAAAGAAATATGACTTGTCCTAAAGATCCGAACCCAACTGATCATAATCTTACTTCGCTGGTTCACTCTGGAGCGCTAGCGATCTAAATGTTGGACGTCAAAAGAATTATTAATCAAACACACTGTATTTCTATAAATAATTGTTTGAATGACGCAACTGTAACAAAAAGACGATCATTCGGGGTTAAATGAAAATCTGATGTATTGTTTTTTATAGTAATTACTAATTAGCTTTGCGTTTAGTCCAGTTTAACCTACCATTTATACACGACCTTTTTACAGTGAAAAAAAAAAATGCCGCTTAATGTGCGACACTCAATTTTTTTACGGCGTCGGAGAGCCATGAAATATCAAATATTATTACCATTTTTATTAACAACTCGAGGTCGCAATGCATTGATTGCTGTGACAAAGTAGTTGAAATGGTACTTTGGATTTGGCTAATATCGGGATAGACTGAGAGTTAAAAACAGTTACTCAGTGGCGCGACATTTACCCAGGTTCTGCAGCGGCGAGAATGGAGCAGTCTAGGAATAGCGCAGTGCTTTTCGTTAATATGAGGTCAGACCGCCAGTATAAACCTGGACACACATTATCCGCGCCAAGTACCTCGTCACTCAACT
Organism: Vandiemenella viatica; assembly: GCA_031002005.1. NCBI lineage: Eukaryota > Metazoa > Arthropoda > Insecta > Orthoptera > Morabidae > Vandiemenella > Vandiemenella viatica. Next base: position 118,161,069 of record JARYHS010013631.1, on the reverse strand, counting down.
TTACTGCGCTATACGTGAGCCTTGGACCATTTCGGAGAAATGGTTACGGTAGGTGTTAGTGTTTTAGAGCTTCCGGTAAACAACATTAGTCTACTCGACGCAAGAATAATGTGAAAGTAATACAGCACTGTAATGTAGTTGCATGGAGACTCGTGGAAGCAAATTGAAACACTTCTTAATCTGCACTGACAAGTGACGATGTTATCGAGATGTTTTATCTAGTTTTACTCCCATGAAGCTTATACAGGGTGTCCAGAAAAGGACCCCCTGATTTCAAAATCAAATATCTCGAAAACAAAGATCGATAGAGGAATGCAGTAAACGCTATGTTTATCGTGACAGCTGTAAGAAGTGTATACAGCAGTTTGAAATAATAGTTACAAAAGCTGCTAACAGATGGCGCTGTAATCGCCATATGTAGTGCCTAAATAGTGATCCGAAGCTCAGGGCGATCAGTTCCACCATTGAAACGTGCCAATGGTGAACATTTTGAAAACATTGTGATGTGTTTGTTTGCAAAGATTGTTTTCATACGATTATTTCACTTATGTATGCTGATATGAGCGAACAGCGCCATCTGTTAGCAGCTTTTGTAACTATTATTTCACACTGCTGTATACACTTCTTACAGCTGTCACAATAATCATACTGTTTACTGCATTCCTCTATCGATCTTTGTTTTCGAGATATTTAATTTTGAAATCAGGGAGTCCTTTTCTGGACACCCTGTATCATGAACCAATTCATCCGTGCAATGCTGTTTCCTGTAATTCTCGGCCCAGATAAGACTTCTGCACAAAGAACTATAAGATGTATGGTATTTGTAATATAAATATATAAACAGTTCGTTTATTATTCTTATTTATTGCTGACATTTGCCTGGATAATTGCCCGCTTTGACCTACATATATGAACAATATGCGCATACTGTAGATATTTGAATTTTCGAGCGACAATAACAGCAGAGGCTGCAGCTATATTGAAATTCATCCTGTATTACAGCATAGGAAACCATAAATTTAGTATTTAATCATCTACGTTTTTGTCATCAGCGCCATGTTACTGATTTCATTACTACTGTCCGCAGCCGTGTCCACGTTATCAACCCCAAATTGCAAAAAAAAAAAAAAAAAAAAAAAAAAAAAAAAAAAAAAAAAAATGCAGATGGCACTGCAGGCGATTTGAAATGTATAGAAGTAAACGCATTCTGTGAGTTCACCATTCTGTAAGTCGTCTTTCTGCTGTAAGCGTGTGCCGTTCACAGATTGCAAGTTTGCTGAGAAAAAATGGTGGATACGTAGAAAATATCATACTTCAGATTTTTCCAGACTGTAGCGCCATCTGTTGTTGAAAATTGTAACGAATTTCGAAAGTTTGACTGCCTGAAAATTTACTGTTGTCGCAAGCATATTGCAACAAACGGTGTATTTCTATCGCTGCCCGTGTAGTTTTTATTAATTTTTCAAATATACCGGTCATTTTTTAAACACCCTATATTTGAAAACTGAACAAACAAATATACTTATATAATCAACAACACTATTAACAGAATCCAGGCACCGAGCATGCTGGTGCAACGGATAGCGTTCTGGCCTCGCATTCGGGAGGATGGCGGTTCGAATCCCCGTCCGGGCATCCAGATTTGCGTTTTCCATGGTTTCCCAAATCGCTCCAGGCAAATGCCGGGATGCTTCCTAAAAGGGCCATGGCCGAATTCCTTCCCATTCCTTGCCTCCATCCTTTCCCGTCTCTAAAGACCTCGCTGTTGAAAGACGTAAAGCAGTTAAAAAAAAACAGAATCCAAAGAGTATGTTCTTTGCTAGGTTAGGAGGTTAGGATAGGTGTGTTCATCTTTGATGTAAGATGATCTCTGGCACCTATTTGTTCATGTTACGGACAGATAATCGCTTATTGATCCGTCCACCGTTCACATAAAGTCAGAAGACGTGCCTTAACTTTTATTTTAGATTCTAAGTTTCCAGAGTGTTAAAACCCAATCCAAATTGTTTAACAAAGAAATCCTAGGAATATATATTTATTGAATCACAAAGTTCGTTGCCATATGAAACGTTAAGCTATGGCAGCCAATGTAGATAGGATAGTTCGGCTATTGCCAAAACATTGCAATGAACGTGATTTGTAAGTTATTCGGAAAATATTTGCTAGTACAGGAAGGTATAAGATATGTGAAAATGTGTGGTTACATTATAACTAAGGGAACGTCCATAAACTACGTAGCTCCATTTGGCCTCCCGTGAACCCCGTGTCCCCCTCCCTCCCACGTAGCCCGACGGTGTGACAATCGCGCACAGTGACAATCGCGCACAGCGACAATCGCGCACAGCGACAATCGCGCACAGTTTAAAGGTCAAGCCTCACTCTCCCCTCTACTTTATAATTTAGGGATCGCAGTACTGACAAATCATCATCACACTAAAGTTTTGCCAGAGGGGAACGTCGATTTTAAGGCCTGTAATAATTACATATAACGGATCCCGGGACTTGGACCGAGGACCTTCAGTATCCAAATCGTGCGCCGTAACACTGTGAATCACCAGACAGAAAATACAGGAAATGGAAAATAAATATTCAAACACAATAAAACAAACGTACACTCTTTCTCTACAATTTATTTTTGCTATCGTAAAACACAAATGTAATCTTAGATTTGTCTGCTTACGGGGTGCATTTCAAGAAAATTTTATGAATCTGGAAGTGGGGTTGAAGAGAAGAAAGACACTTTTATAAGTAAATCAGTAGCATCAAAATAAAATTTGGTCGTAAAGGACCAGAAATTTCCGCCATCTACCTATCGCTTCTCCATGTTCACCAGCCCGACACCGGCCCGCACCGTCAAAAAGTAAAAGTGAGTAAAGTGTTAAAAAAAACAGCCAAGAAGCTTCGTCATAATAAATATTTACAACTTATTTACATTTATTTAAAATAATGAAATTATCCAAATCAGCCAGAGAGACTCGTCATAATTGATTATTATTTACAGTAGACCTATATTTATTCAAGCTTGTGCATGTAGGACAACGCCTTTAGACATGATGTGATGTCGCCGCTCTTTTCATATCTGTCAACAGTTTTTACAATTGTTTCCTCCAACTTCTGGTATGTGATTTTTCTTCTCTTTCCTTGAAGAATCAATTCAGATCTCATATACAGGAGACCTGAAGACTCGGCTTCCCTCTTCAAACAAAGTAACACGTCTCTAAGCTTCGGGTTTGGTCCTATTATTCCATTCTTCAACAGCATTAGTCGTGCGATGACGTCTTTTCTTACAATTCCACATGTGAATTGGGATTTGTTCATTTTCAAGCCACGTGCCTACCAAGTAGTCGAAAAACTCCAATAGTTTTGAGTTATTAGGAGCCGGTGATTCCTCTGGTTTAAGGAAAGCCAAAGCTAGGCACATACGAATACGAAGGCGAATTTCCTCGTTTTCTTTGTACTCACGTGCTAGTCCAAACTCCTGAACCTTTCTCCATACACATTTTTTATGTGAAACATCCTTTTACTTCCGTTGAGGGAAACACTTCCTTGAGAGCAGATACTGCAGCACTTTTCAAAATCTACAGTGATTTTCTTAGGGGTCCATTCTGGTACAGCCTTGATAATTTCAGGAAACATACGTACATAAGTAATCTTCTTTTTGTCAGGTAAGAGTGTAAACACCACAGGATGTATGTTTGTTTCTTCGTCAGTGCTGCCGTAATCTGCATGTATCGTGTAGATTTGGGAGAACTGTTTACTGGCACTTTTAAAAGTACCATCCATAAAGAAATGTTGGTGTAATTTTAAACTTTGTTTGCCTCTTTCACCGCTCAGAATAATTATTCTTTCACCTTCCATATCATCCGTAAAAAGGAAACTGCCTCCATCTCCCATCATCCAAGATCACTTCGTCACGATTATTTGGCTCCTTTTGGTTTCCATGTGATATACTCCTTTGACGGTACAAGTTTCTCTTGACAGTTGACTGGGCTGGCATTTCAGTTACAAATTCGTAGCCTTTATTATGGAGATCTCCTAGTTCCTCAGAGTAAATTTTTGGAATTGAACTATCTTCCGCTCGAGCTCTCTTCTTTGCCGCATGAAGTTTCTGATGTAATTCAACGCGTGCGTCGTCATGGGATCCACATATATGCTCTGTAACATTCAGTATGGCAGCATCCTTACTCTTCAAAATTGCATGACATTGTTTTGATCTTTCTTTGAGACAATGCCAGTTGATCGTCCCATCTTCTTTCTTTCTAAACTCTGGATAGTTGTACCCGTCATAATACACACACGGCTTTCCATGTGTAGTTGAAATAACTTCCATTATTAAAACTGTGATATTCAAGGCGGCAGTGAATGCGAACTGTGGTGTGCTGTCCGGTTGGAGGGGATGGGGGTTGGAATTTACAGTATCCAGCTTGCTGCTGTAGTGGTGACTAATTGGTAGCTAAAAGCAGGTAGCAAGAGACGACCCGGTTGTGCGCGATTGTTACATATTCAGCCCGACTTGGCTTTTGCCTCCGCCTCTCCTCCCGCCAAGTAGCACGTAGCATTTTTCCCTGTTGATTCCAGAAAACATTTTGTACTGTTTTCTCTTGTCAGACTATCGTAAATTACATAAAAAGATGGCGGAAATAAATATTCACCTGCTGTAGTGTGTTCTGTTACCTCATTTGAACTGTGCAAATAATATGAATGGAAAGCAACGTGGCCTGGCTCGGAACAGCCATCCCCTACGTAGCCCAGCTTAGCTATTCAGCCAACCTCTCCTCCATCCCCTAGACCGAGCACGCAGTTTATGGACGCCCCCTAAGTAACAGAAATATCGTGCTGTATATTAACCAACGGACAGATGTAGGTTAAAGAGCAGGCGTAACCAATTGTTAATCATGTGTTCGTAATCGGTAAAAATGAAGCAAGAGAAGAATTTTACTTTGATATTTGCCCTCCCGATTTTATTAATAAGCTCTGTTTCCTTTGGTAGAGAATTTTAGCAATCACACGTGCCAGCTATGGTCTAGTACTCAGGGTGAACTGAGCTACAGATTAATGGGTAATAAACGACCCATTAAATAACAACCATCTCATAGTCTCCGTTAAATCTCTGTTAACTTCAATGGCCTTCCGTGTGTCTGGTGGCCTTCGTCTTATCGGCAATCTCTCCAAAATTTGGGCTTTATGGCTACCAATCGAGGACGATGATATTAGAGGCGGCAAACGTTGCAAAAACGGGAGGAAGGAGGCAGGGAACTGGAAGAAATTCTGCCATGATGTTTTGTATGAATTATTCTGGGCCTTCACGTGGAATGATTTCGGGTAACCATGCAAGACCGAAATCTGGATGGCCGGACGGGGATTTGAACCTTCGCACTCCCGAACGCCAGACCCAAGCGTTACCGCTCGCCAACCACGCTCGATCGGTTTCCATAGCTCTTCGGAACTTTCAAAGCTTCCATTGTGTGAGTTCTTTTAGTCTCAAGGTCTCGCAGGGAAGTCTGCATGAAACAATGAACTCACTGGTTTCCTCCATTTATGTGATCTGAAGACCACATAATGTTTCATGCAAGCTTGCCACCCCAGAAGGATGCGACAGAAAATATCTGGTCTGATGTCTTCCTTTGTATTTACAAAAGTGAACCAAGATAGTTTTGCTGACTGATATTTTCTAAAAGATTTTTAAAATTTCAATTTAGCTCCTGCGCATTAAGTTCCTGTAAAAAATGATCCTTTTACCCTTTATACGGGGGTATTGGGATTTCTCGGGTTGATAGTACCTGCCGGTTTGGCCGTGTGCTTTATAACATTCTGTTGCTGGTCTCGGTGAGGTACAATGGACCCAGGTAAAAAATTCCGTCCTGGCTATCGTACATCTTGATTACAATTTTCAGACGTTCTTCGGTAATCATCTAGGAGAATGCTGAAGCTGTCTCAAATTTCAGATTTAAAAAAGTACGAAATACAAAATTAACACTTGACATACGGAAGCCAGGTTAAAGTATCGACAGACAGGTGGCGACTCCTCACTTCCCTCTGAGAATGTAACTATATATACAAAAAAAAAAACTGTTCACTGCTGATTGACAGTTCAAGGTCACATTACCCATTACTCGCAATTCTTCCCTTTTCATCCTTCGGTTTACAGGAGAAGGTATGTAGAAGTCTGCGCATAGGCGATCGTATCAGCGAGCTCGCCCCCCCCCCCCCCCGAGGAGATAAAGCAGAGTGACCTTGAGCCGCTAGTTCGCAGTGAACAAACTGTAATGATGCTAGCGAATAGCCAGTAACCTCGGAGAAACGGGAAACGCTAATAGAGGAACGGAATGGTTAAAAAAGGGGGAGTACGGTAGTAACATTCCTAATACAGCACAATATATCGTTGCTCATGGTAGCAACAAGTTAAAAAAAATTTATATACTCCTGAAATTTCTGAAATCCGTCTCTTCTATTAGTATTAGGGCATGTTAAATAATCCTGAACTAGGATAATTTAAGCTCAATACCTTCAAGATGAGGCTGTTCATTGTGTTAAGGTAGGTAATACGCTCTCACATTAACTCAACTAGAGGTCCTCAGTTTGAAAGACACAAAATAGCATTAGAAAGAGTTAACCTAGCATTATTCTAAGAGAATCATATTAATTGAAAAATCTTCACCTTAAAGTAACATCAGTTGGAATTATTCTGTGCTACGTTGAATTAATTACTTTATTTAACTGAATTATAAGACACAGGGTAAAAAATAAGAATATAGTTTAAAACTACGAAATCTTTTACTTTGTGAATATCTTTCCTTTTGTCGGCAAGTATGTTTAGATTCGTTTCAGAATTGTAAGTCGTAGTATTTTATTTTAGCTTTGCAGCAGGTGTACATTTATAGAGCTCAAAGCTGCAAATAAAATACGTCAGCAGTTTTATGACGAGTGAATAAAAGCTCCGACTCAGCTCTTGTTGTCATTTAATCGACTTCCGGTTTTTATACATTCGCTCTGGATTGTGCAAGATCTGTTGAAGCATCAGTACATTGAATTTTGATCGTGGTGATTTATCACAGTTTGATGACAGAATGTGCCGAATTGTCCGATGAACGGAAGTCGTGTGCAGTTTACACATCAAAATATTCGATACCTTTATTTCATTTCGACGTTCGAAATATAATCTCATTATGCTGCCCCCAACGAATAGTAACTCTAATCTGTTTATCACGTCAGAGTTACCCATTTTTAGGTCAAAATAACTTAATTTCTGCTATTACATTTGGTGTGAGATCCAGGGAAATATATTATTCCTTCTCCTCCATCAATCTGTTGAGTATCTTGACCATATTTTTCCATCTATCGTTCCTGTGGTTCTTTCTACATTTCTGCATCTCCATTTCAACCTACGCGCTCGATTATCTGCTTCAGGTATTCTGATTTTTGTTTTACATTTCAGCTGTATTATTTAGTAGCTGTTGCCCTTAACTTTGTTCATGGAGCTATCTCTTAAACCAATTATGTCATAACACAACGCAGAGAGAGAAAGAGATCCTAAAACAATATCAATTGTACGCTGAAATCATATAAAACATTTTTAAGTAATCAAATCCAGACATTTTTACGTGAATTACATTCAACGAAAATTTTTGGTAAATTTTTATCTTAAATTGCTGTTTTTCAACTTCAAATCAAAATGAAACATACCTTCTTTTACCCTCTAACCATGAGGTGTACATTATTCTAAACCCTATCAAAATACGAGAAAGTTTTTCGGTAAATCTTGTTCATAAACAGACAGAATTGCAGTCAGTACAAGGTAATTGTTTCTCGCAGTTGAAGTTTTCATATTAGGGTATAAATAGAATCAATCTTTATCATTTTGATATGGTAATCTAAACGCTTCTGGTGTCGTTTTTATCTACCCTTTTCAAAAGATACTTTCGGTGATTGTTGTCTTTGATTGTCGATAAGTGCAATGTTTCTCAATGTGAGGGACCTGGACGCCTAGAGGTTCGTGAGTTGTTCGTAGGGGCTTCGCGACAAGATTACGTTATAACGGTTGACTGGCTGTCTCGAGTTTGGAATATGCTCAATGTAGGGCTGTTGATATTTTAAAAAATATCGGATTTTCGATATATCGATATTTTAAAAAATATTATATCGGGTTCGATATATCGAAGAAAAAGTATCGATATATCGATATATCGACCCCATTATATAAAAAAAAACAATGTTACAAAAACAAATCATTTTTAAAAAAAGGCGAAGTCTTGTGGCTATTTAATGATGAAGAGTTGTGAGATATTTTTCTGAATCAAGTTTTGATTTTCTAAAAAAAAAATTTTTTTCATGACGTCACGGATAAATATTTTTTAAAAAATTGTGATTTAGCCATTATACTACTACTTTACTAAAAGGAAAGGCAGAATGTTTATGATTACTCGAAGACTTGTGAATCCAGAAGAGCATCGAGGGAAATCTTGGCTTTTGTGAGTTTAAAAGCTCAATAATACAACATTGTAGAGGCATTTATTTATGTTGATGTTCTATTATCAGAGTTTGCATAGTGACCAAGTCACTTTTTTTACAAGTATTGTTTTTATGGTGGAATTTAATTTCTTTTGTAGGTTGATAGCTTATTCTGAGTCTTCTTACTTTTTTATACCAAATGTTTGCACTTTAGCATAGATTGTGTATCCGAATATATCAATATTCCTGCTTGCATCCAATTTCCATATCAAAATACTTCCTCGACAACGCACGCTCATGTAAAACAATGGGCTGGAGTCCGATTCGTTCTGTGCGAGCTTCGCCGTGTCTGCATTGTTACCATCGGTGTAGGACTACCAATAACTTCCAAATTAAATGTAGTAACAAGTAAAATTAATTGTGTTTTTTATGCTCCTGATCTTTGTGCAAAACTGAAATTCAAGGCATATAGCCTCATCAAGAAGAAAGCAATTAACCTACAAATTTTCTCTAAGACGTTTCAACTTTTAGTATTGGCATTTGAAAAACACAGGAACTTTTCTTATACTATGGGATGAAACCAAGTAAGTGTACCAAATTACCATTTTCTAGGACAAACTGGATGTTGCATAGAATTATGATGAGAGAACGTCATAGTTATTTAAAAGAGTTTCAGATCCAAAAAAATTCCAAACTAAGGTGGTGAATGAAGTAAAATTTTGCACCAAAACTGATGTCAGAAACTTCATTGGACATAATTTTCAAGAGCATGAACTCATGTTTTCCCGTTGTTTCTTCTACTATGAATGGAGAAGTCCCTACATTAATTGAAAATTTCCCCTTCTTTGATATTGCTTCGCAAATGGGTAACGCTTTACCATAATACAATTTTTTAAAGCTGAGATTCTAGGTGGAATGCTGGATTTAGGGCGAGGGGTGGGGGCAAACGGGTACTTGCTCTGGGCGATAATATCGTGTCCAACAATGCGTTTGGCAAACAGTTAAAGTGGCGACATCAATGCGTTTGGCCAACAATCAAGGAGGCGATTCTCGGGGTCAGGCTGGCAACAATGTTTGAAGAGGCGGCAATCTCAGTTTTTCCCCGGCTTGGAAAAATCCTAGAGCCGCTACTGTCAAGGCAGTTCCCTTGGCGTTAATGTTTTTTAAATGCACCAATCTATGATAATAAGTTTTTAGCATAGCGCTTTGTAAAGGCAATCCAAAAGTGGTAGATTCTTTTTTTCAATTTCTTATCTTAATAAATTCGTAAGTGATATAACAAAACTGGCTGTAACATAATTTTGGAGCTCAATTCTTCTGTTGGTATGGAACAAGAACCGTATCCAATTCGCGCGAAATATTTAACTGTGGAGTGCCAGATACAGGCTTATAATTTCCGGGACATTTCTGGGTCTAAAAAGTATTTTAGCGGTATGTTTAAAGAGTGAACAAAAATGCAAATTAATAAAAAATTCTATTTTAGGTAAATATGTTATCTAACGTATATATAGCACCTCTTTTAACTTTATTAATTAAACTATGGTAGAAAGTCAACATCAGGTATTATGAATCAAAAGGAAAAATACTAAACTTAAAACAAAAATTGACCACCTCGTTAGGAATTTTTTACTTTGGTACAAAATCAACATCGGGTATTATTAATCAAAATCTCAAAAATATTAAACCAAAACTGAACACTTCTGTTAGGCTCATTAATTAAAATTAGGCAGAAAATCAACATCAGGTTTTATCAACAAATAAAAAATTAGCATCTATCTTTTGCTAAATCAAAATCAACATCAATCCAAATAGATCTTAATCATCTACTTTTAAAACATTTAATACTAGATTTTGCCATTTTCATAAATATTTCTCCGTCACTGCTTTGCAAAACTGATAAAATTTCTCAGCAAGAGTCTTCAAAATTGATTGAGTTTGCAGTTCAGCTTTGATCGAATCCATGAACGTTCTGTTTCTCTTATTTCATAAATTATTCAACGGACTAAAACTTGTCTCGTAAAAGTCATTGCTTGTTGGAATTGACAAAACAAAACCAACTATTTTTTTAAAATATTCAAAATCATTAAAAACGCTTGTTCTAAAGAAATTGGCCCAGATTTTATCGTTTGGAAAGTCTTTTGGAAGGACCTGAAAAACACGTTTCAGACATGTGAACTCTGTATAAAGGAAGTTAATGTTAACTGCATCTAGAATTTTCAAATTCCCAGAAAATTCAAAGAGTATTTTCCTGTCAGTTTCAATTCCTCTGATTTAAGGGACATTCCATCCTCCCGCTGCAAGCATGGGATACTTGGCTTGGCCTCATGACCACCGTGGTGAACTGAGTTTGAGAAAAAAACTAGTATACGGAAATTCCGGGACAGTAACGCATAATTCCTGAACACGAGATCAGACACAAAATTCCGGGACATTCCCGGATTTTCCGGCTATCTGGCAACCCTACCCATACCTGGTACATTACGATTAGTTTCTTAATGCTAATACTTTTGCATTGATTGAAGACAAATTTTAAAAACTTTTCAAAATGTCCAGACAAGAATTCTAATGAATATTGAATGAGTTATTTTACCTTGTTTTTTACTTCTCCACAGGCCCGCCGCTAGCTGTTTGAGCGCCCGCGTGCAATAGCGATTATGCCGCCCCCTGTCCAACTACAGCCAGTGGTGGATCTAGGAAATTTCCGAAACGGGTCAAAAAACTGTGAGATTGCCGCCCCATTGTTGCCATCCCCAGTGTCGCCGCCGACCGCCCGTAGCAGCTGTTGAGCTAAAAAAAAAGGTCGCCCGCTAAATAATATGCTGCCTGGCACGCCCCTTACGGCGGCCCTGCTTCTCCATGTGCTCGTATCGTTCATTGTTTCTTAAAATTCTATCTATGAAAATGTATTGCATGTGCAACACAGGTAATCGTTTTCCCTCCAATAATAACTTGGAATATTCTACCGGAAAACGGAAAATAACCACTTATTTTTAAAAAATATCGGACTCCGATATCCAGATTTCAATATCGATAATCGATATATCGTCCTAAAAATATCACTCATAAATATCGATATTTTTTAAAAAAATCGATATCGATATATCGATATTTTATCAACAGCCCTAGCTCAATGGTCAATTGAGACTCAACATAGCAAAATGCTCCTACAATTGACGCGCCTTCTGCAAGAAACAAACCCACAATCAAATTAAGTATAACATTGTGCTCTTTGTCACTATATTACTTTTGTAAAATTAAAATCCTTAATTAAAAAAAAATCCCAGGGTTTTTTTTATTTTTTTTTTTTTAAATAGG